>CM070031.1:20789155-21153830 GCA_036247105.1 Cirrhinus mrigala | reverse complement strand
GTCACCGATGGAGTTTTGGTTCCTTACCGCTGTCGCCTCTGGCTTGCTTAGTTGGAGACACTTTCTTCAAACGATATCGTATACGATTTGAACTGAACTGAGCTGAATGATGACATCATTGAATCCAATGATGAACTGCCTTTACCTGAAAATTGAGTGTTTACTGTTGCCCTTTTGCATTATTGATGAACTATTTCCTATTTAATACTGTACAGCCGCTTTGTCACAATTCTGTATTGTAAGCAGTATATAAATAAAGGCGGAGGAGGAGATGAGGACATTTCGACACCCTGCGCCCCGTCTGGAAGTTGACAGCGCTCTCCGAGTGTAGCCTTGGAAGAAGCGCACAGCAATGGAGAAATCCAAAATAGATCTTTAATGATAAATCCAATAGATCACAGGAGAAAACTAAAACAACTTCAAACTACATAAACATCAAGACAAAAGAACAGAGGAAAACCCAGGGCTTATAAAGATTGGAACATAATCAGTGGAAACAGAAACAGGTGTGGGGCTAATTAACAATCAAACTAAACAGGAACTAAAGCTGGGGGTAAAACACGGAACACAAAGTTCAGAATCCTGACGCCGAGAAAGACCAAAGCCTGCATCTTCAAAACCAACGTGAAAGCAGTCTTATTGTATGGATCTGAAACCTGGGGACTGATCAAAACAGCCACAAACAAACTCCAGACCTTCATTAACAATTCAGATGACCAGAAAAGATCTCCTACTGGCCAAGACTAGTTGGACCGGCTGAAACAGACTTGGAGACGGTGCACTGAAGCAGAGGTGAAGGCAGCCGGATGGTCGTGGGTCCAGCTGAGGAGATTCCGAGTTGAGGGCCTGTGCTCCCTCGTGGAGTCTGTGGAGTAACAGTAAGAGTCTGTTTTTTTTTTTTTTTTAGGTGAACTTATTTTACATTATATTTTATATATCAAAAAACAATACATACATTATGAAATATATTTTTTATTTTAAATAGTAATAAATAATTTAAATAACAAAAATATAATGTTATAATTAAAGTAATGATAAAATAAATAAAGATTGTCTGTTTTTGTTTAGGTCAACTCATTTTAGACATATTTTGTAAAATATAAAACAACCTAAAAAAAACAAATGTAATAAATAAATAATAAAACATTATTTTAAAAAAATGTGTTGTAATTTCTTTCAGTGTGCATTAAAAGCCACATACATTTTTAAATACATTTATTTAATATAATAAATAAATATTGTAATAAATAATTAGAGTAAATAACAATGTTATAATTAATATATTTATTTTAAAATAATAACTAAATATCATAATAAAATGTAAATGAAAATATTATTATTAAATAATAAACATTATTTCAAAAACATTTGTATAAATAATAGTAAGCAATTTAAATAATTATGTTATAATTAAAACCATTTTATATATACATATATGTATATATATATATATGTGTGTGTATATATATATATATATATATATATATATATATATATATGTGACCACCTTGAAAAGTTTGGGTCAAAAAGTATTAAATTATTTGTATGTATTTATTTTGTATTTGTTTATGTCTATTTCTGTTTACATGTGTATATAGGTTAATTTAAATTACTTTAATGTGTGCTTAATATGAGTTTGCACTGAAAAGCCAAGCTGCATTTTCTAAATTCCGGTGGCAGTTGAGAGAGTAGAGTTACCGTGACAACCGCGGTGCATCCTCAGACAACAAAGAGGACCACTTGGGCAACCACTAACTCTTGTCTATGTCTCTCTCATTTACCATTAAGAGAGTACTACATATATATATATATATATATATATATATATATATATATATATATATATATATATATATATATATGTGTGTGTGTGTGTGTGTGTGTGTGTGTGTGTGTGTGTATTATCTGTGTGTATTATCTTTCAGTGTTTATTAAAAACCACAAAACCACACAGAATTATGGTTGGAATTATACTTAAAGTGCTTTAAGTACTTGAATTTGACTTTTTATAATTTAAAAACCTTTGAAAATAGCAAAATTCCGTCTTCTTCACGTCTCTACACACTAACACTAAATATGTTATGTCACCTTTTAAGAGTATTATTGTTATAATGATGATGATACTGACAGTTAAAACATGAGGTAAATATAAATGTGCTATAATGTAATTTGTTCCATTTCCTTTTAAATTTCTCAAAAACTACCATAAGAACATTTGTACAGTCAGTCAGGAACATCCTGAACAAGAATAATTGAAGATTTTAGTCATAAAGTAAAGGTTTGCTATTTTGTGATCATTTTTACTTTAAAGAACATAAAAACAGTGCAGTGTCATGAATTAGAGTTTTATTATAATTGTATTTCATGTACAATAATGCCATTGTTTCTACTTGTTATAATTGCTGGTTCATTTAAAACATAAAAATATTCTTCCCATACATTTTTTTTTTAATTAAACAAGAAATAAATAACAATGTCATAGTAATGGCATATTTACACCATTATACACAACTGGAAATGAACATACTATTCATAAAGTAAAGGTTTGCTATTTTGTGATCATTTTTACTTTAAAGAATCTATACTTACCCAAAAAGTGCTTAAACAGTAGAACTAAGTCATATGACAAACCAATGACCAGATCAGTGTAAGAAGACTTGAGTGATATTGATTTTTCCTCAACTACAAGGTATAAATGTACATGTATCTTTCTGTTCAGGAGTCTCTCTTGGTTGTTGTGACCAGTGGGCTCCCGGCCGTGAATAAAACTTTCATTCCTGCAAAGAGCAACTTGGGAGTGGTGTCTGGTACATGCTGCGCAGCTGAGGAATAGGAGTACTAAAGACTCTACGCTCAAAAGACCACCGCAAAGACGGTGATAGTGTTGGAAGACTATAGCGCCGTCCTCGGGCTGAGGTAACAGCGTACAGCTGAGAAGGGCGTTTAGATGCTGTTTAGATGCTAAAGACCTGCATGCCATGTGTGATTGAGGTAGTGATAGTGGCTTCTTGACGGGACGCCGTCACCATACTTCAGGGAAGTATTGGATTATATTGTATTCGAGGAATTCTGGGAATTAGCTTGAGATACAGTAGCTCTTTGGATTGTATTGCAAGTATTCGGGGAGTTCAGGGAATTAGCCTGAGATACTGTAGTTTATTTAGTTGTTTGAGTTGTTTGTGGTGAAGTCAGATTAGCTTTGAGAATTTCCACGACAAAACATAAGATGAGAATAAAATACACATATGTAAATATAAATAGACAAAAATTAGAAAAAAAAATTGAAAAATAAATAAATAAGTGGTATGTACAGTTGTGCTATAGATGACAAAATAGAATAGAAAGAGGTAGAGATGCATGTGCTAGGATGGGGGTGGTAACTAATAAATAAAAAGTTATTGCACATTATATTGCACAATGGGGGGAACATTTAACTGTTCATAAGGAGAACTGCATGGGGGAAAAAACTGTTCTTGTGCCTGGTTGTCCTGGTGTTTGGGGCTCTGTAGCGCTGGCCAGACGGTAAGAGTTTAAAGAGATGATGACTTGGATGTGAGGGATCCAGAGTGATTTTCTGAGCTCTTTTCCTCACTCTGGATGAATACAGAATTCAGTTAAGTTTTGTGATAGAAAGGAAACTCAACAGTTCAAGTTCTTTAAACTATGTTCATTTACGCACTCAATACTTGGTCGGCAGCACAAATTACAGCAAATTGCTTGCACTGTTGAGTGAGACGAACAAAAACAGAATATAATGAAAAGTCTTTAATAAATTCCACAAACGGTAACTCCAGACAAGAACAGAAGGGAAACACACGCGCCAACATAACTTTAACATCCGACAACCAACAATGAACAGAATCCAACTTATAAAGGAGTGCTAACAATACAAAGACAGGTGTGGGTGATTAACCTATAATGACTTAACAAGGAACGGAACAGGAAAAACCATATATGGACACAAGAGGGAGAAACCAACAAAACAGTCCAACAGGGGTGTGACAAGGGGCAAAACCAACACAAACAGTCCAAGGGGTCTGACATTACTCCCTCCACCCGGAAGGCGCGACCTCGCACCGTAGAAAAACAAAAACAAAAAAAGAGTGGACGTGGGAATGTAACAAAAATTTCAGTGTGGGAGGAGTCTCAGGCGGAGGATGGACTCCTGGGAGGAGGACAACAAACAAAGTCCAGGGTGGGTCTGACGGAGGGTGGAGCCAAGGAGGGAACAGAAGTGACCCGGAGCAAGAGGGGCCGACAGAGGGAGGAGCCATGGTGGAGGAAGGGCCCATGACTCCAGGGGGCCGACCGACGGCGGCGGAGCAGGTGGAGGTGGAGCCGAGGCGGAGACGGAGAGCCAAAGATCCAGGGCGACACTGAGGATCCGGAGGGCCAAGGCGGAGCTGGAGTGACAGAGGACTATGGCGGAGCTGGAGGGAGGGAGGAGCCCAACGGAGCCGGTGGGATGGAGCGACGAGGCGCAGCCGAAGGAGTGGAGTCCTGAGGTGATGGTGGGACGACGACTGACCAAGGCAGGGGCCAGAGGGACGATGGAGCCCGATAGAGCTGGTGGGCAGAGAGGCGACGGTGGAGATGAAGGAGCTGAGAGTTGGGGTGGAGCTGCTGGGTCGAAGGGCCGAGGCGGAGACCAGGACTCAGAGGCTGGAGGCGGAGACGAGGGATACTCCAGCCATGACACCGATGGAGACTGGCAGACCCACGGCGAACCCACCGCACAGATGGTGGACTGAGGGTGAGCAGTGGGGCTGTCAGGAAACGGCGGTGGCATGGCTGAAGCAGCAGGGCTGCTAGATGGAAGTAACAGAGGGAGGGAAATTCCAGCAGGTAGATAGTTCCAGGTAGACAGATTGTTCAGGGCAGGCAGGAAGTTCCTTTTTAATATCCTTGAAAAGTGAAATTAATCAAATCAAGTTCCATATTATAATGTCCCAGATCCAGGCATTGCTCACCCTCAGCGGTAGTGCAGTGGGCGGTGCTGTCCTCAGCACCCTCACGCCCAACTGGAACATCCATCGTCGCGGGCTCCGTGGCCGGCTCTCGCACCTGGTCGGACTCGCTAGGCTCAGGTTCCGTGGCGTTCTCTCGCGCTGTCGCTCCCGTTGGTGATGGCACTGTCGGGCTTGGGCTCAGGCTTTGCGAGTTGGGGTGTGGTTTGGCTGGGCTCTGGGTCTTGTTGCAAGACGTCTGCGAGGTGTGGCTGAACTAGAATGTTTTCCACCTCCGCTTCGCCTACGGTGTATGTGGAACCCCATGCACACAGTACGAGGTTGATGTATTGCGGTAGGGTCCAGCAGGGATCTCCATCGGGCAAGGCAAAGCGGAGGTCATCAGTCCAGTCCACGCCTAAACCCCTCCAACAGGCAGACGTCGTCCCAGATGGCACGGTGGCAGGTGCCGATGAACTTCCCCACGTAATCCTCCAGGTCCCTGCTATTCTGGAAGATGAAGATGGTGACTCCTTCCAGGATGGTGTTACCCCTCCTTGGGGCAACGTTAATAGAGGCAAGGTCCATGGGTGCAAAAACAAAAAACTGGTGAAAACGGAAAAAAAAAGGAAAAGAAAATTTGTCTTTAAACTGTTTGTAGGTCGGATGTTCTGTCACGACTGTGTGTTGAGTGAGACGAACAAAAACGGAATATAATGAAAAGTCTTTAATAAATTCCACAAACTGTAACTCCAGACAAGAACAGAAGGGAAACACACGCGCCAACATAACTTTAACATCCGACAACCAACAATGAACAGAATCCAACTTATAAAGGAGTGCTAACAATACAAAGACAGGTGTGGGTGATTAACCAATAATGACTTAACAAGGAACGGAACAGGAAAAACCATATATGGACACAAGAGGGAGAAACCAACAAAACAGTCCAACAGGGGTGTGACAAGGGGCAAAACCAACACAAACAGTCCAAGGGGTCTGACATTACTCCCTCCACCCGGAAGGCGCGACCTCGCACCGTAGAAAAACAAAAACAAAAAAAGAGTGGACGTGGGAATGTAACAAAAATTTCAGTGTGGGAGGAGTCTCAGGCGGAGGATGGACTCCTGGGAGGAGGACAACAAACAAAGTCCAGGGTGGGTCTGACGGAGGGTGGAGCCAAGGAGGGAACAGAAGTGACCCGGAGCAAGAGGGGCCGACAGAGGGAGGAGCCATGGTGGAGGAAGGGCCCATGACTCCAGGGGGCCGACCGACGGCGGCGGAGCAGGTGGAGGTGGAGCCGAGGCGGAGACGGAGAGCCAAAGATCCAGGGCGACACTGAGGATCCGGAGGGCCAAGGCGGAGCTGGAGTGACAGAGGACTATGGCGGAGCTGGAGGGAGGGAGGAGCCCAACGGAGCCGGTGGGATGGAGCGACGAGGCGCAGCCGAAGGAGTGGAGTCCTGAGGTGATGGTGGGACGACGACTGACCAAGGCAGGGGCCAGAGGGACGATGGAGCCCGATAGAGCTGGTGGGCAGAGAGGCGACGGTGGAGATGAAGGAGCTGAGAGTTGGGGTGGAGCTGCTGGGTCGAAGGGCCGAGGCGGAGACCAGGACTCAGAGGCTGGAGGCGGAGACGAGGGATACTCCAGCCATGACACCGATGGAGACTGGCAGACCCACGGCGAACCCACCGCACAGATGGTGGACTGAGGGTGAGCAGTGGGGCTGTCAGGAAACGGCGGTGGCATGGCTGAAGCAGCAGGGCTGCTAGATGGAAGTAACAGAGGGAGGGAAATTCCAGCAGGTAGATAGTTCCAGGTAGACAGATTGTTCAGGGCAGGCAGGAAGTTCCTTTTTAATATCCTTGAAAAGTGAAATTAATCAAATCAAGTTCCATATTATAATGTCCCAGATCCAGGCATTGCTCACCCTCAGCGGTAGTGCAGTGGGCGGTGCTGTCCTCAGCACCCTCACGCCCAACTGGAACATCCATCGTCGCGGGCTCCGTGGCCGGCTCTCGCACCTGCTTGGACTCGCTAGGCTCAGGTTCCGTGGCGTTCTCTCGCGCTGTCGCTCCCGTTGGTGATGGCACTGTCGGGCTTGGGCTCAGGCTTTGCGAGTTGGGGTGTGGTTTGGCTGGGCTCTGGGTCTTGTTGCAAGACGTCTGCGAGGTGTGGCTGAACTAGAATGTTTTCCACCTCCGCTTCGCCTACGGTGTATGTGGAACCCCATGCACACAGTACGAGGTTGATGTATTGCGGTAGGGTCCAGCAGGGATCTCCATCGGGCAAGGCAAAGCGGAGGTCATCGTCCAGTCCACGCCTAAACCCCTCCAACAGGCAGACGTCGTCCCAGATGGCACGGTGGCAGGTGCCGATGAACTTCCCCACGTAATCCTCCAGGTCCCTGCTATTCTGGAAGATGAAGATGGTGACTCCTTCCAGGATGGTGTTACCCCTCCTTGGGGCAACGTTAATAGAGGCAAGGTCCATGGGTGCAAAAACAAAAAACTGGTGAAAACGGAAAAAAAAAGGAAAAGAAAATTCGTCTTTAAACTGTTTGTAGGTCGGATGTTCTGTCACGACTGTGTGTTGAGTGAGACGAACAAAAACGGAATATAATGAAAAGTCTTTAATAAATTCCACAAACTGTAACTCCAGACAAGAACAGAAGGGAAACACACGCGCCAACATAACTTTAACATCCGACAACCAACAATGAACAGAATCCAACTTATAAAGGAGTGCTAACAATACAAAGACAGGTGTGGGTGATTAACCTATAATGACTTAACAAGGAACGGAACAGGAAAAACCATATATGGACACAAGAGGGAGAAACCAACAAAACAGTCCAACAGGGGTGTGACAAGGGGCAAAACCAACACAAACAGTCCAAGGGGTCTGACATTACTCCCTCCACCCGGAAGGCGCGACCTCGCACCGTAGAAAAACAAAAACAAAAAAAGAGTGGACGTGGGAATGTAACAAAAATTTCAGTGTGGGAGGAGTCTCAGGCGGAGGATGGACTCCTGGGAGGAGGACAACAAACAAAGTCCAGGGTGGGTCTGACGGAGGGTGGAGCCAAGGAGGGAACAGAAGTGACCCGGAGCAAGAGGGGCCGACAGAGGGAGGAGCCATGGTGGAGGAAGGGCCCATGACTCCAGGGGGCCGACCGACGGCGGCGGAGCAGGTGGAGGTGGAGCCGAGGCGGAGACGGAGAGCCAAAGATCCAGGGCGACACTGAGGATCCGGAGGGCCAAGGCGGAGCTGGAGTGACAGAGGACTATGGCGGAGCTGGAGGGAGGGAGGAGCCCAACGGAGCCGGTGGGATGGAGCGACGAGGCGCAGCCGAAGGAGTGGAGTCCTGAGGTGATGGTGGGACGACGACTGACCAAGGCAGGGGCCAGAGGGACGATGGAGCCCGATAGAGCTGGTGGGCAGAGAGGCGACGGTGGAGATGAAGGAGCTGAGAGTTGGGGTGGAGCTGCTGGGTCGAAGGGCCGAGGCGGAGACCAGGACTCAGAGGCTGGAGGCGGAGACGAGGGATACTCCAGCCATGACACCGATGGAGACTGGCAGACCCACGGCGAACCCACCGCACAGATGGTGGACTGAGGGTGAGCAGTGGGGCTGTCAGGAAACGGCGGTGGCATGGCTGAAGCAGCAGGGCTGCTAGATGGAAGTAACAGAGGGAGGGAAATTCCAGCAGGTAGATAGTTCCAGGTAGACAGATTGTTCAGGGCAGGCAGGAAGTTCCTTTTTAATATCCTTGAAAAGTGAAATTAATCAAATCAAGTTCCATATTATAATGTCCCAGATCCAGGCATTGCTCACCCTCAGCGGTAGTGCAGTGGGCGGTGCTGTCCTCAGCACCCTCACGCCCAACTGGAACATCCATCGTCGCGGGCTCCGTGGCCGGCTCTCGCACCTGCTCGGACTCGCTAGGCTCAGGTTCCGTGGCGTTCTCTCGCGCTGTCGCTCCCGTTGGTGATGGCACTGTCGGGCTTGGGCTCAGGCTTTGCGAGTTGGGGTGTGGTTTGGCTGGGCTCTGGGTCTTGTTGCAAGACGTCTGCGAGGTGTGGCTGAACTAGAATGTTTTCCACCTCCGCTTCGCCTACGGTGTATGTGGAACCCCATGCACACAGTACGAGGTTGATGTATTGCGGTAGGGTCCAGCAGGGATCTCCATCGGGCAAGGCAAAGCGGAGGTCATCATCCAGTCCACGCCTAAACCCCTCCAACAGGCAGACGTCGTCCCAGATGGCACGGTGGCAGGTGCCGATGAACTTCCCCACGTAATCCTCCAGGTCCCTGCTATTCTGGAAGATGAAGATGGTGACTCCTTCCAGGATGGTGTTACCCCTCCTTGGGGCAACGTTAATAGAGGCAAGGTCCATGGGTGCAAAAACAAAAAACTGGTGAAAACGGAAAAAAAAAAGGAAAAGAAAATTTGTCTTTAAACTGTTTGTAGGTCGGATGTTCTGTCACGACTGTGTGTTGAGTGAGACGAACAAAAACGGAATATAATGAAAAGTCTTTAATAAATTCCACAAACTGTAACTCCAGACAAGAACAGAAGGGAAACACACGCGCCAACATAACTTTAACATCCGACAACCAACAATGAACAGAATCCAACTTATAAAGGAGTGCTAACGATACAAAGACAGGTGTGGGTGATTAATCAATAATGACTTAACAAGGAACGGAACAGGAAAAACCATATATGGACACAAGAGGGAGAAACCAACAAAACAGTCTAACAGGGGTGTGACAAGGGGCAAAACCAACACAAACAGTCCAAGGGATCTGACAAAAGCACAGTAATATCATGGTCAGCAAACCACTTGGATGTGTTTTTTGCACTGCGGGCAGGTGCAACACACAGATATATATATATATATATATATATATATATATATACAATATATATATATATATATATATATATAAAATGGTTTTAATTATAACATAATTATTTAAATTGCTTACTATTATTTATACAAATGTTTTTGAAATAATGTTTATTATTTAATAATAATATTTTCATTTACATTTTATTATGATATTTAGTTATTATTTTAAAATAAATATATTAATTATAACATTGTTATTTACTCTATTTATTACAATATTTATTTATTATATTAAATAAATGTATTTAAAAATGTATGTGGCTTTTAATGCACACTGAAAGAAATTACAACACATTTTTTTAAAATAATGTTTTATTATTTATTTATTACATTTGTTTTTTTTTAGGTTGTTTTATATTTTACAAAATATGTCTAGAATAAGTTGACCTAAACAAAAACAGACAATCTTTATTTATTTTATCATTACTTTAATTATAACATTATATTTTTATTTAAATTATTTATTACTATTTAAAATAAAAAATATATTTCATAATGTATGTATTGTTTTTTGATATGTAAAATAAAATCTAAAATAAGTTCACCTTAAAAAAAAAAAACAGACTCTTACTGTTAATCTACAGACTCCACGAGGGAGCACAGGCCCTCAACTCGGAATCTCCTCAGCTGGACCCACGACCATCCGGCTGCCTTCATCTCTGCTTCAGTGCACCGTCTCCAAGTCTGTTTCAGCCGGTCCAACTAGTCTTGGCCAGTAGGAGATCTTTTCTGGTCACCTGAATTGTTAATGAAGGTCTGGAGTTTGTTTGTGGCTGTTTTGATCAGTCCCCAGGTTTCAGATCCATACAATAAGACTGCTTTCACGTTGGTTTTGAAGATGCAGGCTTTGGTCTTTCTCGGCGTCAGGATTCTGAACTTTGTGTTCCGTGTTTTACCCCCAGCTTTAGTTCCTGTTTAGTTTGATTGTTAATTAGCCCCACACCTGTTTCTGTTTCCACTGATTATGTTCCAATCTTTATAAGCCCTGGGTTTTCCTCTGTTCTTTTGTCTTGATGTTTATGTAGTTTGAAGTTGTTTTAGTTTTCTCCTGTGATCTGTTGGATTTATCATTAAAGATCTATTTTGGATTTCTCCATTGCTGTGCGCTTCTTCCAAGGCTACACTCGGAGAGCGCTGTCAACTTCCAGATGGGGCGCAGGGTGTTGAAATGTCCTCATCTCCTCCTCGGCCTTTATTTATATACTGCTTACAATACAGAATTGTGACAAAGCGGCTGTACAGTATTAAATAGGAAACAGTGCATCAATAATGCAAAAGGGCAACAGTAAACACTAAATTTTCAGGTAAAGGCAGTTCATCATTGGATTCAATGATGTCATCATTCAGCTCAGTTCAGTTCAAATCGTATACGATATCGTTTGAAGAAAGTGTCTCCAACTAAGCAAGCCAGAGGCGACAGCGGCAAGGAACCAAAACTCCATCGGTGACAAATGGAGAAAAAAACTTTGGGAGAAACCAGGCTCAGTCGGGGGGCCAGTTCTCCTCTGGCCAGACGCAGAGGACTCACCTGGTTCCCGTGGTCTTGTGCCGACGGCCGTCTAGGTGACGAGGTCTTCACTGGAGATCCGTCTCTGGGGCTCATCTGGTCGATGTTGTCTCCGCTGACATTCAGGGCTGTAGAGGTCGTCTCTAGGTGCCGATCCACCGTCGTCTTACGATGCACTGAGTACATCGGGTGTTATGGGAAGTGTTCCCGGTTCCGGTTGACCTAATTAGTGCAGCCTAACAATCCTTTAACGGATTTGAATTATAGGAATATGTTGATGTGTTATGTGTAAGCAAGGTTAAAGAGATGGGTCTTTAATCTAGATTTAAACTGACAGAGTGTGTCTGCGTCCCGAACAGTGTTGGGTAGATTGTTCCAGAGTTTGGGCGCTAGATAAAAAATGATCTGCCGCCCGTGGTTGATTTTGATATTCTAGGTATTATCAAATTGCCAGAGTTTTGAGAACGCAGCAGACGTGAGGGACTATAATGTGATAAGAGCTCGCTCAGGTACTGAGGAGATAAACCATTCAGGGCTTTATAAGTAATTAGCAAGATTTTAAAATCTACACTATGTTTAATAGGGAGCCAGTGCAGTGTTGACAGAACCGGGCTAATATGATCATACTTTTTGGTTCTAGTAAGAACTCTAGCTGCTGCATTTTGGACCAGCTGGAGTTTGTTTATTAAGCGAGCAGAACAACCACCCAATAAAGCATTACAATAATCTAATCTTGAGGTCATAAACGCATGAATTAACATTTCAGCATTTGACATTGAGAGCATAGGTCGTAATTTAGATATATTTTTGAGATGGAAAAATGCAGTTTTGCAAATGCTAGAGATGTGGTTTTCGAAGGAAAGATTACTATTAAATAGCACACCTAGGATCCTGACTGATGATGAAGAATTGACAGAACAGCCATCAAGTATTAGACAGTGTTGTAGGTTATTACACACTGAGGTTTTAGGTGCGATAATTAGCACCTCTGTTTTTTCAGAATTTAGCAGTAAGAAATTACTTGTCATCCATTTTTTTTTCATCTCAACTACCCAATATGTTTTTCAAATTGGTATGTTTTGCCGGGTTAGGGAAGAAATATAGAGCTGAGTATCATCAGCATAACAGTGAAAGCTAACACTATGTTTCCTGATGGTATCTCATAAGGGTAACATGTAAAGTGTAAAAAGTAATGGCCCTAGTACTGAGCCTTGCGGTACTCCATACTGCACTTGTGATCGATATGATACCTCTTCATTCACCGCCACCAATTGATAGCGGTCAGATAAGTACGATTTGAACCATTGCAATGCACTACCACTAATGCCAACATAATTGTCAAGTCTGTTCAATAAAATGTTGTGGTCAACCGTATCAAATGCAGCACTAAGATCCAGTAGCACTAACAGAGAGATACAACCATGATCAGATGACAAGAACTCCTCCGCCTTTGCAGAACACACTATCCAATTAGGTGAAGATCAACATCGCTGATGTCTGCACCATGTAGTGTGTGTGGTTTTTAATGCACATTGGAAGAAATGACTACACGAATATGTATTTAGTTATTATTTATTAATTTTTTATTTAAAAAAATAGACAATCCTTATCTGTTTTATTATTGCTTGAATAATGTTATAATTTACATTTTATTATGATTAAGGATTGTCTATTTCTTATATCATTATTTTATATTTCACGAGTTCACGCTTGCATATAATTAGCCCAAAAAAAGCAATAGAGTGGAGGACAGCCGCCGGACTTAAAGACCCCTCTAAAATAGGCGCTGGGATCTGGCGGAGGCTGACGATCGAGAAATCGCCTGGTTGGCAGGCCGGAGGAGCCTACATACTCCTGTTTTGAGGCTACGGATGGGTAGGCCCTGCCGGCCGCTGATGTTAGAACGCTTGGTTTGGGGCGCCCGCTCAGGAGGACCTCACCGGGCAGGCAGGAAGAAAGGAACGCCCGCCTGTGAGGACTCTCGCGGCAACTGATGGGAGATCAAGACTCCAGGTGTTACCCCAGGCGGGGGGGGGAGATGAGGGGAGATTACTTTACATGGCTTGTCGGCCAATGAGGGTTTGGTGGGCTTCTTTTATGTGGGACTGGTTAGTTCTGGAGTAGCTTTGGAAGGCTTTTAACGACAATCTTCCTAGGGATTGGATCTGCTGTTTGGAGAGGCCGTTCTGGGCTGCTGATGTTGCTGCCCCAATGCGAAAAGCATGGCTGGAGAAATTTCCTGCTGGAATACCTGATGATTGCAGGACGGATTTGAGGTTTGGGTTACGAACTCTGAGCTAACGGGGACGGGAGGCGGAGCAATACAGCATTGTGACAAGGCGGCTGTACAGTATTAAATAGAAAATAGTACATCAACAATGCAAAAGGGCATCAATAAACACACCTACATTTGAGGTAAATGTAGTTAATCAAATACAATAAAATAAAATACAATATCGAGAAAGTGTCCCCAACTAAGCAAGCCAGAGGCGACAGCGGCAAGGAACCAAAACTCCATCGGTGACAAATGGAGAAAAAAACCTTGGGAGAAACCAGGCTCAGTCGGGGGGCCAGTTCTCCTCTGGCCAGACGCAGAGGACTCACCTGGTTCCCGTGGTCTTGTGCCGACGGCCGTCTAGGTGACGAGGTCTTCACTGGGGATCCGTCTCTGGGGTTCATCTGGTCTATGTTGTCTCCGCTGACATTCAGGGCTGTAGAGGTCGTCTCTAGGTGCCGATCCACCGTCTGGGTTTTGTCTGCACAGTGGGTACCGGAGGAGAACTTGTGGAGGAGCTGTGAGGAGAGGCTTTTTTTTTTCCTCAGTGGAGGAGCATGGAGGACTATCTTTTCTTTTCTGGGGGGACTGGACAAGGCAGGGGAGGAGGCTTTTCTGTTACAGTTTTCTCCCATGCATTTCTGTTTGTGCACTCTGTAAAAGATAAAGCAAGAGTTTAGCAAGAGAACATCAAGAGGTTTTAGAGAGCCATTCAGTCCTGTGGTTCTGTTCTGAATTGATCAGAAAACATCTCGCTTTCTTATACTTACTTTTTTCCCAGGTGGGTTTGCCTTTCTCCCTTCCCGCCCGGCAGGCCAAACTCCACGTCTCTTCCCCCCGCCTGGTGCAACGCTTGGAGTCTTGATCTCCCATCAGTTGCCGCGAGAGCCCTCACAGGCAGGTTTGCCTTTCTTCCTCTCTGCCTGGTGGGCCAAACATGGAGGAATGTCTTTTCTTTTTCTGGGGGGACTGGACAAGGCAGGGGAGGAGGCTTTTCTGTCATTTCTGTTTGTGCACTCTGTAAAAGATAGAAAGCAAGAGTTTAGCAAGAGATCATCAAGAGGTTTTAGAGAGCCATTCAGTCCTGTGGTTCTGTTCTGAATTGATCCCTTTCTTATACTTACTTTTTTCAGCTTGTCATTCCCTGTGGAGGTCCTCATTAAACCAGACATGGTTTAATATATGGCTAAGTTTGGTCCATGGCGTCTCCGTCAGAAGTTCCTTCAGTACGTCGTAAAATTCTGTGAAAGTTTTCAGAAGAGAGTTGATTAGTCATGTTCTTCCTTACTTGTGTCAGAACTTTATGTTTTTCAAGCAATGTTATTCCTCACCTTTGGATGGGCGTCCTATTGCAACCTCAAATCTGTCCAGTAACCTGTGTAGGGTTACTCTCGATGACTGTACAGCGACAGATAAGGACACCCTGGGACCTTCAGTTACTGTAAAAAAATACAGATAAATAAATAAAATGCAAAAAATTTTCAGTGTAAATAAATCAGAAAGTTAATTGTGAAAAGTCAATCGTGTTCAAAAGGTCAACTCACCTGGTGGGCCGATGATTCTAGAGCGACTAAAGTCTATCAACTTTAGCTGCAGGGTCTCGGTGTTGATAAGCACGTTGCCTGGATGTGTGTCCAAGTGGTACACATCACAGTCAATACAGTGCTGTAATGCGAGAACAAGCTGACGGAAAAGCTTTCTCGCAGTTTCCTCAGGCAGACGACCGGTGTTTCTTCCGAGGTAACTGTCAAGTGAAAGACAGGGCCAGGGATGCTCCATGACCAAAGCGACATTTTGAGGCGATTCCTGAAATCCACAGAACCCGATTACATTTTGACAGGGTGGCGACTGCACCCGGCCCAGCATGTCAGCCTCTCGAAGCCCTCCCTAAAGAAAAGAGATTAAAAGTTTAGTTTAAGGACTCCTAATTTCAAATCTCCTAAGTTTATCAATTACCAAATTACAGTTTAATAAAAACAATTCTTTAATGGACAATTTCATAAAGAATAAAGTCTTGTCAGCTTACCACTGAATATGGATTAGCAGTCAGGTCCGTGCTAACATATTTGATGGCCACCTAAAACAGGAAAAATATTTGCAAACGTCAGTAAACTGATCCCTTTTTCAGGGTTCATGCAGATACTGTAAAATGAAATCAGCACTACTTTTTTGATTTTTCAAGGACTTCAATCAGAGATCTCACTTATGTCTTCTATTTTAAATTCTAAAAAAAAGAGACGTAGATAAATAAAGTGAAGCACATGCGAAGTATTACTACTAAAGTATACTACACTTTACTATAGTAAAACCATGTTTAAATTTCTAAAGGGATTTGTATTTGTGTATACTTATGACTGTACTGTCTTAATGGTTTGATGTTTTCTACTGTTAAAATATATATATATATATATATATATATATATATATATATATATATATATATATATATATATATTCATGAAATCGCTCTGAAATCCTGATATGAAACAAATGATTCTTGAACCCGAACCGAAGTCCAGATCTAAGTCGAAATGTTCTGCGAAACGCGCTCCGAAGTTCCGATCAGAATAATGATTTGTGAACCATCATTTCAGATCAGGACTCTGAGAGTGAATCGTGAATCATTTGATTTGAATCATTTAAAAACCTGCTAAAAACCTGTACGATCTAAATCAAATGATATAGATGATTTAACAAGCAACATACTCGTTCGCCGTCCGATTTTCTTATAGCTGCAATGACCTTGCCATCAGCTCCTTCTCCCAGGGTCACTCCCTCATCATAAAGAGATTCTGAAAAACACACAACAACGGGTTAATAATCAACATGAGACTGAACTCCAGCAGCTGCTTCTGACTGAACACAGCTGTGAAAATGAATGAATGGGAAATTTGCAAAAACATAGAGATTATTTTGTGTACACAATCACCCCATAAATACACATATATCAACTGTGTGACTGTAACACAAAGCAGGTTTTCCAAATGCATGAAATAAAATCAATAATTCAGCCACAATGCAGTAAAAACACAGACACCAAGGAAGGGGTTACACTCTAAAACATCAAGAGCACAAAACAGACACACACAACACACTACTATACACGTGCAAATGACAAGTGGCTGTAACATTATGGCATAATTAAGACTCAAATAAGAGGTTAAAACCTGATTGATTAAGCCCTGATTAAGCATTCCTGATCATTTTTGTTACATTTTGATGTTATGTGTAACAAAATGTCTTCCTCTGTGTTCAGGTTTGACTGTAATTATGTCTAAAAACAACTGGAGAATTTATAGGCCTTTTATATAAAGCTAAATGATGGAATTGCAGATGACTTTCTTTTTTTCACTCTGAACAGGTGGTGGTACTAATCTGCCTTCAGACATTAGGTTTTAAAGGCATTATCTCTATTTAACCATGAAATACTGCCATTATTAAAAAATTGATATAAAAATATTAGAAAAACCAAAACATTATACAGTAATTCATTGCATAAATATTAATACAAAGTTTTTAAAAAATACAAAAGAAAAAATATTATTGAACAAAAATATATTACATTGGCTTTACTGAAAAAAAAAAAAAAAAAAAATATATATATATATATATATATTTTTTTTTTTTTTTTTTTTTCAGATGTTCTGTCACTTTTGACCACAAACAACACCAGTGTGACTCCCAAATGTGACCCTGGAGCACAAAACCAGTCTTAAGTTGCACGGGTATATTTGTAGCAATAGCCAAAAATACATTGTATGGGTGGAAATTATCGATTTTTCTTTTATGCCAAATATCATTAGGATATTTAGTAAAGATCACATGGATTTTTGATTAGTAATATGCATTGCTAAGAACCTAATTTGGACAACTTTAAAGGCGATTTTCTCAATATTTAGATTTTTTGCACCCCCAGATGATTTCCAAACAGTTGTATCTCGGCCAGATATTGTCCAATTCTAACAAACCATTCATTAAAGGAACGCTTATTTATTCAGCTTACCTATTTCATAAGCTTGTATTATTTCATTTTAAAAAAACTGACTATTATGACTGGTTTTGTGGTCCAGGGTTACAAATGAACAATACCAGAGGGTTATAAATTTAAAAAAAAAAAAAAAAAAAAAAAAATACAGAAACAGAAACAGACTAGACTTGACATGAATCAGAGTACCTATTGGCTGGATAATTCTCCAGCTTCTAGGTTGAGTGCTCCTCTGCTCTGAAGTTTGATTTTCTCCCTCTTCTAAATGCTGACTCTGTTCTGGAGGACAACTGGGTCCCGCTACTGAAGCCTCAATCTGTCTCTGATTATCAGACTGTGAGGGAGGTCTTAAGGGCTCCTGTAGTGTTCGGGAGATGTTATCATTTCCCCCTTCTGCTCCACCAGCGCCACTCGATGGCTGTTTGCCTTCCATCTCTACTGCTGAATTTGCATTCATGATACTGCTCACTCTTATTTGTTTCTCTATGCGTGTTCGTACACTGTATTCGAATACTGTGTTACAGATTTTGTGTTTGTTACAGTTTCTGAATCTTCAGTCTCAAGAGGTGAATGTAAGAAGTCGAACTGAACTGATAGATTGTACTGAACTGACTGGCAGAAGCAACATTCTATTTATATGCCGCGTTCGAATCCTCTGTGACGTCATCATCGGCACGTGACCTTGTGATCGCCGTGGCTGCGCGGTACATTCTGGAATGTAAACAAGAGGGCGCCGCCATATTGTGAGGCGGCATCGGCGAGACTTAAAACAACCCGGTAGTACACGAAAATGTGTCGAAAACAATGTCGATTCAATGAACCCGACGGGTGACCCGCTAAAATTGACATAAGGGTTGGAATATTATTTATGTGTCGGGTGCAATGCAGGTGTGGGGATTTGCTCTTTGGATTCAGTCCGGTACTGATACTCAGCTGCTCTCCAGCGGCCCCGCGCTTGTGTTCACGCTCTGTCTGAAGACCGTTTAAAAGCCCTGTCACACGGCCACCGGCGAGCGGTGTTTGCGACGCGGTCTCGGGGTGAAGGTAGTCGCAACAAGGTCGCATTTGATTATACTAAAAACGAAATAAACAAAATATAACGAAAATAGTATGTGTTACTTGCTATTTATCATTTTATGGGACAATGACTAGCGTAATTTTCATGTCAGACCCAGTTAACTATGACATTTTACACATAATTGTATTTTACCTTGTAAATCAATTCTATACACACATGCTCTGGATTTTTTTTATTTATAGGCAAAATCTCCATTTTTGATGGATCATACAACTCTGGGAATCCCATTGTGTTTTAAATTATCTTGATCATGTTTTTAACACTCCGACAAGAGCTCAGTTATTTTGGTTGTTAATAATAATCTGTCCGGTAATGAGGGGGACGGGTTTATCTGTAAAGAGAATGTACTCGAAACCCCGACGATTTACCTCCTGTGACATTTCCAGATATTTTTGTATGTTTAGTGTGGGTTTGAGTGCTTATACCGAGGCTCTGTTTCGTAATTTAAGATCTATGGAAGCCCACGTTCAGATCACAAATGGCTGGCTCAATGACTTGGAAGCCTACAAACCGCCGAGTTGTGTAAAACTAAGATGACCATGTTTCAGAAATGAAAACCGGAGACATTTCCTAGTTCAGTGGTCAAAATATCACTGAAATCTCACTTGTGATTATAAAACTCGGATTAAAAAACTCAGACGATATGTTTTTGTTTCTAATTGTTCTGGGTTTAACATGATCTATTTGTAATTACAGTGATGATTTGAGCATGTTTATACAATTCAACAAAAATCACACTATGAAAAATACCAAAAACAGTAGGATTAGGGTGAATTATTTCAATCTGAAATATAGTTCATATAAAGTGTTATTTTAAAAGGTATACAACAATAAACATTTTGAGATTGTGCACTCCAGAAAAAAATATTTTTTAGGTAAAGGGGGCCATCCCTTATTTATTAAAGTCAAAACACATGATTTATTAACACATATTGTCAGACAAATATATTTAACAACATATTTAACAAATTCAAAAATATATAACCTATAGGTTATGAGTAAAATAAATAATGTGAAAAATTCTCTTCTCAATTCATGAGTGAAATTCCAAACATCTAAAAGAAAAAAGAACATGTTGTGTTGACATAAAAGGGGTCATCGGATGCAAACGTCACTTGTTGTTTGAACATTAATGTGTGTTGGCAGTGTATGTACACATCTACCCTATAATGATAAAAATCCATGCAGTGGTTTTTAATTAATCTGTAAAAATAATATCCCCTTTTTCAAATCGAGCCGTTCTCAGATGCCTGTCGTTGTGGCGTCACACCAGCAGAGGACACGCCCACAATAGATGATTGACATGAGCTCTTACCTCAGATCAGCTGTAACAGTCCGAACTCCATTGTTTCGATGCCGGAGCAGGGATGTAAGTTAGACAGGAATATCTCTGATTGAGAGATTGATTTGTTGTGTTGCTGGATGTAATAATGAACATAGTGGTCGTCATTTACTCCCGACATCTGAGCCGCTGAAGATGCAGTGGATTACGTTTGTTTGTGAAGGGAATGCGCCTCCCGATCTACATATATCCGTCTATGTTCGCGCGAATCATTCACGATCCAGCTTCACTTACAGCAGAAGTGAGTATAAGGGTTTTTTATGAATCTCTGCAATCACCTTTTCTAATAATGTGCTACACTCTAGGAAAAGCTGGGTTAAAAACAACCCAATCTGGCTTATTTTGGCAACCCAGCACTGGGTCAAAAAGGGATAAACCGAACGATGGGTTGTTTTGACCCAGCGAGTTGGGTTGAAGATTTGCATGCATTGCGTGCATGTTAACATGCATGTGAAAAGAAATGCAGAAAAAGTATGGCATTAGCAGGTACAGAGTTTATAAATGAAGTACTGAACATTTGCTGACTATAACAGTTAAGACCAAATTTTGGTAAATTTTGTATATTGTATAAAACTACTAAACACTATTTTACAATAGTTGTACAATTAGTTAATAGTTTGTTTGTTTGTTTGAATGAGTGTGAACTCCATTTCTACTGTGTTTGTATTTGACATTTTGTTTTTACAGACTATACACTTACGGTTTGTTTCATAGTCCATGATCACATACAGAACATGCATCACTGTCAGTTTTCTTCATGTCTTTAAGATAATTGATGTAGTCATGAAGCCCCATCAGCTCAGCAAAGGTGTGCGACATCTTTGACATTATCCAGGGCGGCCTCCTCCTTTAAAACCACTGTTGCATCAGCTTGGGGGAAAGATCATTTCTCCTCTTTGTCCAGCATCCATCCCAGTCACCACCTGTTCTTCATCAGTGGCCTAAAAGAGAAAAACATTTAAAAAAAGAAAACATTTAGTTAAAATGTAACCATTTTCAAACAGAGGTGCATCCAATTCTGTAAGGATGGGTAACTAGACTGTTTTATAATTTCAACCATATTGTGTGGTTGTTTATTGTCTTTGTCTACCACAGAATACTACAATAGCAGACAACGGTAACATTTATTTTCTAAAAATAACTCGCATCACTTGCCTTAAACCGTCTTTCCCTCTCTTCTGAAAAAGCTGAGAAGATCACCTCCTCTCACAAATCTCACAAGTTGGTTTACGTTCTGCACTGAAAAACACAGACATCAGTGGTTTAACTAAAATGTGAACAAGTCATCATACTGTTGTTGCATCAAAATGTGAAGTAAACAGGCAGGAGACAACAGAAACATTTATTTTCTACAAATAACTCATATCAATCAAACAAAGAATGAATCTATCCTGTCTCTGGCTTTGAACAGCTACATAAAACATATTTATTCTTAGACAAAAATATAAATAAATAAAACAAAGATAACATTAAATTATTACCTTTACTTGCCTTAAATCGCCTGAGCTTCTTTAGAAGATGGGCACAGTGGGGAAAGTGTGGGCATGCTGTGGGCACAGAGAGAAAGAGAAAAAAAAAAGAATATTAGTGAAATATTGTATATAACAATAAAAATTAAAAAGTATTTTTGTTTTGACTAATCACCTTTGAGAACAGATGCAGGACTGTTAGGGTGATCACTTGCAACAGTGGTGTCCTGAAGGACCAACAGTTCAGCTCCAACCCGTCCACACGCCTGCTTGGAAGTTTGTGGTAATCCTGAAGACTTTGATCGGCTGGTTCAGCTGCACATGATTGGGGCTGGAGCTAAACTTTGCAATCAAGACTAGATGGAAGTCAGTACTCAAAAGACAAAGAAGACAAATGTTACACTAATGGTATAAAACCAATAAATAACACTATGTACAATAATATCTGAGAACGTAAAAGTAAAAATAAAAAAAATAAAATAAGTCAAGCATTACACAGGTTACAGTTTTACAGTCAACAGAAATCATAATATATGAATATGCTACCTTAATATTATTACCTGGGCTATATGTTTTTTTACTTTCATTATCCAGCTTATTTTTCAATGCAGAAGTAAGCTGTTTTCTGGTAATGTGTTAGACGTCCGGTTCATAGTCCGCCATAGGGAAATAACTATAAGAATATCGATAAGAATATCAAAGTGCAGTAAACGGTAAAACAGTTTGCACTACAAACCAGTGTGTTCATAATTAAGATAATACATTAAAATAATATGGTAAGACACACCAGTTTGCAATATCAAGCAGCAAAATGAGCTTTTTGTGCAGTTAAAAATAGCTGGAAGTGGATGAGACCGGAAGCCAGACACAAAAAAACCCCACTCTGAACGCACTCTTATGGGAAAAATAAGGTGGATATAGCGCTTTTAACAGTACAGAATTGTGACAAAGCAACTGTACAGTATTAAATAGGAAACAGTGCATCAATAATGCAAAAGGGCAACAGTAAACACTCAATTTTCAGTTAAAGGCAGTTCATCATTGGATTCAATGATGTCATCAGGTCTTCACTGGGGATCCGTCTAGTGGATGTGGTCTCCGCTGACATTCGGGGCTGTAGAGGTCGTCTCTAGGTGCTGATCCACCGTCTGGGCTGGGTACGGATTGGATCCGGGGGACTGCAGTGACCATCTGATTTGGATACGGACTGGATCTGGTGGTTTAAGGTGACCTCGGAATAAGAAAGAAACAGACTAATATTAGCGTAGATGGCATTCTTCTGATGAGTACATCGGGTGTTATGGGAAGTGTTCCCGGTTCCGTTTGAACTAATTAATGCAGCCTAACAATCCTTTAACGGATTTGAATTATAGGAATATGTTGATGTGTTATGTGTAAGCCAGGTTAAAGAGATGGGTCTTTAATCTAGATTTAAACTGACAGAGTGTGTCTGCGTCCCGAACAGTGTTGGGTAGATTGTTCCAGAGTTTGGGCGCTAGATAAGAAAATGATCTCCCGCCCGCGGTTGATTTTGATATTCTAGGTATTATCAAATTGCCAGAGTTTTGAGAACGCAGCAGACGTGAGGGACTATAATGTGATAAGAGCTCGCTCAGGTACTGAGGAGATAAACCATTCAGGGCTTTGTAAGTAATTAGCAAGATTTTAAAATCTACACGATGTTTAATAGGGAGCCAGTGCAGTGTAGACAGAACCGGGCTAATATGATCATACTTTCTGGTTCTAGTAAGAACTCTAGCTGCTGCATTTTGGACCAGCTGGAGTTTGTTTATTAAGCGAGCAGAACAACCACCCAATAAAGCATTACAATAATCTAATCTTGAGGTCATAAACGCATGAATTAATGTTTCAGCATTTGACATTGAGAGCATAGGTCGTAATTTAGATATATTTTTGAGATGGAAAAATGCAGTTTTGCAAATGCTAGAGATGTGGTTTTCGAAGGAAAGATTACTATTAAATAGCACACCTAGGTTCCTGACTGATGATGAAGAATTGACAGAGCAACCATCCAGTATTAGACAGTGTTTTAGGTTATTACACGCTGAGGTTTTAGGTCCAATAATTAACACCTCTGTTTTTTCAGAATTTAGTAGTAAGAAATTACTCACCATCCAGTTTTTATCTCAAATACACAATCCGTTAGTTTTTCAAATTGGTATGTTTTGCCGGGCTGAGTATAGAGCTGAATATAGAGCTGAGTATCATCAGCGTAACAGTGAAAGCTAACACCATATTTCCTGATGATATCTCATAAGGGTAACATGTAAAGCGAAAAAAGTAATGGCCCTAGTACTGAGCCTTGCGGTACTCCATACTGCACTTGTGATGGATGTGTTACCTCTTCATTCAGTGCCACGAATGAATAATGAATGGTGCAACAATGCATCACCACTAATGCCAACATAATTTTCAAGTCTGTTCAAGAGAATGTTGTGGTCAACAGTATCAAACGCAGCACTAAGATCCAGTAGCACTAACGGAGAGATACAACCACGATCAGATGACAAGAGCAGATCATTTGTAACTCTAATAAGAGCAGTCTCAGTACTATGGTATGGTCTAAAATCTGACTGAAAGGAACATAATTGTGAAGATACCACCTTTTCTAGTATCTTTGACAGAAAAGGGAGATTTGAGATTGGTCTGTAATTAATTAATAAATTGGGGTCAAGTTGTGTTTTTTTTTAATGAGATGCTTAATGGCAGCCAGTTTGAAGGTTTTGGGGACATATCCTAATGACAATGATGAATTAATAATATTCAGAAGAGGACCTATGACATCTGGAAGCAAGTCTTTTAGTAGCCTAGATGGAATAGGGTCTAGCATACAAGTTGTTGGTTTAGATGATTTAACAAGTTTATACAATTCTTCCTCTCAATCAGGAAGGGATCCCCAGATCTCTTTTAAAACCCACGAGCAGCCACTGCCTAATCCTGTACCGGGGAAAGTATGTCTAAACAATTTATGGCAGTTTCGGGATCTATATAAAATAATGAACGAATGTCCTTCGCTTTACTAATACACGATTTGTTATTTTTGTGAAGCTTTTGTAACATTTATTTTTTTTAATGGAATCTTTGAAGAAATAACAGAAATTGATACTTTTATTTAGCAAGGATGCTTTAAACTGATCAAAAGTGATGACATTTACAATATTACAAATGATTTCCATTTCAGATAAATGCTGTCCTTTTGAAGAAACCTGAAACTGTTTTCAACATAATGTTTTTTTTGAGCAGCAAAACAGAATATTAGAATAATATTTAACAAAAATATAAAAAAATTAAAATAGTAAAAGTATTTCGAAACATTACGGTTTTACTGTACTTTGGATCAAATAAATGCAGGCTGGTGAGCAGAAGAGACGTCTTTAACAAACATGAAAAATCTTCCTGTTCAAAAACTTCTGACTGGTAGTGTTTAACAAAAGACTGTAACCCGAACTAAACCAGAGCCATAGAGTCCTAAGAAAACTCAGTTACACTGCGGAAAAACAAAATAAATATTTTTGACAACACTGTTGAGAAGCCTGAAAGATTCTGGGCTTTTGAAAAACCATTTGGGGCTCGAGTCCCAAAAACCACAAACACATTTGAGGCCATTTCAGAACATGATTATAAAATATAAATAAAACTATTATTGAGTATTTTATGTCCACACATAGCCTAATGCTTTCTATATGTGAAAATGGCAGCACAGCAGCACTCATGCTAAAACTCACAATGTATGTGGGGTTGATTTACAGTCAGTATAGTAACATGTGCTTGTTTTATTGTTAAAAATAATACCCAGAGTTTGATACTCAGTATCTACTAATGCAATTTTTTTTATCCAGCTTTGTCTGACAGATAAAAAAGATTGTTCAATTTATTGTGCAACGTTTTTACACACAAAAAAATCATTCAAAGTGAATATTTTATTAGAAATGTTCACATGCTCTATTTAAAGTAGTGATAACAGAGAAACACGAGCAAATGTAATGTGTTTCTCTGCTACTATGTGCTTTGTGTCTTGGGAGACAAACGCCACATGCTGGAGCTCTCAGATGAGAACGCGAGGAGCGCAAGTCTGCATCCTGATATAGTGATGTGCTCCAGTGGCGTCTAGACTGTGGAAGGAGGGAGCTGAAGTTGGAGGATCTTACTGCTGAGTGCGAGGATGCTGGATGAAGGTTTCAATGTAGGCTTATAATCACTCCTTTGTTCCAGATAAATACATTATGATCCACAAATAAATGTTACACAACTCTGCCTGGCATTCATTTACGTTACGCTTACTGTGCATTTGTGAATCGCAGCGCACATCTGTGGACTGCAAAACATTTCTAGTGTCAAGACGTGCATGCAAATCCACAGACAGGTGGACCAAGGTCAACAAAAACAATTAATCAAAATCATTTTCCCAAAACAATTACTGAAAAACAAAGTGAAATAAAACATTTTATCAGTACTGCAGGTTTGACTAAATTAAATGCTGTGGGACGAGGGTTTGAGTCCCAGGTGTGATTTGTATGTGATATAAAGTGAGCAAGAGATGATATCATGATTAAGATAAAAAAAACACATCTAATATTACATTACAGTACAATATTACTGTATTATTGTCAAATTGCATTTACCATTCAGTCTAAAGCTTTTAAATATGACTTTATATTAATAATACATTTTCCCAAGAAAAATACACATGGATATATTTATGATACTTGTTTGCAGAAGTATGGCATCACACCCTAAACTCCTGTAAATAGGCGCAATTAAAGAGTTGTGTTGATGTAACGAATGATCCACTGAAGGCGAGTAGGGAGCCATGGCGGAGCAGGCAGAGCAGGGACATGGACAGACCACTTGACTGTGACAGAGCGGGCAGCGAATTCATGAATGGCCTCCATGGCCGTGACAGGAGAGGCAGTGAGTTCCTGGATGGGTGCCACCCCCTTGGAAGGTTCTGCAGCCAAGGCTGGGACCTCTTGGGGTTCTGCAATGGACGCCGCATCCTCAGGAGGTTCTGCAGCAGGAGCCGCCACCTCTGGAGACACTGGCGCGAATCCGTGGGCAGGAGAGACATCTGGGAAAAACTTGTGAACAGGAGAGGCCTCTGGGACAAACTTGTGGAGAAACGAGGCCTCTGGAGCAGATTCGTGGACAGATGAGGCCTCTGGAGTGCAGTGTGCAGCTCACACACTCAAAATGGTAATGGCCATCACAGGCAGTGCAGTAGACAGACGGATGTCCTCTGGGCTTGAGATAACAGGGATCCCAGCCGCATACGCTGACATCAGTGATGGGTCCATCACACTGGCAGACATGACATGACATGGCTCTGGGAGATCAGACGAGACACGGCGTGGCTGTGGGAGATCAGATGAGACACGGCGTGGCTCTGGGAGATCAGATGAGACACGGCGTGGCTGTGGGAGATCAGACGAGGCATGGCGTGGCTGTGGGAGATCAGATGAGACACGGTGTGGCTCTGGGAGATCAGATGAGACACGGTGTGGCTCTGGGAGATCAGATGAGACACGGTGTGGCTCTGGGAGATCAGACGAGACACGGCGTGGCTGTGGGAGATCAGACGAGACATGGCGTGGCTCTGGGAGATCAGACGAGACACGGCGTGGCTGTGGGAGATCAGATGAGACACGGTGTGGCTGTGGGAGATCAGACGAGACATGGTGTGGCTCTGGGAGATCAGATGATACACGGCGTGGCTCCGGGAGATCAGACGAGACACGGCGTGGCTCCGGGAGATCAGACGAGACACAGCGTGGCTCCGGGAGATCAGACGAGACACGGCGTGGCTCTGGGAGATCAGACGAGGCACGGTGTGGCTCTGGGAGATCAGACGAGACATGGTGTGGCTCTGGGAGATCAGATGAGACATGGTGTGGCTCTGGGAGATCAGAACAGCCACGCCGTGTCTCGTCTGATCTTCCAGAGCCATGTCGTGTCATGACTGTGATAGACCCACCACTGATGTGAACGCGTGCGGCTGGGATCCCTGTGATCTCAAGCCCAGAGGACATCCCTCTGTCTACTGCACTGCCCATGATGGCCATTGCTATTTTGAGTGTGTGAGCTGAACACTGCACTCCAGAGGCCTCGTCTGTCCATGAGTCTGCTCCAGAGGCCTCGTCTGTCCAGGAGTCTGCTCCAGAGGCCTCTCCTGTCCACGAGTTTGTTCCAGATGTCTCTCCTGTCCACGGATTCGCGCCAGTGTCTCCAGAGGTGGCGGCTCCTGCTGCAGAACCTCCTGAGGATGCGGCGTCCATTGCAGAACCCCCAGAGGTGGCAGCTTTGGCTGCAGAATCTTCCAAGGGGGAGGCACCCATCCAGGAACTCACTGCCTCTCCTGTTATGGCCAAGGAGGCCATTCATGAACTCACTGCCTGGTCTGTCATGGTCAAGTGGTTTGTCCATGTTCCTGCTCTGCCATGGCTCCCTACTCACCTTCAGTGGATCATTCGTTACAGAATACACGGCCGAAGAAATGAACCCTGCTGTCGGCGAGTCTGTTCATGCCAAGTCAAGTCTTTCGCTTTACAGTCAGGATGGAAACAGATTCATTTTGCATTCCTGAAGGGAACTTTCTATGGGCTCTTTGTTTTGCTAAACTGTCACCGTCCCACAGGTGCCGTTTTTCCCTGTCACTTATTTTAGTAATTATTGTAAATTAGATGTCAGTCGAAAGCTTCAGAACTCAAAATTCATCCTGTGAAAGCCATTTTAAAAATTATAAACTATTTACAGAACGCAACGTATTTATACATATGGCTTTAACAATTTTATAATCAAAAATATTTTATATAATAACCTGCTGATTTATAGCCAAATGTGATTGGTTATAGTGAGAACATGCTATGATTGGCCAGCAGTAGGGCTGTCACAATTCCTCGATTTTATGCGAGTGCTCGATTTGAAAAAAAATCCTTGATTACATTTTGCCCGAGTCGAGTTAATGGCGAAATACAGGAAGTGGCGAATTCCAAACGCAAGAATCCATGAAACGTATTATTAGAATGTTTTCTGAAGCTGCGTGATAAATTAGATCCTAAAAATCACAATAAAGCATAATGCTATTGTGAAATCACAAATGCTATTTAATTAAATATATGCGCTTTACTTATTTTACAAGCGTGTAGGGAACTATTATCATTTACAGAGCATCTCAAACTCCATTTCTATGATTTTGGATTTATAATAACATTAATCTGGGAACCCGATGTGCATCATTTCATCATATTTTTAAGGTAAATCATTTATAAACCTACGCAAACACAGCGAAATACACCATTATCTTTCTCAATATCTGTACATTAGATCTATTGTTCGCAATATATTTTTTGCTTTAAAGTCCCCCTGTAGTGAAAATAAAGATTTTTATGTTGTTTATTTGTCTGTGTGGTGTTTTTAATATGCTTTTAGACAAACCATGTGCCAGTCCATTAATCAACACTGAGTATTTTCTCCTTAGACTGTAGTTTCCCAAAGGCTGTCCCAGAAATGTGGTTTGAAACAGCCCCTTTTTTCATGTCAAAGGATAGATTCCTATCATTAGTATGCAAAATATACCAATATGATTATTAGCACAAAACGTTGATTAAATATTAAATAGGCCATTAAATAGAGCACATAGAGCATTAAATGGAGCACATAGAGCATTAAATGGTGCATGTAAGGCATTAAATGGAGCACGTAGGACATTAAATAGTGTATGCAGGACATTAAATGGTGTATGTAGGGCATTAAATAGAGCACGTAGGGCATTAAATGGTGTATGTATGGCATTAAATGGTGTATGTAAGGCATTTAAATGGAGCACGTAGGGCATTTAAATGGAGCACGTGGGGCATTAATCGGTGTATGTAGGGCATTAAATGAGGCACGTAGGGCATTTAAATGGAGCACGTAGGGCATTAATTGGTGTATGTAGGGCATTAATTAAATGGAGCACTTATGGCATTAAATGGAGTAGGGCATTAAATGGAGCACGTAGGGCATTTAAATGGAGCACGTGGGGCATTAATCGGTGTATGTAGGGCATTAAATGAGGCACGTAGGGCATTTAAATGGAGCACGTAGGGCATTAATTGGTGTATGTAGGGCATTAATTAAATGGAGCACTTATGGCATTAAATGGAGTAGGGCATTAAATGGAGCACGTAGGGCATTAATCGGTGTATGTAGGGCATTAAATGGAGCACGTGGGGCATTAAATGGTGTATGTAAGGCATTAAATGAGGCACGTAGGGCATTTAAATGGAGCACGTAGGGCATTAAATAGAGCACGTAGGGCATTAAATGGTGTATGTATGGCATTAAATGGTGCATGTAAGGCATTTAAATGGAGCACGTAGGGCATTAATTGGTGTATGTAGGGCATTAAATGGTGCATGTAAGGCATTAAATGGAGCACGTAGGGCATTTAAATGGAGCACGTAGGGCATTTAAATGGAGCACGTAGGGCATTAATAGGTGTATGTAGGGCATTAAATGAGGCACGTAGGGCATTTAAATGGAGCACGTAGGGCATTAAATGGTGTATGTAAGGCATTAAATGAGGCACGTAGGGCATTTAAATGGAGCACGTAGGGCATTAAATGGTGTATGTAAGGCATTAAATGAGGCACGTAGGGCATTTAAATGGAGCACGTAGGGCATTAAATGGTGTATGTAAGGCATTAAATGGAGCACGTGGGGCATTAAATGGTGTATGTAAGGCATTAAATGAGGCACGTAGGGCATTTAAATGGAGCACGTAGGGCATTTAAATGGAGCACGTAGGGCATTTAAATGGAGCGCGTAGGGCATTTAAATGGAGCACGTAGGGCATTAATTGGTGCATGTAGGGCATTAAATGGTGTATGTAAGGCATTAAATGAGGCACGTAGGGCATTTAAATGGAGCACGTAGGGCATTAAATGGAGCACGTAGGGCATTAATTGGTGCATGTAGGGCATTAAATGGTGTATGTAAGGCATTAAATGGTGCATGTAAGGCATTTAAATGGAGCACGTAGGGCATTTAAATGGAGAACGTAGGGCATTAAATGGAGCACGTAGGGCATTAATTGGTGCATGTAGGGCATTAAATGGTGTATGTAAGGCATTAAATGAGGCACGTAGGGCATTTAAATGGAGCACGTAGGGCATTAAATGGTGTATGTAAGGCATTAAATGGAGCACGTAGGGCATTTAAATGGAGCACGTAGGGCATTAATTGGTGCATGTAGGGCATTAAATGGTGTATGTAAGGCATTAAATGGAGCACGTGGGGCATTAAATGGTGTATGTAAGGCATTAAATGAGGCACGTAGGGCATTTAAATGGAGCACGTAGGGCATTAAATGGTGTATGTAGGCATTAAATGGAGCACGTAGGGCATTAAATGGAGCACGTAGGGCATTAATGGTGCATGTAGGGCATTAAATGGTGTATGTAAGGCATTAAATGGAGCACGTGGGGCATTAAATGGTGTATGTAAGGCATTAAATGAGGCACGTAGGGCATTTAAATGGAGCACGTAGGGCATTTAAATGGAGCACGTAGGGCATTAATTGGTGCATGTAGGGCATTAAATGGTGTATGTAAGGCATTAAATGGAGCACGTAGGCATTAATGGTGCACGTAGGGCATTAAATGGTGTATGTAAGGCATTAAATGAGGCACGTAGGGCATTTAAATGGAGCACGTAGGGCATTTAAATGGAGCACGTAGGGCATTAATTGGTGCATGTAGGGCATTAAATGGTGCATGTAAGGCATTTAAATGGAGCACGTAGGGCATTTAAATGGAGAACGTAGGGCATTAAATGGAGCACGTAGGGCATTAAATGGTGCATGTAGGGCATTAATTGGTGCATGTAAGGCATTAAATGGTGCATGTAAGGCATTTAAATGGAGCACGTAGGGCATTTAAATGGAGAACGTAGGGCATTAAATGGAGCACGTAGGGCATTAAATGGTGCATGTAGGGCATTAAATGGTGTATGTAAGGCATTAAATGGAGCACGTGGGGCATTAAATGGTGTATGTAAGGCATTAAATGGGCACGTAGGGCATTTAAATGGAGCACGTAGGGCATTAATGGGCATGTAGGGCATTAAATGGTGTATGTAAGGCATTAAATGGAGCACGTGGGCATTAAATGGTGTATGTAGGCATTAAATGGGCACGTAGGGCATTTAAATGGAGCACGTAGGGCATTTAAATGGAGCACGTAGGGCATTAATGGTGCATGTAGGGCATTAAATGGTGATGTAAGGCATTAAATGGGCACGTAGGGCATTAAATGGAGCACGTAGGGCATTAATGGTGCAGTAGGGCATTAAATGGTGTATGTAGGGCATTAAATGGAGCACGTAGGGCATTAAATGGAGCACGTAGGGCATTAAATGGTGCATGTAGGGCATTTAAATGGAGAACGTAGGGCATTAAATGGAGCACGTAGGGCATTAATTGGTGTATGTAGGGCATTAAATGGAGCACGTAGGGCATTAAATAGAGCACGTAGGGCATTTAAATGGTGTATGTAGGGCATTAAATGGTGTATGTAAGGCGTTTAAATGGAGCACGTAGGGCATTAATTGGTGTATGTAGGGCATTAAATGGTGCATGTAAGGCATTAAATGGAGCACGTAGGGCATTTAAATGGAGCACGTAGGGCATTAAATAGAGCACGTAGGGCATTTAAATGGTGTATGTAGGGCATTAAATGGTGTATGTAGGGCATTAAATGGAGCACGTAGGGCATTAAATAGAGCACGTAGGGCATTAAATGGGTAGTAGGCATTAAATGGTGTATGTAAGGCATTAAATGGAGCACGTAGGGCATTAAATGGTGTATGTAGGGCATTAAATGGTGCATGTAAGGCATTAAATGGAGCACGTAGGGCATTAAATGGAGTAGGGCATTAAATGGAGCACGTAGGGCATTAAATGGTGTATGTAGGGCATTAAATGGTGTATGTAGGGCATTAAATGGAGCACGTAGGGCATTAAATAGAGCACGTAGGGCATTAAATAGAGCACGTAGGGCATTAAATGGAGCACGTAGAGCATTAAATAGAGCACAGGGCATTAATTAAATGGAGCACTTATCGCATTAAATGGAGTAGGGCATTAAATGGAGCACGTAGGGCATTAAATGGTGTATGTAGGGCATTAAATGGTGTATGTAGGGCATTAAATGGAGCACGTAGGGCATTAAATAGAGCACGTAGGGCATTAAATGGTGTATGTAGGGCATTAAATGGTGTATGTAGGGCATTAAATGGAGCACGTAGGGCATTAAATAGAGCACGTAGGGCATTTAAATGGTGTATGTAGGGCATTAAATGGTGTATGTAGGGCATTAAATGGAGCACGTAGGGCATTAAATAGAGCACGTAGGGCATTAAATGGTGTATGTATGGCATTAAATGGTGTATGTAAGGCATTTAAATGGAGCACGTAGAGCATTAAATGGAGTAGGGCATTAAATGGAGCACGTAGGGCATTAAATGGTGTATGTAGGGCATTAAATGGTGTATGTAGGGCATTAAATGGAGCACGTAGGGCATTTAAATGGAGCACGTAGGGCATTAAATAGAGCACGTAGGGCATTTAAATGGTGTATGTAGGGCATTAAATGGTGTATGTAGGGCATTAAATGGAGCACGTAGGGCATTAAATAGAGCACGTAGGGCATTAAATGGTGTATGTATGGCATTAAATGGTGTATGTAAGGCATTTAAATGGAGCACGTAGAGCATTAAATGGAGTAGGGCATTAAATGGAGCACATAGGGCATTAAATGGTGTATGTAGGGCATTAAATGGTGTATGTAGGGCATTAAATAGAGCACGTAGGGCATTAAATAGAGCACGTAGGGCATTAAATGGTGTATGTAGGGCATTAAATGGAGCACGTAGAGCATTAAATAGAGCACAGGGCATTAATTAAATGGAGCACTTATCGCATTAAATGGAGTAGGGCATTAAATGGAGCACGTAGGGCATTAAATGGTGTATGTAGGGCATTAAATGGAGCACGTAGGGCATTAAATAGAGCACGTAGGGCATTAATTGGTGTATGTAGGGCATTAAATGGAGCACGTAGGGCATTAAATAGAGCACGTAGGGCATTAATTGGTGTATGTAGGGCATTAAATGGTGTATGTAGGGCATTAAATGGAGCACGTAGAGCATTAAATAGAGCACATAGAGCATTAATTAAATGGAGCACTTATCGCATTAAATGGAGTAGGGCATTAAATGGAGCACGTAGGGCATTAAATGGTGTATGTATGGCATTAAATGGTGCATGTAAGGCATTTAAATGGAGCACGTAGGGCATTAAATGGAGCACGTAGGGCATTAATTGGTGTATGTAGGGCATTAAATGGAGCACGTAGGGCATTTAAATAGAGCACGTAGGGCATTAAATAGAGCACGTAGGGCATTAAATAGAGCACGTAGGGCATTTAAATGGTGTATGTAGGGCATTAAATGGTGTATGTAAGGCGTTTAAATGAAGCACGTAGGGCATTTAAATAGAGCACGTAGGGCATTAAATAGAGCACGTAGGGCATTAAATAGAGCACGTAGGGCATTTAAATGGTGTATGTAGGGCATTAAATGGTGTATGTAAGGCGTTTAAATGGAGCACGTAGGGCATTAAATAGAGCACGTAGGGCATTAATTGGTGTATGTAGGGCATTAAATGGAGCACGCAGGGCATTAAATGGAGCACGTAGGGCATTTAAATAGAGCACGTAGGGCATTTAAATGGTGTATGTAAGGCGTTTAAATGGAGAACGTAGGGCATTAAATGGAGCACGCAGGGCATTAAATGGAGCACGTAGGGCATTTAAATGGTGTATGTAGGGCATTAAATGGAGCACGTAGGGCATTTAAATAGAGCACGTAGGGCATTTAAATGGTGTATGTAGGGCATTAAATGGAGCACGTAGGGCATTTAAATGGAGCACGTGGGGCATTAAATGGTGTATGTAGGGCATTAAATGGTGTATGTAGGGCATTAAATGGTGTATGTAGGGCATTAAATGGAGCACGTAGGGCATTAAATAGAGCACGTAGGGCATTTAAATGGTGTATGTAGGGCATTAAATGGAGCACGAAGAGCATTAAATAGAGCACATAGGGCATTAATTAAATGGAGCACGTAGGGCATTAAATGGTGTATGTAAGGCATTAAATGGAGCACGTGGGGCATTTAAATGGAGCACGTAGCACGTTCACCTGTTTGTGGATTTGTGTGCACGTCTTGACACCAGAAATGTTTCGCAATCCACAAATGCACACTGTGATGCACAAATGTACAATAAGTTGAAGAAGTTGTGTTTGTGAATCTCTTCACATTCATTTGTGGATCCCTGGAATAAAGGAACAGTTCTAACCCCATAGCTGAAAAACCTGCTGATGAGAGCAGCTTTTGGCTCTGGATGAGGAGAAAGGAGAAGTGCTGAGGTACTGACATCTAACCCGAGACTGCAGGGCTGGAAGGGAGACGTCCCGAGTTAGAGGAGTGAAGCGTGGGTGACAGCTGCTGACGAACAGGGGAACATCCACCTGTGTAACAATGAGAGCATGACAATAAGCTGCTGTTCTGAATTGAAAAGAGCTCTTTCTGATTTAAAAAGAGCATCTCTGTTCTTATGCTTACTTTTTCAGTTTCCTTCTCCTTCCTTCGCTGTGAGGTCTCTAAGCCAGGGATGATTTATAATGTCCTCTACGGTGTCCATCGCTGTTTGCTCTCCACTCCAAAGTTTCTCAAGAAAATCCCTGCAATCTGTGAGTTTTAAAAGGGAGCTGATTAGTCATATTTGTCCTTACTGACACATTTTGAGATTCACGTAAGGTAATGTGACCATGAAATACAATGCATTTGTTGCTGTTACTGTGACATTCTCTGGATGCACATGAACATTTAATCACTGCTAAACATGTCAGTGTTTTACGTATCAAGTCAGAGCTTTATATGCTTTCTTTCGTGTTATTGGTCTCACTTGTAGACAGGTGTTCTTGTTCCCAAGGCGGAAATCCACTGATGAGACATTCTAGCACTGAGCGTAAGACTTTAGCTGTTTCCAGTATAGTGGCCACTCTGACCATTGGGTCAAGAAACTTTAGATCATCTTCTGCAAAAATATACATTTCCAGTGTTTAGTAAAACATCAGTGAACTGTAATAAACAAGTCATCCTCAAAAGCCAACTTACCTGTTGCTGTTATGAACTGTGCATGGCTAAATTGCATCAGCTTTAGCTGCAAGGTGTTTGTGTTGATGAGAACTCTTCTCAAATATGTTTCATGATGAACACCACGATCAAAACAATGACACGCTGCAACAGTGAGCTGAAACATGATGTGTCTTGCGATTTTTTCATTCAGACGACCTCTGTTTCGTGTGATGAACTGAAACAAAGTGATACAGGGACGAGGATATTCCATGACGAAGATGTCGTGTTCCTTCAAGGCAAACCAGTCATATAATCGTATGATATGGTCGCAGGACGGAGGCCTTTGTAGCGTCAACATTATAGGTCCCTCATAATACGGAGGGGCCTCAAGATGCTAAAGAAATAAGAATGACAAAACGTTAGCTGACTCCCAACTACTTTATAACTCTTTATAAAGAGATTCTAAGCTTTGACTGTCTTACTCAGTTATACCTCATACATCAACAGCAAATACAGAATTCAATAAAACAATTCTTAATAGAGAATTTCATGAAAATTTCAACCTACCAATCGAAATTCTCGACCTTCAAGCCAGCGCCTCTTAGTAAATTTGATGAGCACCTGAAAAAAGGAAGAAAATGTTTGCAAACGTTTTGTGTTCATGATCATCTACAATATTTAAATTTCTTAAACGTGTCAAGCGAAACTGTAAACACTGATGTCTATGTCAGGACTCAAAGAAAACACAAGGCAAAAAGTTTGGTTATGCAGAAAGAGCAACATACTTGTTGGCCATCCGATCTTCTTATTCCTTCATGGACACAGGCGTACGTTCCTGATACCATTTCCTCTCCCACTTCATAGAGATGGCGAAAGTATTCTGTGTCACGCAGCATTATTTGCAGTATTCTGTCACAGAGTCGCGTTAGCATTCTCAGCATAGGATAATAGTCAACTGAAAAACACAAAGCAACATGTTACTTTACAGTATGAGGCTGAACTCCAGCAGCTGCTTCTTACTAAACACACCTGTGCAGATCTTACGCCAGTTTTCACGCTCACGGTCAGATTTACTAACGGTGAAATTAACGTGAGAATGTGCGTTCCTCCACACCAACTTCATGTCTGGCGTATGTACATTTCTCATGTTATTTTTTGTCCGCTGGCGACTCTTAGAGGCAATGAAGTGAAGTTGAAAACATTAGATTACGAAGTATTCTAAGTCTATCGCAACACCACCTGAGAGAAACATTGCTATTAATCTGTAATTGATAAAATAGGCTAATTGACTTACTATTGTCAAACGAGCCTTATGGGAATGTTCTCAATTATGCGTGACACATTTAAAGTTATGGTTTTATCTAAAAGATTTGTATTTATTTATTTATTTGTGCGTGTAATTATTGAACTTCACATCAAGAGATTGCGGTTATGCACTGACGACGTGGTTGTTAACTCCCCTCACCAACCCACAAACTGACCGAGAGCGCAGATACAATGATGCCCATTCTTGCACTCGGTCAGTTGTAGAGCGGGTGTTTGGGCAGCTAAAATGTTGGTGGCGCTGCCTTGATAGGACCGGGGGATGCTGCTATACCGCCCTAACAAGGTGTGTCGCATCGTGCTGGCCTGTGGTGTGCTGCACAATGTCAAGCACATGCACAGCATACCACTCGGTAAGGCTCGTCAACGTGTGATTGCGACAATATAAATAAAATATAACTGGTAATCAGAGACGAAGTTTATTTTTTGACCAATTCCGTTAATGAGTGGCTTATGTGACACTTTGTCAGTGTGCAGCAGTTTTCCACTTAACTTCCACCTTTATATCTATATCTATATATTTTTTAAGTTCATTTACAGTGCGAGTTTCAGATCCCACCGCGTTGACGCCGTCTGCCAAACTCTCCCACTCATTTCTTTTTCTTTTGTTATTAATTCCGGAGGACAAAGTGCCAAATAAAATATTCTTTCTTGTTTCTACCTAGGATAATAGCACCTCCAATTCAGTTTAAAGTTTTGCTTCTTGCTGCTTGCTTTCTGCCAAAGTGGACTCATTACCATATTAAAATTTATTGATTTGGGGGAGGAGACCGGTTGGGGTTTTGTGTGCTCAATTTCACGTTAATTGGGATGTACAAAGACAATATCAATGGGATTCTGCGTACGCAGAGTTTCATACATCAGATTTTTTTTTGTGCATACGCAGAATTACAGCTTTGTCCATACACTATGTTTTAGTATGAATTCAACGCAAGTTTTTGTACATGAGGCCCCAGGTGAGGAACCAACTGCAGAAATGAAAAAAATAATACTAAAACCAGAAACAACAGGTTAGAATTGACACCAATCAGAGCGCTAATAGCTGGAGACTCACTGTCCATCAGTTCTTGTGTGGATGTTCGTGGATTCTCCGGCGGTGGCTGCCGGTCAGGCACACGAGGCCACATTTTGGCTTTAAGGGTTTGGAAGCGGCGCTTTACAGCCTTTCGCACTCTCCGGAAACAAGCACGGGCTCTCCTACATTTTGTACGGTTTCCTGCCAAACAAAGAATATTGATGAGAAACATTTTAGTATTAACACAGATTACAGCTGAATGATGAACTTGTAAAACTGTCCTAATGTAGAGCTGCTTTATGTTGTTCATGTTTCAGGAAGAGGCTCATCCAAATTACAAACACAGTGCTGATGCTGTGCTACACAGAGCTCACACAGTAATCGCCTCCTACTGTTATTTCTGTATATATGTCAGTATTGATTTGTATTGACACTGGCAGTTACCTCTACGGTTGTTTTGTGGTTCAGGTGCTTCTGTTGGGTTGTTTTGTGGTTCAGGTGCTTCTGTTTGGTTGATTTGCAGTTCAGATGTGTCTGTTGGGCCGTTTTGCGGTTCAGGCGCGTCTGTTGGTAAGTACTCGAATGCGTCCTCGAACACGTCGCTGCTGCTCTCAGCTGACGCTTCAGAACTACTCGGCGTCCACTGAGACATTTCGAACAATTGTTGGTACGCAAGCATATCTGCGCTTGATAGCGATTCTTCTGTGGATGTTTCTGAACTCTCCCGCAATTGCTTCTGTTTAGCCAAACGAGAAGACAATTGGGCTTTAAGGATTTCGATAAAACCACGGCCTTTCCTCCTTTTTGTGTGTTTTTCTGCAAACAAAGAATATTGATGAGAAACATATTTATTATTAACACAGATTACAGCTGAATGAAGGACTTGTAAAACTGTCCTAATGTAGAGCTGCTTTATGTTGTTCATGTTTCAGGAAGAGGCTCATCCAAATTACAAACACAGTGCTGATGCTGTGCTACACAGAGCTCACACAGTAATCGCCTCCTACTGTTATTTCTGTAAATATGTCAGTATTGATTTGTATTGACACTGGCAGTTACCTCTACGGTTGTTTTGTGGTTCAGGCGCGTCTGTTGGTAAGTACTCGAGTGCGTCCTCGAACACGTCGCTGCTGCTCTCAGCTGATTCTTCAGAACTACTCAGCATCCATTGAGAGAAATCGAACAATTGTTGGTACTCAAGTGGATCTATGCTTGATGTCGATTCTTCTATGGATGTTTCTGAACTCTCCAGCGATTGCTTCTGGTCAGCCATACGAGGACACACTTGGGCTTTATGGATTTGGATATAAGCACGGCCTTTCCTCCCTTTTTTGTGTTTTTCTGGAAACAAAGAATATTAATGAGAAACATATTTATTATTAGCACAGATTACAGCTGAATGATGAACTTGTAAAACTGTCCTAATGTAGAGCTGCTTTATGTTCTCCATGTAAATAATTTGCAGGTTTTGCACTGAAGTTCATGTTTCTGAAAGAGGCTCAGCAAAATTGCTGATGCTGTGCTACACAGAAGTCACAGTAATTGTCTCCTACTATTTATTTATGTATACATGTCTGTTTTGATTTGTATAGATATCGTCAGTCACCTGTTGGGCTGTTTTGTTGTTGAGGAGCATCTGATGGGCCGCTGCTTGGATGTTTCTCAGAGGACACAACAGCGCTACACGACGGTTGATCTCTGCTGCTCTCTGTCTCCTCTGGTAAGTACTCAAATTCGTCCTCAAACACGTCGCTGCTGCTCTGCGGTTCAGACGCGTCTGTTGGGTCATTTTGCGGTTCAGGCGCATCTGTTGGTAAGTTCTCGAATGCGTCCTCAAACACGTCGCTGCTGCTCTGCGGTTCAGACGCGTCTGTTGGGTCATTTTGCGGTTCAGGCGCATCTGTTGGTAAGTTCTCGAATTCGTCCTCAAACACGTCGCTGCTGCTCTCAGCTGACACTACAGCACTACTCTGCATCACTTCAGCACGATCAAACACTGGCTGGGACTCAAGCGAACCTGTATCTACTGCCGGTTCTTGTATGGGTGTTTGTGGATTCTCCTGCCGTGACTCCTGGTCAGGCACACGAGGACACACTTTGGCTTTAAGGGTTTTGAAGTGGCGTTTTACAGCCTTTCGCACTGTCCGGAAACAAGCACGGCCTTTCCTCCCTTTTGTGTGTTTTTCTGCAAACAAAAAATATTAATGAGAAACATATTTATTATTCACACAGATTACAGCTGAATGATGAACTTGTAAAACTGTCCTAATGTAGAGCTGCTTTATGTTCTTCATGTAAATAATTTGCAGGTTTTGCTCTGAAGTTCATGTTTCTGAAAGAGGCTCAGCAAAATTGCTGATGCTGTGCTACACAGAAGTCACAGTAATTGTCTCCTACTATTTATTTATGTATACATGTCTGTTTTGATTTGTATAGATATCAGTTACCTGTTAGGCTGTTTCGTTGTTCAGATGCATCTGTTGTTCGGTTGTTTTGCGGTTCAGGCGCATCTGCTGGTAAGTTCTTGAATACGTCGCTGCTGCTCTCAGCTGACACTACAGCACTACTCTGTGTCGCTTGAGCGTAATCACACACTGGTTGGGACTCAAGCAGATCTGTATCTACTGCCGGTTCTTGTATGGATGTTTGTGGATTCTCCTGTGGTGGCTCCTGGTCCGGCACACGAGGACACACTTTGGCTTTAAGGGTTTTGAAGTGGCGTTTTACAGCCTTCCGCAATGTCCGGAAACAAGCAGGACCTTTCCTCCCTTTTGTGTGTTTTTCTGCAAACAAAAAATATCGATGAAAAACATTTTATTATTAACACACATTACAGCTGAATGATAAATGTGGAGCTGCCTTATGTCTGTAACTCATCTGCGGGGCCTAAATTTAATACACGAGCCCCGAGCTGAGGGGTTAAATACTGTAACCTCATTTTATGGTTTGACTATTCCTTTAAAATAATACATTACCATTTGACTAGGAAAGCATGTGTGGGCTCAAATATGAAAGTGGATCCCAAAAGAGATAAAAATGCCCAAAACAAGGTGTAAAGTCAGTTAAATTTGTTACATTTTTCCCTGAAGCTCAAGGCATGTTTTAACGCAGGCCTAGGAGACGATTCAGAGGCAGATCATGGCAAAGGTAGGTCATATGCTAACAGTAGCTAGATATAACTGTCTATAATTAGTCAATTATCTCCTTTTTCATCTTAACATAATTCAGCTTGCAGTGGTATATATATATATATATATATATATATATATATATGTCTATGAACGATTCTGCATAAATGTAATTAAACAGGCCTGTCAAACATATTAACGTATTGTTTTATCGTAAATAAAGTAGTCTTGTATCTGTATTAATAAACAAAAGCTGTGTCTGCCTTTGGAAAGCACTTAATAGCGTCTGATGTTTCCAGATAATCTATCTACCTTCTTTAAAGCAAGATATTTAGGCACATTTCGAGTTTCTGAAACCAAAATTATAGATACCAGCAGGTTTTGCTCTTAAGTTCATGTTTCTGAAAGAGGCTCAGCCAAATTGCTGATGCTGTGCTACACAGAAGTCACACAGCAATCGTTTCCTACTATTTATTTCTGTATATATGCCAATTTTAATGTGTATTGACATTGTCAGTCACCTGTCGGGTTGTTTTGTTGTTCAGGTGCATCTGTTGGGCCGCTGCTCGGATGTTTCTCAGCGGACACAACCGCGACACCCGACGGTTGAGCTCTGCGGCTCTCTCGTCTCCTCCGGTGAGTTTGCGTACATGATATTCGCTTTCTGCATCTTCCCTTTCATTTGTAAACTGTATTTGACTACTGTGTCTATAGATCGTGTGTTTGTATTCGTTTCCATTCGCATTAATCGCTATTGACTGTAGGAGCTCTTTACTCTGGAATGGCTAGAATGAACTGAGCTGCCGCGCCTGTGACGTCATCAATAGAACACGCGCGCCTCCGCGGCCGTTAAGTCACGTGACCCCTCCACAGGAATGCTCAGGCCCCTGTTGTTCCTGATGCGTCCAGTAAGATATACGGCGAAATATATGTATATATATATATATATATATATATATATATATATATATATATATATATATATATATATATATATATATATGTGTATATTGAATTTTCTGCTTTTTTGTATTGCTAAAAATTAAAAAAAAAAGCACACCAAAAGTGACATACAACAAAGTGGGCTTTTCCAATAAATTATACAGATCCAAGAGAGAAGTCAATTTAAGGACTTTCTTGTTCTTAACCACTTTTAAAGATTTATATACGAGTTTTACCTCATTCCACACCTGTTGGGTTTAGATTAAAACCATCTGCACTTGTGAATAAAAAACTTACCAAAACATAAAAGGAAATTAATAACAAATTAAAAGTCTTTGTTTTCAAGGAAAATACCAAACCTGACCATCTTCACATCCCTTGATGTTCAACTCTCTCAAAAAGTGTTGTACCATATTACACAAAAAGAAAACATGATCTAACGTTTCAATACTTGTTTCACAAAAAACACAATTATTAACATCAAAATTAAATTTCAATCTTAAAGATTCGATAGTAGGATAAATCTAAAATAGAATCTTGAAGCTCACCTCTTTAGCTTTTGGAGATAGGGGGAAAGACAGATATATTTTTCTATTTTTTTTTTTTTTAATTTCAACCGTGTTAAAATCTTTAAACACATATTCCCTTTTAATTGGATAATAAGCCTGTAAGAAACTATTTCTAATAACTCTATTAGTGCATTTTTTTTTTTTTTTTTTTTCAAAACCGAAACCGAAAAATCAACGAAAGCTGCCTCAATTCTTGGGAAACTTGTGAATGTACAATATCCTCTTTAACCATTAATCTCAACACACTGGAATGGCTCTAATTATTCTCTTATAAATATTAACCATACATTAATGTAAGTATCAACAAAATGACTTATTTGTGCTTCTCTCATAGCTGTGCTTGTGTTCTTATTCTCTGTCGTTACTGGAAAACATTAAATCGAGCTAATAAAATATTCACTTTTAATTATTTTTTATGTAAAAAACATTGAACAGTAAATTAAACTTAACTTAAATTTAATTAAACTAATCTTAAACCGAAAAATTTATTAACAGTAATTTTTTATCTTTATTAAATACAGCATCTTAAACATAACACAGGTGTGCTGATGTTATTGTAATGCTGTCAGATGTGTGAATTCATTTTCATCACTCTCCATCTGTCAGGAAAAGCTGGATAAAAAATTACATTAGTATAACAAGGGAAGTATCATACATCAGGTATTATTTTGAGCATTAAAACAAGCATTTGTTATTAATAAATAAAAATCAACACCGCACACATTGTGAGTTTTAGCATGAGTGCTGCTGTGCTGCCATTTTCACATATAAGCATTAGGCTATGTGTGGACATAAAATACTTAATAACAGATGTATTTATATATTATAATCATGTTCTGAAATAGCCTCAAATGTGCTTGTGGTTTCAGGGACTTCAGCCCCAAATGATTTTTCAAAAGCCCAGAATCTTTCAGGCTTCTCAACATTGTCCATTTTGCTTTTCTGCAGTGTAACTGAGTTTTCTTGGCGCCGTATGGCTCTGGTTTGGAGTAGCTGTGTTCACACGGTGCAAACAGAGGAGGTTTTATTTACAATTGATAAAAAAACAACAAAGGACAAATGAGGACAGTAAAGTTACAGCGCGAGTCGGCATCTCAAAAAAACTCACACACTCAGATATAACCGCTTTGTCAGATCAAAAGATGATCGGTGGGTTTTTTAATTAGCTTGTTGAAATTAAAGGTACATCTCTACGTCTGTGACCAGTGTTTACTGAGCTCTGATGACTTCATCAGTTCATAAACAAAATATATAATTGTTTAAATAAAATACATTGTTTAAATGGTTACTGCCTTGAGTTATTATTTTTGAAAAATATAAATGAATAAATTCTTCAAAACACTAAACTGTTTTTAATAAGTATAAAAGCCTATTGTTAATGTAAAAATACAATATACATTTTATTCTGGTGGTCGATGTAATGTTTATTTAACCAAGAAAATATGACTCAGACATGAATTTACATTTCATTAAAAAAAAAAAAAAAAAAAAAAAACTTGAAAAATGTGAAGACTTTGCCAGAATTCCACTGCAAACCACAGCAGATTGTATAGGTAGAGGACAGTATAGTATAGTTAAATTTTGACTTTATTGCACTTTCAGATAAAAAAAACATAATACTGCAACATAAGCTTCCTCTATGAATTCAGAGCGAGTCTAATGTGTTTACATGTTCAGAGTTCATTTGGCCATAGATTCAGTTCTGGATATTCTTTTAGTTTCATCCTCTTCACCTTCACCTTCATCTTCATATTCCTCATTATAACATTCATCTTCAGAAAGGGCTGCGATTAAAATAGAGCAACAAAAGATCTGTCAGAAGCTGAATGATTTTTGTTTCCACAGTTGTGTGAAGGAGCAATAATTACTCTCATCATAACAAAATTTAAATTTATATTATATAATAAAGCACAAAACTCTGAATTAAAAAAATATAAAACACAAGATAACATGGCCTGATGTGTATAAAAGTTGTATGTGTATGTAAATGTGGAATTAGGAAAATGCTCCTACAAAACCACTACTAGAAAAAGCAAGCATCGTGGACTTTTGACTCAGTACTAGATACTGAGATACAGATTTCAAATACTGTTGTAATACATACCTCCATGGTACGGAGGTACAAATCCCTTAATAACATCGTGTTTAATGCTGTACAAACCAAGTGTACGGTCATTATTAAACAGAAACTTTGCGTGGCAGGGGCAGCTGCCACAAAAACCTGCCACTTGACCCGTCACCGCCAAAGGCAGCTGCCACTCGACCTGCCACCGCCACAGGCAGCTGCCACTCCACCCGCCACCGCCAGATATGCATCAATCGGAGTGTATACAGTGGAGATGTTGAGGCAGGCGCGACGCTTCGGTGCTGCGCGCGCCATTGTGGATTTAAAGGGAGGAATAAAACATAAGTTATGGTAGCAAATATGTAAATAAATGTAAACTTGCACTGTTTGTTTATGTGCATCAATCGGAGTGTATACAGTCAGAGATGTTGAGGCAGGCGCGATGCTTCGGTGCTGCGTGTGCCTTATGGATTTAAAAACCTAAAGTAACGTAACAAATAGGTAAGTATAGAATTGCACGGTCTGTTTACTTAAGTGCATCAACTGAAGTGTAAACGGTAAGAGGGAGCTGCCACAAAACCTGCCATAACGTACCTTGTTTTATTCCTTGCTGCCTTAACTTATGCTTTATTCCTCCCTTTAAATCAATAATGGCGCGCGCAGCACCGAAGCGTCGCGCCTGCCTCAACAGCTCTCACTGTTTACACTCCGATTGATGCATATAAACAAACAGAAAATGCAATTCTAATCTTATTTACATATTTGCTGCCTTACTTTATGCTTTATTCCTCAGTTTAAATCCCTAATGACGCGCGCAGCACCGAAGCGTCGCGCCTGCCTCAACATCTCTCACTGTTTACACTCCAATTGATGCATATAAACAAACATACAGTGCAGTTCTACATTTATTTATGTATTTGCCACCCTAAATTATGCTTTATTTCTCCCTTTAAATCCATAATGGCGCGCGCAGCACCGAAGCGTCGCGCCTGCCTTCTTTTCCACTATTTTCATACAAGAAAGAATTGACCTTGTAAATGTTTCAGGAAAACGTGTAGTCATATATTAAAACATATATGTTTATATAGGTTATTTCCGTGTGGGCCTCAACATCTCTCACTGTTTACACTCCGATTGATGCATATAAACAAACATATAGTGCAATTCTACATTTATTTATGTATTTGCCACCTTAAATTATGCTTTATTTCTCCCTTTAAATCCATAACGGCGCGCGCAGCACCGAAGCGTCGTGCCGGGCACAACTAAGCATCGCGCCCGCCTCAACATCTCTCATTATTTACACTCCGATTGATGTATATAAACCAACAGAAAGTGCAATTCTACATTTATTTGCATATTTGCTATCTTAACTTGTGCTTTATTTCTCCCTTTAAATCCATAATGGCGCGCGCAGCATCGAAGAGTCGCGCCTGCCTCAGCATCTCTGACTGTTTACACTCTGATTGATGCATATAAACAAACACACAGTGCAATTCTACATGTATTTACATATTTATTACCTTACTTTTTTATTCTTTTTTATGTTTCTCTATTCTTCTGTTGAAATCCATGCACGTAGGCAGCACTGTACACTGTTCACACTCCGGTTCACACTACGCGTCGCGCCACGTGTTTGCTCTAGCGGTGACGGGTCGCGAGGCAAGCCCATTCAGTGGTGGGAGGTCGAGTGGCAGGCGCAAATATTGCTGACGGGTCCAGTGGCAGGCGCACATAGCAGTGGCAGGTCTTTGTGGCAGCTGCCCCTGCCAGGCAAAGATTTTACTCTCTCTCAAGATATACTTGGGGGGTCCCCAGGTTTTTCAATAAAACTATAATACTTAAAACATAAAAATAATGAAAATGAAATGAAAAAAATTCAATTGCTGTATTACATTTAGACTTGCTCACATTAAATCATATTTTATTTTTACGCGTTTTTACGGCGTTGCGCATTACAACCAATCACACACGACTCTGGTGAGTTTAGAATGCAGTGGCCAATCAGAGGCGTTCAGAACAGTCATTGCTGAAACCTGGAGTTTTGTTCAGACGGAACTCCCGAATTCCCTCATCATAAGCAACAAAGTGCAGATGTACGAGCTATGTAAGTAAGAGATTCATTTATCATACAGTGTATGGACAGCTTCATTGATTATAAGAAGAGGTACGAGTGCTTAAACACTAGCTAGAGTCGTTTTTTTTACTAGCTAGATTTTTTTTTTTGGCAAAAATCACAATGTGACATTGATTTTATACAACAGTTATGCAACTATAAGTTAACATTAAGAGACTTACGTTTTAGACACCATATTAACCATTTTCATTCCAAACACAGCCACAGCACTGTTTTGCGTCTCTAAACAACATGACGGTGTTTCGTTCCTGAATGGACCTTTATCTCACTTCCTATATGCGGTAAGCGAAGCAGTGTATCCTCACTTCCGGTCCCATCGCAACGCAATGAAAACTAATGCGAGAATCCTCTCTTTCGTCGGTGTTATTGCAGTGTACGTGGCTGTTTTTATTCTAAACAGTGACACACTGCCTCAGTTTTCAATATTTCCTGACACAACACGGATGAGATGCGTGGGATGAAGTGCATTTCTAAACTGAGGATGTTTAGGCCTACATCTCATATCACCTGCTGTTCCTATTAATATATTTCTCTTCCAAATGTGCATTCTGAATAATAAATAAATTTAACCTGCTGCAGTCAATTTCGTCTTCTCATTAACAATGTTTTTCTCATCATATTTTATACCTGTTTACATTAAAATACATTTTAAATAAACACCTTTACAAAATTAACCATGGATTTACTATAGTAAATGTAGTAACCATGTTATATTTTATTTTATTTTTTTCCGTGGACTGATTTCCATTTGTATTGCCATAGTTTTACTACACATACCATGGTTAATTTTCGTAAGAGCGGTATTAAAAGAGATGAATGAATGCGCGGGCGTTGCCTTAAAGAAATAACAATGTTGAACATTTTAGCTAATTAATTGTCTAAGATAGTATAACGCGTTGACAGCGTGATTTGAGTATTAATTAAGAATTTTGGCATAAATGTGTGAATTACATACAGTGAAATGACTGTGAATGAAAAATGACAGCATAAAGACTAAAACTGAATACAAATGAATAAATATGATGATTCTGATCTTATTCATCAAGTCTGCAGCACTGAGCGGTGTGGTGAAATCACGCGTGTTTATGAGCCGTGGGTTTCTCAGATCGGTACGTTGGATTAAAACTACCAGTTCCGTTGCATTTGGAAAATTCTGTGCACAGTAATCATCAGAATGTTTCTTCACTGTCTCTGAAAATGTACGGATTTTGAAATCATCCTGCAGATGCTCATTTTAACAGGCTTTTATTCAACTAGTGATTACAGCATATTGAAAAATATACATAACCGGAAGAATCGATACACTGCTTCGACAAGCGCTTCCGGTGTTCAATTCCAGTGCGATAAAGGTCCATTGATCAACCGTTTAAATGATAACGCCATAGGACTTACTGACACCTACTGGCGGTAGTAATTCCACATTTAAAGTACCTGTTCATTTTTTTTTTTTAATAATTTCAAATATCAGCATTCAACGTTTTAGGATTAAAATATTACAACATTATTCATGCATTTGTAACTGCAGGTTAAATGCATTCATGTCCTGCATTAAACTGGGTAAATACCCACCAGTTAAGATGCAGCGTTTGTGTTTCCTCTATATTGAAAATAAATTTTGTTGATGATTTTATTTGTGTGGTAACAGCCTAAATGTCTTATTATTCTAAGTGACTTTATTGATTAAATATAAGAAATTGACGCAAAACATAATGCACACTTTCAGAAACAAGAATGGCTTTATAAAAGGGAAATAAAAAAATCAAAATGGGTTAAAAAAAATCACTTTCAACTTGTTTGAAAATATTCATTTCCTCGGCTAGATATGTAATTCTTCTTTGCTTAGTGGTTGTTTGGTACACCTAATTCACTGATCAAAAATAAGCTTTTGTCTTAGAATTAGGCTTTCTCAATGATAACAAGGACAAGACATAAATATTAATCATATTTATATAAGGTTATTTATTTATTTATTTTTTATTTATTTTTTAAGTTGTCCCAAACCTGTAATAATTTCAATCTTGTGCTAAACACAAAATAAGGTATTTTGAAAAATGTGGATAACCAAACAGTAGCTGGTCCCCATTGAAATTAATAATAGAAACGATCAAATAGATCATGTTTAACAGAAAGAAAATGAACTCATTAAGGTTTAAAACAACCAGAGAATGAGTAAATGATGGTATAAAAATAAAACACTATGATGGAATTGACAGACAGATGACGGCATTTTCATTTTTGTGTAAAATATTATTTTAAAGTTAGTAAAACAACAAAACAAAGTGAAAAATCACTCACTGCTCTTGACTGAAGAACTTTAATACAGTTGCTTTAATAAGAATCAGTGTACAATTGATGTGTATAGCGTGTATGTATATAGTGTTTCACTTTTTATATTAGTTCATTCAATTTATTGAATGCTACTGCTAAATACACCTAATGTACCTGAATAATAAAGTGCTGTTTGTTTTATTTGTATTATGTTTATTTGTAATGTTTGTTCTAATAACAAAGATAAAATAATGGCAAAGATTTTTATTGACCAAAATATCTGCCATTCTTTTTTGTTATCTTGAAAGGCTTTGTTTTTAGAAAAAGGGAAATTAGTTTGGCTGTACTGCTCAGTCAACTTGCAAAATAGTAAAACCAACATGACAAAGAACTGTGATGAAATTGGGATATTTCTGAAAAAAAAATACGCATTACGCATTACAAGTAACGCAAGTTACGTAATAATATTACTTTTTTCAAGTAACTAGCAAAGTAACGCATTACTTTTGAATTTCTAAGAAAATATCTGAGTTACTTTTTCAAATAAGTAACGGCAGTTACTTTTTCCCCCATTTGATTGACAAGTCTCCTGACGGGAAATTGTGAGTAAACATGATGTTACTGTATTCTAGACTAAATGTGAACATGCATTAATTCATCTCACTCACAAAAAACAGATTCAGTATTCCTCAAAATGAATAAAAACAGTGAAATGCAAACTCAGAATATGATGCAACCCTGCAATAAGTAAACATGTTAAATAAAAACAAATATCCTTTATGTATTTAATCCCATTTTATTAACCAGTGTCTTTGCTGCTGACCTTCGATGATGCAATTCAACCATACTAATAAGTATTTTTTTTTATAGCTTAAGAGTGATCTTCTCCTGCATAGATGTACTTTTCTTTCAGCCTGAGGTGAATTCATTTCAGTTCTGGTGAAAAAGGTCTTTTACATTAGAATTGTTTTATATTAAAAACAAAGAAGCAAGCCCCGCCCAGATTAAAAAAGTAACGCAAAAGTACCATAGAAAGTAACTAAGTAACGTAATTAGTTACTTTTTCAGGGAGTAATGCAAAAATGTAATGCATTACTTTTAAAAGTAACTTTCCCCAATACTGGTCACCACTAGCAAGCTACTACTAAATATATTGTAAAACCTTTAATTTGCTGTAAAGTTGCTTTGCAATGATATGTATCGTGAAAGGCGCTACACAAATAAATTTGAATTGAATTTATTTAAATCTAATCTGTCATGTTTATAAATATCATGTCAATAATTGTGCACTTACCTCCAATGGCAGGGACACTTCTCTCCCAAATACCACACTTTTACATATTCTTAAACACTTTTTATTTAATCATGAACAAAAAAGGACAAGAAAGTCAAGGACAAGTGGGTTGCAGAATGGATGAATCCCAGATGAATCGATGTACCAAAAACTTATTAGCAAGACCATTTTTAAAAATTGAATATTAAAGCGAATTAGCAACTTTGCGTCGCTGTCGGCATTTATCTATTGTAAATAAGCAAATGCAAACAGAGAAAAAGAAAACAAATTGCTAGGGGGAATAAGCACTATTAAGATAACAAAAGAAATAAATATCTCAGTCATCTTTCCGACTTTGCTTCCTGCCCCAATAAAGGCTAAAAATAAATCTGAAAGAAGCAGAACAAGTCTTCCACTGTGGTGTTCATGAGTTCACCACAGAAACCTTTATTTTATTCCCCTTCAGTATATCTAAAAAATAGACCTGGAAACTTATTGAATGTATTTGAAACTTCACAGAAGGAATGTAAATTTTACAACTCACTTCGATGCAGACATGCGCACGACATTGTGGTTAGCTTCCCTTTCAGTGTTTCAAAAAACATGCCTTACAAACTATACCAAATATACCAAATCATAGTTTCTGTTCACCACTGTAGAAGTTGAGCAACTATGACAAACAACCTATATATTTCTTTATTCCCATTTGTTTGTTCCATAGTGCATGAAAAAAATCCACAATAGCATTCCTATGACTTCCTAAAAGAGAGACCGTCTTTATAAGGGAGGAAACTGTCAAATTTGCTGTAACTCACCAATGGATGTGAATGGGTGCCATCAGAATGGAGTCCAAACAGCTGATAAAAACATCACAACAATCCACAAGTAATCCACACCACTCCAGTCCATCAGTTCACATCTTGAGAAGACAAAAGATGCATAAAGTCCATAATCTATAATAACGCTTCCTCCAGAGAAAAAGTGGTCTGGTCTGAATCAGGAGAGAAATCTGCATGGATCTGCACGGAACTTGGTGTTTTCCGAATCATTTGATTCAGGTCGTGACTTTGGAGTGCGCGTCGTGAATCTTTTAATTTAGATCAGAACGGACTTCAGAAAGTGGATCATGAATAATTTGATTTAAGTCTTAACTTTGGAGCGGGTTCACAAATCTTTTGCTTTAGATTGGAACTTCGAAGTGCAGATTGCGAATCATTTGATTCAGATCAGGTCTTCAGTGCGGGTTCGTGAATCATTTATTTCAGATCAGGATTTCGGAGCGATTTCGTGATTTTTTTTTTTCTTTGTCAGATTCTTTTTTTTTCTTAAACAGTAGAAAACATCAAGCCATGAATGCAGTACAGTTATAAAAACAAAACAAAAAAAAGGAAAAAAAAAACATTTACTTTAAAAAAATTGTTTAGGTTTGGCATTTTTAATAAATGTTGTTTATAATGAATTCCACCATGTTGATATGATTTCTGTTCTAAAAACTGACATGGCTCACCAAAAAAACAAAAATGTGCTCACCCTCAGGCCATCCAAGATTGGGATGAGTTTTTTAGTTCATCAGATTTGGAGAAATGTCATTGCATCATTTGCTCATCAGTGGATGTGAATGGGTGCCGTCAGAATGAGAGTCCAAACAGCTGGTAAAAACATCACAATAATCCACAAGTAATCCACACCACTTCAGTCCATCAGTTCACATCTTGAGAAGACAAAAGATGCATGTTTGTTAGAAACAAAACTATCATGAAGATGTTTTTAACTAAAATCCAAGTCTATAATCTATAATAACACTTCCTCCGAAGAAAAAGGTCTGAATCTGGTCTGAATCAGGAGAGAAATCTGAATGGATCTGCACGGAACTTCGCGTTTTGCGAATCACTTGATTCAGGTTGGGACTTTAGAGTGTGCATCGTGAATCATTTGATTTAGATCAGAACGGGTTTGTGAATCAATGATTCGAGCGAACTGAATGATTCAAATCAAATGATTCACAATAAAATTCAGATCTGGACTTCAGAAAGTGGATCATGAATCATTTGTTTCAGATCAGGATTTTGGAGCGATTTCGTGATTTTTTTTTTATTTATTTATATTTTTCAGATTTTTTTTTCTTAAACAGTAGAAAACATCAAGCCATGAATGCAGTACAGTTATAAAAACAAAACAAAAAAAAAAGAAAAAAAGTATACACGTACAAATCCTTTAAGAAAATAAACAGCGGTTTTACTACAGTAAAAGTGTAGTATACTTTGTAATACTTTAGTAGTAATACTTATTTAATGCGTAAAACAGTTGCTTTTAAAAAATTGTTTAGGTTTGGCATTTTTAATAAATGTCTATAATGAATTCCACCATGTTGTTATGATTTTTTTGTTCTGAAAACTGACATGACTCACAAAAAAACAAAACAAAAATGTGCTCACCCTCAGGCCAACCAAGATTAGGATGAGTTTGTTTGTTCATGAGATCTGGAGAAATGTGTCAATACAAAATATTTGGCTCTCCAGAAACCACCAACATTAAAATACTTGCATAATAGGCCTAACTATTCAGCTACAGCTCTGTACAGTTAAAAAACTATGCATTTTTATTCCTAATAAGAATATTTATTGTTGTCAGCCACTTCAACTCTGCACTGTGCTTACAGGTAAATAAAAAAACTTAAATAATGATTAAATTAAAATGTGCTGTATCTAAAAGTTAAATAAAAACGGTACTAACTGTAATTGTAAAAAATAAATAAATAACTACTCAAAGATTAAATTAAAATGCATTGTGCTTTAACATTAATTTATATTTAATTTTGTAATTCCTCTGCATACCACTACTTGTACCAGAATTTGTGAACCAGTTAGTGATGCCCGGATGGCGGTTATATCCAAAGGCGCTGCGGATAATTTGCGGGTTGGGTGGGTCATGGATAAGATAAATCATTAAAGGTGCGACAGGAGATCTTCGAAAATGCTACGTTTAGCCTGATAGCCCTGAAAGCGAATGTCCCACCCTCCAAGCAAATCGCCATCCAAAGCCACGCCTCCCGAACGCATGAACGCACACAGACTAGACGACTAGAGACAGCATTACTACAATACATTGTAACACTGAGTTGAAATGTCAAACAGCCCAAATAGGAAAACTGTGTGGTGCTAATAATGCACGGGAGACGAGAAGATGGCTGTTTTTTCCAGAGTTTAATAAAACGCCTCACACGTCGATACACTCGTCGCGAAGAAAAATCTACACAAGTATGCATTTAACTCAGGTCACAAACAGAAAGGAAACATATAAAATAAAGTGAGACAGATGCCAGTAGAGCGAGTCATCTCTTCACCTTTCCAGAACATACAGACACACGTTACGCACATTTGCAGTTGTCAGTCTGCCACAAAACTACCTTAAAGTGCCCCTATTATGGATTATAAAAGGTTCATATTTTGGTTTTGGGAGTCCCCAACAGCAAGTTGACATGCATGCAAGGTCAAAAAACACTTTTATTGTCTTATAATATGCATTTATTTTTACCTTATTTGCTGAATGACTCCCAAACGGTTCGTTAAAACGAATCATTTGTCCAAACCACTCCTAATCTGCTGTGGTTGGTCCGATGACACAGTCTTTTGTGATTGGTTTAAAATTACTGCGTGTAGTGAATTTCAAACACGGAACGCCCATCACCGTTACTCTAGCCCACAACTCGGTGTAAACAACAACACCCAAACAGCCACAGTATATGCGTCAACCCAACGCAGAAACGTACTGATAAAGCACTGCAGCTTGTACACCAACGTATTGTTCTGTTCTTTATCAGAACTTCAAGTAATAACAACAACAAACATTCACTATTCATCAACACATTTCTAGACTATAGCGAGCTGTCAGCCGGTTAGCCAGAGACCTACGAGCTGCGCGGAGCGAACACAACACACACACAGACAACTAAATAGGTATTTTGCTTGATACAGAGTAACGTTACATGAGAGCAACAAGTTTTAAAGGATTACTCCACTTTCAGAATAAAAATGTCCTGATAACTTACTCACCCCCATGAGCGATATAGGGCGATTTTGAACGATCACTAGAAAATACAACCATCAGTTATTAATCACACTTACAGTTAGAGGTTCAGAGGAGCAAGCCGGTACAAATAAACTGGGCACTGATCCATCTTTTAAGAGCAAGCCTTTGGTGAATCCTGCATTGTACTTAGGATACAGCGTCTTCTCGACATGACATAAACCACATGGAAATTTTACTGTGTTTGTGGGCGGGCAAGTTGTTCGCGTCGTAGAACGTGGGCGGACATTATGCAAATGTGTTACTTCGTGACGTGCGGCCGTAACAGAAAAAGATTCGAATTCCTGACGACTCGTTCAGGCGATTGTGAACCGACTCTTTTTTTGATAGACAATAACTTTATTTATCGTGCACTTTTGGCTTCACAACTTTGCAGATAGTTTATGTTCACATACATGACACACTGCATGAAAGATCATATTTGAAAAGGCATAATAGGAGCACTTTAAATGCTCTAGTGGTCGTTACAACATCACATGCCATTAACCTTGAGAACACTTTATAGTACGGTTAGTAAAAGTATTACAATACCAGGAAGGAAGGTCAGGTTGTTGATGTTTGCCTGTCATTCTCGCTCTGTCCGCACAACGTATGTGAACACGCTGATGACGTATCCTGTCTGAGCGAACAGGGTGCGCGGAGATATGCAAATACATATGTTGACAGGCAGGTAGGAGAGTTCGAGCGTTTTGATTGGACGAACATTTCTTGGTCCTACACCTTCCACAGAATATATAAACACGTATAAATACATTTAGACCAATTAACCAGCATAACAAAAATGTTTCTGAAGAACTGCACCTTTAATGATGCAAATATTAATTATATTTTCTAGAATATGAATGTGTTTTAAATAGGCTACAGAAATTGAATAAACTGTAAATTAACATCTCGAAGTTATTCAGCAAAACGTTATTTAGTCAAATGCAGTCATTAGTTGTTTGATTAACATCAATGACAGACGGCACAGCTTTATTAGTCTGCTGTCACAAGACCTATTGCACGGATCCAATACCGATACACATGCGTTTTCTTTCGCAACTGTTTAGATTAACTTAAAGGGGTCATCGGATGCTAAGTGCACACATTAATGTGTGTTGTCAGTGTATGTACAAATCTACCCTATAATGATAAAAATCCATGCAGTGGTTTTTATTAAATCTGTAAAAATAAAATTCCATTTTTCAAATCGAGTCGTTCTCAGATGCCTGTCGGTGTGCCGTCACACCAGAAGAGGACACTCCCACAATAGTTGATTGACATGAGCTCTTACTTCAGATCAGCTGTCACAGTCCAGTAACTTTCCATGTTTTGATGCTGGAGCAGGGATGTAAATTAGACAAGAATATCTCCGATTGAGTGATTGAGGTGTTGTGTTGCTGGATGTAATAATGAACATAGTGGTCGTCATTTACTCCTGACATCTGAGCCGCTGAAGATGCAGTGGATTACGTTTGTTTGTGAAGGGAATGCGCCTCCCGATCTACATATATCCGTCTGTGTTCATGTGAATCATTCGTGATCCAGCTTCACTTACAGCAGAAGTGAGTATAAGGATTTTTTATGAATCTTTGCGATCACCTTTCCTTATAACGTAGTAATTAGGAAGGAGCTAAACTTGGCTAAAGTAAACAAGATCGTCTTTCCACAGAGAGAAGAGAGGGGCATTTAAAGGAACAACCGCTTAGAATGAGATGATTTTTGCAGAGCTGATTTTGACAGGGTAAAAAGGGTGTTGTTTTACAAAACCATTGAGAATTTTTAATCAAAGTATATTAGAGACTTTTCATTAAGACCCTAAAAAATCATATCAACTTGTGGAAAATGGACATCCGAAGACCCCTTTAAGACAAAAGCGACAGTGCTTATGGGGAATACTCACCAGGACTCATCTGAACGCCTCTGATTGGCCAATGCATTCCTAAGCGCAACAGAAACGTGTGTGATTGGTTATAACGCACAACGCTGTTTAAATGCCTAAAAACAATTACGGGGCAACATGAGCAGATCTTAATTGAATGCCGCAGTCGACACTTTCTATTCATTTTCACTTTGTTAGAAACAGACGAAATAGATTTAACCTGTTCAGGGACTTTTTTTTTTTTGGTCCAATTTACTGGAATTTTTTGTGGGGAAGGCTAAGCCAATAGCATTGATTTATTGAAGAAAAAAAACGGCAACAAAAAAAGGGCACTTCGGAGCATGGGAGAAAAAAGGGCATGTGCCCTACCTGGGTACATGTCTGATACCCTTAACTATAATGGAACAGAGGGAACTTACTGCTTTGACAAGGGGCGTGGCAGTACTGAAACATCGTCTAAGCTGTTCGCCAATCGCAACGTCGTGGGACAGCTAACCAATCACAACACATTTCGTTTTTCGGGAGGCGGGCCTTCATCAAACCCGGAACTAATCGAGCCATTTGTGCCAGGCTGGAGAGAAAGGTAGTGTAATAATGTAAATTGTGTGAAAAATAATGCGTTTTTTGAACCACCAAGCATGAAATCAAGACTTTGTAAAAGAGCATAAAAGGACTCCTTTAATTGCATGCAAGTTCATAATCCAGTGAAAATCTCCTGTTGTCTCTCACATTTGTTTACAGCTGTTTTGGCTTGTAAACGGTGCTTGATCTGCGCAGATTTCTCTCCTGATTCAGACCAAACCACTTTTTGCACTGGAGGAATTGGTGTTATTGTGCATTATAGTCTCTTTATAGTATTTTAATTAAAAATATCTTAATGATGGATTTGTTTCAGCTTTTGGCTCCACACAACATTAATTGATGGACTGGAGTGGTGTGGATTACTTGTGGATTATTGTGATGTTTTTATCAGCTGTTTGGACTCTCATTCTGGCGGCACCCATTCACTGCAGAGGATCTATTGGTGATAAATCCATGCCCCTCAAAACAATGATGTAGCAGTTTGTAATGTACTCTAACACCACCTTAGAAACTTTGTACAAACAAGTTTATCAAAAAATGTTAACCAAACCTTACTAGTCAGCTAAGAAGAAAATATCTTCTTCAAGAAGAGGTGAAGAAAATAAGTTATTCATCCCATCCAATTCTTCTTAAGGCCAAAGAGGTGTCATTAAAGATTTTAAATAACATGTACCCATCCAACCAGTTCTTACATGAAAGATTTACATGGGAAAATAATGCTTGTGGATTCTGTGAAACTATATAATGTATTTTCAAGTGCAAACTTGCTCAGGAATTTTGTCTTGCATTTCAGAAGCATTTCAGTCTCTTTAATGCATGATGAGCAGAAATGCCCTGAAACTTGTCTCAGTTTTAAATTCACCAATTTTACTGGAATCAGTAAAAAAAAAAAATATATTTTTTGTTAACATCAGTTATGAGATGTATAGAGTATTGTTGTATTTAATACAAAACATTACCAAAACAAACTTAATCATATTAATAATGATTTACAATTTGCACTACAAAATATTGTTCAGAATATTGAGAAAATCGCCTTTAAAGTTGTCCAAATGAAATTCTTAGCAATGCATATTACTAATCAAAAATTAAGTTTTGATATATTTACGTTAGGAAATCTACAAGAATCATAAAAGAAAATCCTAAAAGAAAAATCAATAATTTTGACCCATTCAATGTATTTTTGGCTTTTGCTACAAATATAACCGTGATACTTACAACTGGTTTTGTGGTCCAGGGTCACAAATGTAAGCTAAAGAAAGGGCATTGTACAATATTTACATATCCGTGTACAATAACATACAGGAAACACTTTTAATTTTATAAAACTTTAAATTTCTTTTAGAATGCATTTTATGTTAACAGGCTGACATCAGAAGAGAATATACGATAATCCACAGTATGAATATGTTTATGTGGACTGTTATGCGAGGCTGTCATGAAATGCTCTGATCTACAATATGGGTCTGTGGTTCATCTTCTGCATTATAGCCAGATTGTCCATAGATTGAGTCCTGGGAAATTTTTTATCTTCTTCATCATCATCATCTTCAAATGAATGTGTTACTGTGAGAGATGATGTGAAAAAGAACAACAAAACATCTGTCAGAAGCGGAAGGAATAATATTATTATGTTGTAAATCTGTCTATTGGTACCTTTAACTTTAATCATGCAAAGGTCAGTCATTAAAGGCATTTTACACTTTTATCAATTCAGATAATCAAGTAAAACACAAAGCTTGTGAAACAGAAAAATAGTCTGATGTGTGTGTGTGTGTGTGTGTGTGAAAGCTGTAGGTGCATGTAAATATGAAAAATTAAAATCTAGTTCTAGAGAAAACAAGCATTTGTGGACTTGAAAATAATTTGAGATACACACCTTCTGTCTTATGTCCATGAGAAGAAAGTGTCTCGTGCGTCACTGTATAAGTGGCTGAAATAAAGGGTCAGTTAGTTCAAGTATCTATAATAGGACTATAATCATTTACAATAGTTTTGTGATGCTTACTTCCTCGGGGTACTTTGTAAATAACATCTTTGTGTTTAATGCCATAGGAGCCAAGTGTGCGATTTTTCTTCAGTGTTTTGAAATAGTATGCAAGAATGGAGTTTTCATCTATGAGGGAAACACAACAACATGATGAACAGCAAACACTGTAGCTTCAGAGGGATTTTGTTTCTTTGCAAACTCAAACCTCTCAATTGATAAATGCTGAATCTACATATATTTTTTTATGAATATCACAGCATATCACCACATATGATAGCTAATAGTCTATTTTTAATTAATGCAGAGCCACGCATTGGGGCATAACCGTAGAAACACAACACTAAAGGTTTTGACTTACATTCGTCTTCAGACAAGACTTTTCTTTTCAACTCTTCAACTGTGGTGTTCTTGAATTCCTCCTCTGAGTTCGCCACAGAGACTTTTATTTTCCAGTCTGGTTTCATCCAGTCTTTAAGCCAGAGCTCAAAAGTCATTTTGCATGTGTTTAAACCTTTCCAAAATGAATGTAGAATTTAAAATGAATTGATTTGATGCACTTGAACGTGAAACTGTGTTTAGCTTCACTGTCGTTGTTTAAGCAAACATGTGCGCCCGCCCACTGCCCGCCCGAAGCCATTCCAGACACACCTCATTTATACACAGTGTTGGGAAGGTTACTTCGGAAATGTAATAGGTTACAGATTACAAGTTACTTGATTTAAAATGTAATAAGTAGTGTAACTTTTCAATTACTTTATTAAAGTAATGTAACTTATTACCGTTAATTACTTTTTGATTACTTTTCTAAATTTCTAACATTTTCAACTGTTAATCATTTTGAAACATTTAAATCAGGCAGAATTAACCTTACAGTAGCACTCAACACTGATTACTGTCACACTTTCAAAATCCTTCATCACTTGAATTAAGATTATAATAAGTAAGGGATAATATACATCTTTATTTTGCGATAACAACTGGCTATATTATCAACAACATTATCCCACTTATTACACAACTGCTTGATAGATTATTTAGATGCTTTGTGTCAAAATAATTAGACAAGAAACACTGATCTGAGTTGAAATATTTGAACACAAAGCTTTCATGAAGAAATCAGTTGTTCAAACTAGACATTTTAGGATACAGTGCAGTCATACCAGTTTTCTTACACAACATTTCACCACATAAATAATTAAGGAAGTAGTGCTAGTTTCTTAGTTATCTTATAATCCATTACAGTGTACAAAAAAAAAAAAAAAAATTTCAGCAACTGCGTTTGAATAAACCAATAGACCAAGTCCACGTCACCAGGATGACAGAATTAAGAAATTGTCCACACAATATTGAATTAAGCTTTAATATTTTATTAGCTAAGCATATTAGCTTCTCGTTCATGAAGGTTAGGGTATGTCGAAAAACTCCCATCTCTTGTTCTCCCTCAACTTCAAAATCATCCTATATCGCTGTTTTACCTTTTTTGTTAAGGGTGTTTGATCTTCTTTGCATGTTCACTTTGCAAACACTGTGTCGGTGCTTCTGCAGTGATGTAGGATGATTTAGAGATGATTTTAGAAGTTGAGGGAGAAAATACGATTGGAGTTTTTCGACATACCCGAACTGTCTTGAGCCAGAATACACAGAGTTCAGGGAGAGAAAGACAAGACAAGCGTTTGAGATTAAAAAGATGAAAATAACCGATCATTTCGCTAGATAAGACCCTTCTTCCTCGGCTGGGATCATTTACAACCACATTTGGGATCGTTTGAAGCCGCATTTAAACTGCATTTTGGAAGTTCAAAATCGGGGCACCATATCAGTCCATTATATGGAGAAAAATGCTTGGAACATCTTGGATGACAAAGGGGTGAATACATTATCTTGTTTGAAGTGGACTTCTCCTTTAAGTACAAACAAGTGGTGATCTCATTATTTTAATTATGACTTAATAAAATTAGGTTACTGTGTAAATTTGTGTGCGTGTGTGTAAATAAATACATTTACATTTAAATTGACATTTAAACTGACATTTAAATTGACATTTAAACTGCCTAATATATATATATATATATATATATATATATATATATATATATATAATGTATATATTCATATTTGGCCAAGATACAACTATTTGAAAATCTGGAATCCAAAAAAGTTGTCCAAATCAAGTTCTTACCAATGCATATTACTAACCAAAAATTAAGTTTTGATATATTTATGGTAGGACATTTACAAAATATCTTTATGGAACATGATCTTTACTTAATATCCTAATGATTGGCATAACAGAAAAATCTATAATTTTGACCCATGCAATGTATTTTTGGCTATTGCTACAAATATACGCGTGCTACTTAAGACTTGTTTTGTGCTCCAGGGTCAAATATATATTGGAAATGCCTTGGGGGAAAAAAAGTTTTTCAAAAAAAATTGGCTGTATGCAAATTGTATAATATCCAAAGTACACATTTCTAGTAATTGTGCATTTAATTCTCACATTGTATTTTCAGAAAGTTTTGGAATATTTGTCCTCTCCCCAAATTTGTCAGTACCGAAACACAGTATTAATAATTTAATTAGAAGGGTTATATTGACCTATTAAAATTTACTTTGTAAATATATATTTTTGCTATTTTATAAAAACATTTCAGAGGTAAATCCATAACAATTACATTTTTAACAATATTTCAAGTGTAATTTATGAGATTTGTTATATTTTGAATCTTTTTTTTTTTTTTTTTGTGAAAGGCAGTTGCTCCTACTGATTTCAAAGTTAAGGATTCATTAGTTTGAATATACATTGAACCAAACACTGTCAGAACATCTTGATAAATCAGTATACTTTATTTTTGACACAACATCCCATGTTTCAGTAGTCACAGTAATGTTTTGGTAGTGACCACATCGTATTACAGACTTTTAACTTTTAAAACAAACATACTAAAATACTAAAATAAAAGGCATAACTGTACAAAAGTTTTGTTTGTTTTCCCCAAATATGAGAATTATGTGTTCCCTTTAGTCACTACTGAAACAATGATGATATGTTTGTGACTGTTTCAGTAGTGACAATTCTATGGTTACTATTTATATATATATATATAAAATTTCATAAGTTACAAAGAAAATATAAAATATAATATAAAATATAAAATGTTTTTTGAACTTCACTTAAAAGAATGAAGAAGATACTTTTAAAAACAACAATGGAGAAAATGACAACAAATATTTCAATATAATTTTCATAAGTAGCAACTAAATGATGATTTTAAATACATTAAGCTTACTAATATTTTATTTTAAATGTTATTGTGGATATAGATAACAGACGGATCTTAATAAATATCTAAATGCTTTTAAAAATGTGTTTTTGGCAGCAGTTTGCATTAATTCTGTAGAATTAAGAACTTGTTTAATTCAGAAAAGTGTATCCATTTGCATTCAAAACCATTTAAATTCAAGTGTAAACTACTGTGCAAACAATATAAATACAAATCAACACATAATTCTATAAAATGTTATTATGTAATTGTAGTGAGGAAACATTTAGGTGAGATAATTGTAATTTTTAAAAATGTTCAGTCTGCTTTAAACTTTCTCTTCGGATTCAGTGCGAGTCTAATGCATTTTGGCTACATGCTGAGTTTTAGTTTTTCCATAGATTCAGTTCTGTGAACTCCTTCAGCTTCACCTTCAGGACAACCTAAAAGAGATATGATGTGAAACAGAACAACAAAAGCTTTGTCAGAAGCTGAATGATTTTTGAATTTCCTTGCACTTTTCTGCCTAATTGTATGAATGATCAGTAATGAAAATGTTTTACACTCAATAAAGTTTTTATTTACATTATATAGAGTTGACATGGACTAGTTGTTCATTTCTGTCCATTTTTGTATAGACAAAGACTGTGAAATTTTTCATTATACAAAAATTAACATGGAAAATATCACTGCACAAATATAGAGAGTATGTGTCAAACAGCAGGCATGTTCTCACACTATACATATGGCTATCTGTCATCAGAATATAAACAATAAAACTATTATGAAGCACACAACTCATTAAACAATAAAATGTAAACAAACCAATGTCTTGATCAACATTCTACAAATTACATATACAGTAAAAAATATGATAACACAACCTTTGAGTTGTTGTCCTACAAACATAGTATAACCAAGTTAAAACTTTTATTATAGTATAGTTGACCCTTGTCTGGTAATGTTGTTACATACCTCCCCCAGGCATACGAATAAAACAGAAAAGAGTAGACCCCTGTGTAATGCCAAGATCACCAAGAGTATGATGATCCTCCAGTTTCTGAGATTTGTACATCAGCCTGCATCCGTATTTGTAACCTAAGAAAAATAAAAACAACACAAGAACAGCAAATATATTCATCAACTTAAGCTGGAAAGATTATGTTTTCCTCATGAAGATGGCTTTTCTTGTAATTACCATGACTTTACTACAAATATGGTTAAAATGTTCACTGACTTACTGTAGCAAAATAATAGTTCATTTTTGTAAGGGTAAATACAATATTCGATCTGAGGCAAAGGTTTTATACAAATTAAAGCAATAAAGCAAACAATAAATCTTAAAGACAAGGAACTCTACGTGTTTGACTTACAATATTTAGAAGCTATTTTTCTTCTCAGCTCTTCAACTGTGGTGTTCCTGAATTCCTCCTCTGAGTTCGCCACATCGACTTTATTCTTTTCACCCTTTATACCGATAAGAATGAGCTGGTAACTCATTTTGAACGTACTCGAAAAGTTCCAGAAGGAATTTACAATTTAAACTTAATTTAGTTTGTGACCCTTCCGGATGAACACGACGCTGTGGTTGGTTTCACTTTCGTTCTTTTAGGTGACGCGCATTACTTTTTTTTTTTTTTTTTCAGCAAATTTTCATTTTTTGGTAAGTGTTTTCACATTCGTTTGCCTAATTTTATTTTATTTTTTAAATCAACAGAATTCATAATTCAAACGAACAATTTGTATTAAATGAACAGATTAAATAATTAAACTATAGGTTTGATAACCCATGTCTAATTTAGTCAGGGGAGCAAAAATATAGTGATTTACTCTAATATTGTTTATTTCATTGCTTTTATTACAATTCCTGGAACCTTATTTATTCGTTTTATTCGATGCTTATGGCGAGTATTTACAATACTGTACATGTACATGTGTGTCCTGCAGGGGGCGACAGGGATTCCCAATAATCATGAACCGTATAGACCAATTTCGAGTAGACGTCACAGCGACGTCACTTGCAGCTGCGCGCGCATAGTGGTTGCAGAAAAACACTGATAGCAAGTGGAGGTAAACGGGTAAAAACCATGGAATAAGAGAAAAATATTTTTGTGCCTTTTGATGTCAAAATCGGAATGCAAATAATTTTTATACGATACTGTAGTCAAAGACGTCATTTAAAAAGCTAAACACAGTCGTTTAAACGGACATACTATGGATGAAAACTGCTATGCTTATTCTACTTTTAAAACATAAATTTGATTTTAAATAATAGGTCTACATAATATTCACATATGCTGTTCATAGGGGAATTGCTGTATTAGGTTAATTACTATTAACCTTTTACCGAACTTTTTTTTTATTATTATTATTTTATATCACAATTCTGACTTTTTTTCCTCACAAATGCAAGTTTATATCTACTAATTCGGACTTTATAACTCGATTTAACAAAACTAATGAGTTTGTTCATTCTGAGGGGGAATATAAGCCGAGGGGAAAAGAGAGAATGACGAGTTGTTTTCCCTCTAGAGTTGTGGGATATAATCTCGGAATTGCGAAAATAAAGTCAGGATTTTGAAATATAAAATCAAATGTACCTTTTTTATTCTTTTATTCCATGGCTCCAGACTGCCAATTGAACCGCCTATAAAAACGTCATCCCGGTTTCGGATCTGTAAGACTATCCCACTATCTAACGCTAATTTTGTTGAGTAACAGTGCTTATCGCTGGGTGACAAGCTCTTGTAATGTGCGAATAACATTTTGAAAATGACATCTAATCAGTATAATCTACTCTTTTTAAATCTAAGTATTTTGTGCCGTGCCGTAAAGGCGGTCTCTCCTGGGTTTTCTGCAACAATGCTGCGCGCGCATCCCGAATGTTTACAAACAGATAATTGGTCTATAAGGTAAATAATAATACAGCTGTAGAAATATAACTTTGTCTACGTGTCAATGATCAATTAATTACATGTTAGAGGCAGCGTTCAACACAAATGCATGGTGAATTCAAGTTAATTTAGATGTCGAATGACTGTCAGAGGGACACAGTTTATCTAAATTCACGCTTTTCATATACTTTAGCCTTAACCTAAATTCTGCACTTAAATTATGGTATGGTTTCTTCCGAAATACAATGTTTACCGCAGTAAATTGTGTTGTCATGGTGTTATCTTCATCCAGAAAGAAAGAAATAAAGATTCTGAAGCTTCATATCTGAAGAAGATCCTACATTCATCTGTTATTTTAGTAAAGATAGTTGCTAAGGTCTGGTGGAAACTGCTGTTGCAAACTGTCATGGTAAATGATCATGAGGATGTAATTGTTAAACAGGATTAAATTAAATGGAATAAAACCGCCTTTTCTCTTTAGATCTCTTGAATCTGTGTACAGTTATTACTCACTGATGACTTTAGCTGTACATGATTCTGTTGGTATGGATGAGTTGTTCATTACGACCTACTGTTTGCAGTTTTGGACACGCTGACAAGATTTCACTCAGAAATAGTTATTTCACAACCAATTACAAAGAAAAGTAACACTATAATTTAAAATACCACTGCATCCTCTAAAAAGTTAAAACTAAAAAGTTATGGTGGACGGATGCTCATGAATATTAATTCGCTGTCTAGTTTTGAAGTGCAAATTTTTTTTTTCTTTTTTTAGATAATCTTATGCATAATATAATTTGTACAATCCTGGGATTACAAAATATTGTTCCATATTTTATTCCTGTATTCTGTCTACACTTTTGACAAAATAGAAATGTTCAAATGCATGTTTGATTTAATAAAAGTAAACAAAGGAAAGGATTATCTATACTATGCATATGAATGTATAAGCTACTGTAAACTACTGTGTTTTACATTCAGAGGTTGACGGTCAATGAAGTAAATAGACTTTAATTGCTGGGAAGGATCAATAATTAAAGATCTTTTGCATTCAGTTTCAACTGATTGGGAGGAAAGTGGAAGCACCGAGTCATCCCATCCCACAGCATGAGGTTGATAATGTTAAAGCAGACTATAATGGATAAATTCACTTAGTATCTACTGATCCATTGAAAAGGCAAATGGAAAATCCTCATAAAACAAAAACATTCAAGCGCATGCGTGATTTAATAAATGTAAGCAAAAGAAAGGGCTTTCTACAATATTTACATATGAATGACTGGAAACAGGAAATGCATGTGCCAAAATCAAGTTCTTTCAATATTATACATTCTTTTCAGGAAACAGAGACTGACATCAGAAGAAAATACATATTGATAGTGAATTTTATGAATGATATTACATTTTAACCCACGGTATTTATGTGGATTATTGCAATGAAATGCACTGAACTACAAAATACATCAGTTGTGTTGAGGTTTCTGCATTAGAGCCAAATTGTTCATCGATTGAGTCCTGGAAATTTCTTTATCCTCTTCATCATTTTTATCTTCAAGATGATTAAAAACCCTTGATACTCTTTCGAAATAATTTTCCTGTTACATCCCAACCTGTAATGGTTTTTGAAATGAAAGGTCAGTTAGTTTAAGATTATAATAAGAACTTTTGTAATACATACTGCCAAATCTAATTTCAGCACTCCATCTGAAATTGCAGCTTTCAGATTTTCTGTCTGTGAAAGAAACACAACATGAGGAACAGCAAAGTGAATCAACTTCACATGGACAAATAAAGCTTTCCTCATTTAAACTGTCTTTAAATGATGCTGCGTCCCAATTCGCCTACATATAGTATGTCGTTAAAGTATGTATTCTTTTGGTAAAGAAAAAATACACAGTTTTGAGAAGAGTAGGCAAGCTTTGGGACAAATGATCATGTCACAGTGTTCTGTCTCATAGTTACGCAGATCCTGTCATTGGTTAACATCCACATTTCATTTCATTTAACTTCCTACCGTATCCACCTTTTTCTTCAGTGTGGAAGTAAACCTCTGGGTGAGACTTCCGGTTCATTTACCGCTGTTGGGAAATAACGTGAAAAATAACAATGTGCAGTACACTACACTGTGCACTACAAACCAGTTTGTTCATACTTAATATAGTACATTAAAATACTAAGACACACCAATTTGCAATGTCAAGCAGCAAAATGACCAGAAGCCACACCCACACACTTATGGAAAGAAAAAGATGAAGCAGCAGGTTGATCTGCCAGCCATGAATAGTTTATGTTATCCGTGTTATGAATAATTCATGTTATCCGCCATTCCTCCATTAAATATATCAAAACACAAATTTGTGATTGGTAATATGCATTGCATTTGGACAACAAAGGCAATTTTCTCAATATTATTTTTAGAAATATATATATATATATATATATATATATATATATATATATTTTTTTTTTTTTTGCACGCTCAGATTGCAGATTTTCAAATCTCTGCCAAATATTGCACTATCCTAACAAAACTTTTAAAAAATGACCTTTATGACTGGTTTTGTGTTCCAGGGTCACATGTATGCTGTTATTATTATTATTATTAGAATTTTATTCATGTTTGTAGTTCTGAACCAAATCATTCACACCTGCCTGAAATACTGCGGGAACTTTTGGCATACTCTTTTCATCATACTATGCTTTGTAATCTCATGTAGCCTACAATTTAGGATGGATAGTACGCACATTTGGACGCAGGGACACAATCATGCAGTCACCACCCACTTTTTTTTTTAGTGCCCTTGATACCAAAAGTATTTCCTCATTTAATTTTCTAAACAAATATTATTATTATTATTAATAAAATTAACAATTTAACCCTTGTGCGACCTTTTGGACATTTTTGTCCATTTCAGTTTTGTTTTATTTGAACAATCTGCCTTTGGCGCAGGTGTGTATTTTTCTTGGAATTTTACTATTTCTCCTTCATTTCCTTTAATAAATCTGTTTTGCACTAGGTACAAAAATAGTTCCTCTCAGGACCTTAAGAACAAAAATGTCCCCATTAAAACCCATTAAAACTGCTATTTTTAACCACAGTCACATAATTTTAGTAACTGTAAAATTATACAATTTTTGTTAACAGGCGTTCATTCTGTTGGCAAGGCTTCAAAATTAATTTTTTTTACAATTTTATTTTACCAGATGGTGCCATTTTTTTAGATTTGGCCAATAAAGCAAATACTCGCTTTATTTATGTTTTCTGCTTCTGCATATTATAGAGCCAGTTGGATAAATAATGCAGCTATAATTGTGTGGGTGTGTTGGTATGGATGTCAGAGTGTGGTTTGTATGTGTGTCATTAAAAAAAAAAAAAAAAAAAATTGTGTGTGTGCTTGTGTGTTGTTGTAATTTTTGAGAGAGAAAAAATACTGCAAATCACAAATCCAACCACTGTGTGCACCAGTGCAGTTTTGCTGGCACCTAATGAGGAAAATCTGCTGCTGCGCCCAAACAAAATCTTACTGAAAGCTCATTTTTTGAGATATCAACCTCAAATTTGGAACACAGCTTGATTAGATTTATGGCTTTGATTTTCTAATTCAACATGTTTCAGAAAATATATATTTTATATAAAATATCGTTCATAAAGCATTTTCATAAACTTAAACCTCTATAACTTTTTTTGGTTTTACTTTTTAAACTTTTTCTATTTCAACAATAATCTGCCATGGGTCTTCTTTAAAATGAGACCAAACTTCAGTCTTTGCTCCATAGCTTAAAATTTTTATAATTTTTAAGAGTTTTTTGACATTGACATTTTTGTCCACTAAGGACAACAATGTGTAACTTTTTTATTGACACACAAAGGTTAACTACAATTTGAAATAATTTTAACAGTAATGAAAAAAAATATATACAAATTATTAATGTAAAGTTTGAAGTTTCATTTTCTTGGACCAGAAACTTTACAAATCATCCACACCAAAATACATTCATTTTTACTGTACATTGTTATTATTTGTGACCCTGTACTACAAAACCAGTCTTAAGAAGCAATAGCCAAAAATACATTGTATGGGTCAAAATGATATAATTTTCTTTTATGCCAAAAATCATTAGGATATTAAGTAAAGATCATGTTCCATGAAGATATTTTGTAAATTTTCTACCGTAAATATATCAAAACTTAATTTTTGATTAGTAATATGCTTTCCGAAGAACTTCATTTGGACAGCTTTAAAGCTGATTTTCTCTCTCTCTTTCTCTCTCTCTCTCTATTTTTTTGCACCCTCAGATTCCAGATTATCTCGGCCAAATATTGTCCAATATTAACATTGTCCTATTCTTATTTATTCAGCTTTCACATGATCTATACATTAAAAAAGTGACCCTTGTGACTGGTTTAGTGCTCCAGGGTCACAAGCTGTTAGCAATTTATGCTAACAGCTTACTAATCATGCTAGAGACATGCTAGCAACTTGCTAATCATGCTAGAAACATGCTAACAACTTGTAAATTATGCTAGAAACATGCTAGTAACTTGCTAATCATTATAACAACATGTCAGGTACATGTTAATTATGTTAGTAACATGATATCTATCTGTCTATCTATCTATCTATCTATCTATCTATCTATCTTCAAACTATTTCAGACTGAAAATCAAATGAAAAAACTTTTTTATTTAAAACTTTTTAAACTTTTAAGAAAACTTTTTCATTTTTTTCAAACTTTCTGGTCCGGCTTTCTCAAGTCAACTTAAAGTTTATCTTGACGAACTTTTTTTATCTAGTTTAGTTTTTTTTTAATGCTAAAGCGCCCTCATCCTGCAGAGGGCGACAGCGATTCGCTTGTTTGCATTAATCGCTTCCAGCTGAAGAAGAGCATCATCGTCATCATCAACAACATCATCAGGTTCACACGATTAATTGATCAATATTAAAACGAATCCAGTTACACTTCTGGTTATACACAAACACTGACGAGGTATATGTATAAAGTTACTTACATAGAGTAAATGCACAAAGTTGTAAACTGTATAGGCCTAGCATTAATAATAATAATACAGCCGCAAAACGTGATCTAATATTGTCTGCACATGTCAGTTTCATCTAATTACGTCATAGACGGCAAATTACATACATTTATGCTAAGTTAACGTAAATTTAACAGTTTACATCGAAATGACCGTCAAACGTGGCACATTTTACCTCAGCGCAGCTTTTTTTATTGTATTATACACATTGTTTAGCCTTAAATTCACCATCGTAAACATGATATCCAACACACTACAGTTAATAAAGTAAAACTGTGGTGTCTCTGTATTAATTGGTGTATTTTCCCTTGGCATTAGCTGATCTTTTTAACCGTACAATTTTTAATGCACCAAAAATGTTTTTCCTCAGTATTTTTGACTTGTTTTGCAGTACAAATATCTGAGCATTTTTAAATCAAGACACGTTTACTTGAGAAGCGAAATAAATTTAGTTATTAAGTTTGTTTTCTGAAAAATACATCAAAATTAAGTATGTTTTTGAATTAGAACTTAATTCAGATATTTGTTCTTGTTTTAAGCAAAAACTATTTCAGAAAACAAGACTTCTGTAATTTTTCTTCAAGTAAATGCATATTAATTCAAGTATGTTTAGATATTTTTCCTTGAAAATGATAAAAATACTAAAAAACAAAACAAAAACAGAAGTTATTATTATTATTATTATTATTATTATATTATTATGTTGAAAACATCCCAGTAGAATTTTTTTCAGGTTTCGTTTGACGAATAGAAGAAGAACAGCATTTATCTGAAATAGACATGTCGTATAACATTATAAATGTCATTATCGTCACTTTTGATCAATTTAAAGCATCCTTTCTAAATAAAAGTGTTAATTTCTATCAAAAAATAAATAGATAAAATTATACTGACTTCAAGCTTTTGAATGGTATAGTATATAATGTTGCAATTTTTATTTAAGATAAATGTTGATTTTTGGATCTTTCTATTTATCAAAGAATCCTGAAAAAATTTTACTCAACTGTTTTGAATATTGATAATGATCAGAAATGTTTGTTGAGCAGCAAATCAGCATATTAGAATGATTTCTGAAGGATCATGTGACACTGAAGACTGGAGTAATGATGCTGAAAATTCAGATTTGATCACAGAAATAAATTCCATTTTAAAATATATTAAAATAGAAAACAGTTATTTTAAATAGTAAACATATTTCTAAATTTTGCACTTTTTACTGTACTTTGAATCAAATAAATGCAGACTTGGTGAGCAGAAGAAATCTTACTGATCTTAAAAGTTCAGAAACTTTTGACTGCTAGCGTAACTGTACAACAGAATGAATAAGTTCATGGTGATGTTAAATATGAAATAAAATAGAATCAAAACTGTTCTTAACTCTTCTAGATCAAGCTGCAGTTTACAGTAAGAAGAACTGGATCTGTCATCAGTGAGTATTGAATGAATGAATGAATGCAGTTGAAAATATGAGTAAAATATGAGTGTGTGATTATGAATGTGTGTTTCAGTGACGTACAAGGAGCTCAGCATCGGACAGCTCTATGACAGACACGTTCGAAGAACACCAGTAAGATTATTGCACAAAATTGCATATTTTTGAAAAAAATTAAGCAGTTCTTTCCTGTATATTCTCGCTTGATGCATCAAATATGATACTCAATAAACAATATTTTGTCTATAGGTTCAACAAACTGTTTCATTGTAAAAAATCTTCATTATCAGGTGCCGTATCGGACGGTGCGAATCGTGGCCAAACGTCCGTCCGTCTGCTGGTCAGAAGAACACAACTACAGACGGATCTATTATGGAGGAGATCATGGATTAATTCATCACAGCAAGAAATTGCAGGAGCACAAAGACCGACTGCTCAAGCAGCAGGTGAGAGTTCAGCCAAATCTATGACAGCACACCTAAATATCAAGGTGCAAGTTAGAATCAAAATGTATCAAAAAAGAGTAAATACAACTGCACAACTCATCTAAGAATTTGATAAAAAAAAAACAATTTTTTTATCTTTTTTATATTTTGTAGTTGTGTATATGTGTTTTGTTTTTATATATTTTATTGTTATATTTTTATATGCTTTTATGTTTTATTTTTATATTTTCTATATTGTTTTAAAATATATTCATTTAATTGTAGTTAATTTTTTTTGTGTTTGTCTTCATTATCTTTTATCATAATGTAATATTTTGCTCCACTTCTAAAATGACTTTTCTCTAGCTGATATCATTAATCACTCTTATCAGTGTTATTTTAGTATTTTTATATACTATTATAGTTTTATTCATATTTTGAATTGTCTTTTAATTTTTAATATTTTTTTATATTTTGAAGTTATATATTTGTTTTGTTTTTATATATTTATTTGTATTTATTTTTATGTTTTTATAGATTTTATTGTTATATTTTTTATATGCTTTTATATTTTTCTTTATATTTTCTATATTATTTTAAAATATATTTAACTGTAGTTAATTTTTTTTAGTCATTTTGATTTGTGTTTGTCTTCATTATCTTTTATCATAATGTAATATTTTGCTCCACTTCCAAAATGACTTTTCTTTAGCTGATATCATTAATCACTCTTATCAGTGTTATTTTAGTATTTTTCTATATTATTATAGTTTTATTCATATTTTGAATTGGCTTTTGTTTTTGTGTTTCTGTTTTTAAATGTCTTATCTATTTTATATTTTGTAGTTATATATTTATGTTTTGTTTTTATATATTTTATTATTATATTTTTTATATGCTTTTATGTATTTTATTTGTATATTTTCTATATTAATTTAAAATATATTAATTTAATTGTAATTAATTGTGTTAGTCATTTTGATGTTCGTTTTTGTCAATTTTATTAGTTTTTGTTCTTTTTAAATATTACTGTTTAGGTTTCATTTATTTTTATATTTCAGTTTTAGTTTGTATTTGTTTCTAATTATTCATTTTAGTGCTTCTACTTAAACATATTTCAGTTAATTGCTAAGGCAGTATTTCTCATTTTCTCATAATTTCAGCTTTATATCAATTAACAAATCTGTTTTTAATTATTTTAGTTTTAATTAATGATAACCCTCCCTCTTATCTGCCACATTTATATAGAGACACTTTCACCATCCAATCAATTCCTAATGGATAAAATACCTACCCTACATTTATTTCCTCTCTGAATATCCTGTTTCACTCATTCAGGTGTTGTAGTTTGAGTGTGACTGTGGTTTGTTCCAGCAGGAGGCGCTGTATCCCTGTAACACACTGCGAGAGGATCGTCCAGCAGGACCGCAGGCGGATCTCAGGTGAGAAACTAACCGGCTCTCATGACTTCTGACGATCAGTGTGCGTTTATTCTGACCAAAAACGTACACTTGCACAGGCAGAGACTGTCTGATTGACAGGTAAACTGCTTTGCTTAGCTTGAACTTGTCGTTTAGAGGCGAGCTGATCTGAACTAATTGCCACAATAATAGAGCAGTGTGTAAGGAACTAATTTAGATCATTTCTGTAATATGGTGTAATAATGAAGTGAAATTAATTGCACAGCAGTGTCGGTCTGTGCCAGCTCTACAGAAAACAACACCACGGCAGAAAAGTGTCAGAATCCATTAAAAAAGTAGAGCTGAATATACAGCTGTTTATTTTACTATCGTTGATATGCTTTTATAGTTTAGATTAATATTTTTAACTTTTATTATATATATATATATATATATATATATATATATATATAATATATATATATATATATATATATATATTTATGTTTAAGTTGAAGTTTTTCTAATTAAATGTAATCAATTCATGTAAGTCTACATGAATTGATTAGTTTTTATTTCAGTTTTAGTTTTAGTACTTCAAAATTAACTGAAACTAACTGGCAGCTAAATAAATAAAATTATTTGAAGTTCTTTTTATATTTTATTTTAGTTATGTAAAATATGTTGATTTTATTTCAGTTAACGAAAATGTTTTAGTTAATGATAATCACCCTGGTAGGTATGAAACTGTTAATATTATTTTTAATTAAACAAAGTATTTTAATGTCATAATGTCATGTTTTCGTACGCATAATATTATTCAAGAACAATAGGTATATTAAATCTATTTTTATCTATTTGTATCTATCAGTCTCCTTCTGAAAGCTCAGTATGATGATGGCGTGTCAGATGATCTCCAGCAGGTGTCAGTAGAGCTCTACTGTATTTCTGTGCTGTGCTAATGAGGACTCGTCAGAGTCACCGCTGTTTTAACTTAAAATGGCTCATTAAAAACTCACAAGGCTCACAACATGATGCAGTGAAAATAAAAAACACTTAAATGTGTAAGTCCATTTGAAGCCATACATCTGAGTGAAATGGACTATGAGGGGCAGATTTTAGGGCGGGACTTAGTTCAGTGAACTTGAAGGGGTGGAGACTTTGCTCCATGTTGATTGTAAGTTAAGGTTTCAAAAGTGGAGTCAAATGAGTGTGAACTTAAAGGGCGGGATTTAATTACATGAGCTTGAAGGGGCGGAGTTTACGGTCTGACTTAGCTCTTTGCATCAGTTGTTGATTGGATGTTGGTTTGTGGGTTTGGCACTCAAAATTAGAGGTGAAAGTTTTAAGACGGGGCTTGGTTATATTAGCTTGAAGGGGTGGAGTTTAAGGTGGAACTTAGCTCTGTGTGTTGTTTGGATGTTAAGATGTGGGTTTGGCACTCAAAAGTGGATGCAAAAGAGCATGAGAGCATGAAAGGGTGGAGTTTAAGGCGGGGCTTCAAGGGGCGGGGTAGGGATGCACCGATACCGCTTTTTCCAGTACTCGCCCGATACCGATACTTTTCTTTTTGGTATTTGCCGATTCCGAGTACCGATACCGATATTTTTTTTATTTAACCAGTAAATTTTTAAAATATTGGGTACAGAAACTAAAATAATATGTATAATGTTAGTTGGTTAACTTCTTTTATTAAATAGAAACAGTCAAACCAAAATTTATTCATATACCTTTTCTCACATTATCAGACAACATTTTTCACATTATCACATTATCATAAACTGTCCTGCACCCACCAGTAAAAAAAAAATATATATATATACACTACCGTTCAAAAGTTTGGGGTCAGTACTTTTTATTGTTTCTTTTTTTCTTTTTTTTTTTTATTAATACTTTTATTCACCAAGGATGTATTAAGTTAATAATTAAAAGTTTATAAAAAGTTAATAATAAATAATTTACATTGTTATAAAATATTTATATTTTGAATAAACACTGTACTTTTTGAACTTGTTATTCATGAAAGAATCCTGAAAAAAAAATTACAGGTTCCAAAAAATATTTGGCAGCACAACTGTTGATATTATCCAACATTGATCATTCTAGTAATAAATCCACATATTAGAATGATTTCTGAAGGATCATGTGACACTTAAGACTGGAGTAACAGCTGATAAAAAAATCAGCTTTTCATCACAGGAATAAATTCTATTTTAAAGTATGTTAAAATAAAAAACATTATTTTATATTGTAAAAACATTTTGCAATATTACTGTTTTTTTTCTATATTTTTAATCAAATAAATGCAGCCTTGATGAGCATAAGAGACTACTTTAAAGACTATTACAAGTCTTACTGACCCCAAACTTTTGAACGGTAGTGTATATCAAACATTAGGTGGTGTATATCTGGTGTCTGAATAATTTTTGGTTTGACTATATATGCCTAAGTTATTTTTATTTTTACACTTAATTATTCTCATTAAAATGTGTTTTGTTACTTTCACTGTTTAATTCTTTTTTTTTTTTTTTTGCTCTATGGTACATCTTTAATTTAATAGCATTAAACTGCTCCACTGCAGCGGCTCAGTACTTGTTAATATATGTAACGCGTTTTGTTGTAATAATGTTGTAATGAAAATAAATATGTTGTAATAAAAACCACTCGTCATAACTGATATCTCATAACTGATATTTTCAGAAATATAAGTAGCGTTTTTTTCATCTGAAACTTGCTGCTATTTGGGCTATAATCTAAAGACTCAAATGCAGAAACACTCATGAAGCAAGCAAAACAAGCGCAACGCGCTCAAGTACAGGACAGCGTAGCGCATTTCACACAGACTGCTAGTTTCACTTTCGCCGTACAGTCGTGTCTGCTTAAGGTTTAACATAATCTTTTATAGTGAATACCCCTATAAATTTTGTTTTATATTTACGAATTTGTTTTAATCCAAATGATGCGTGTGCTAAGTGAGCGTACGTCAATAAAGATCACGCAACAAAAGTGCGCGCTCCCTCTCTTTCTCTTTGTCGCTCTCTCTCTTTCTCTCTCTCTACCGTTAAATAACTTGTGTATTGCTTTACTCACTTGTTTTTGACATATCTGACCGAACTACAAACTTGTGGAAACAAAAAAAGTGGAAACAAAAGAGCATGAGCTTGAAAGAGCATGAAAGGGCGGAGTTTATGGTCTGACTTAGCTCTTTGCATCAGTTGTTGATTGGATGTTGATTTGTGGGTTTGGCACTCAAAATTAAAGGTGAAAGTTTTAAGACGGCTTAGTTATATGAGCTTGAGGGGCGGAGTTTAAGGCGGAGTCTAATTATATTAGAAGCAAAAGAGCATGGGCTTCAAAGAGCATGAAAGGGCGGAGTTTAAGGCGGAGCTTAGTTACATGAAAGGGTGGGGTTTACAGTGTGACGGAGCTCTGCGTCGGTTGTTGATTAGATATTGGTATGTGGGTTTAAGGAGTTTAAGTGGGTGTGGCACTCAAAAGTAGAAGCAAAAGAGCATTTTGTTGTGAGCATGATCTTGAAGGGGTGTGGTTTAAGGCGGGGCTTAGTTCCATGAACTTGAGAGGGTGGGGTTTAAGAAGGATTTTAATAAGATAAAAAATCATTTATTTATAAAATAGAAAAAAGTTTCATGTCGACTTCAACATCAAGATCTTGCTTCATCTAGTGCAGTCAAGTACTTGAGCGTTCAAAATAATCATGTCTGTGTATTACGTGTCAGTTTACTGTGGCGAACGCTCAGTGCATCTATAAATAAGTGTGTTAGTGTGTGTTTATCAGATCTTCAGGGGTTTGTGGTGGATTCAATCCAGACCTCACACACTGAGAGCCGAACAACTGCTCTTTAGTTACAGATTCGGTCTCAGAGTCATTTACCAGTGCTTTTGGAAATTGATTCGAGTGAATCATTCAGAATGATTCATTTGCCAATGGGATATTGTGAAATGATTCACATACATTCTAAAATGATTCGCGTGACCTTAGATGATGAATGGCGACCTGTCAGGATTCGTCTGCCAGCGTCCTTTGAACCTACCAAGGCTCCTGCTGGTTGTAATGGTTATTTCAATCCCCTGTGCTCATCTTAATTATGTTTTATACTCTGTTGACTCATTGTGGTAATTACAGGTCTTTCCAGTCGCGCGCCGGTGCGATGCGGTCGTGACTGCACTGATGGTTTGTGTGCGTTTGGTTAATAAAAAGCAGCGTTTTGTGATGGTTTGGTGACCTCACCCTCTGCACACAAACACTGCGGCCTCGAGCGGGCGTTTGATCGTTGCACGGAAGAAAAGAGGCAACCGTGATGGGTGAATCTCACGAAAACAAGTCTCAGTTCACCCTGAAATGAAAAGGAAAAAAGGAATTAAATAAGCAATTATAGTTTGTGTGAAGAAAACAAAGCCTATATTTTTAGGAAGATTTTCATTATGAAATTATTTTCATGACACATTTTCACATTTTCTTTTATCAGTAGTTCTTATTACTATTATAGCCAGTTTTATCTGTTTTATTCATTTAAATAAGCAAAACACTAAAGACAAGAAAGATGTAGTTCTTGTAAAAAACATTACATTTAACCACTGAATTTGATCTTTTTTTATTTCATTTATTATTATATTAATGTTTTAGCTATAATTAGGGAACAAAGATATAAAAACATTACTGTGGTAAATTACAATAAAGTACAATAATGCATTAAAAATATAAATTACTGTTGTAACTTAAATTGTAAACAGTCCTGTAAAATAAAATAAAAAATATAATTCTATCATTTTTTTAAATATTTAATATATTTAATGTCTCAAATTCTTCGCGTTCATTATTTTGGTGTAATATTGGAGAAATGCTGTAAATTTTGATCTACAGAAATGTTGAAAATTATGCAGATGTTTAAATAATGTGAGCCTTGAGCACATTGCAGTATATTTATGTTTATTTAATTTATTATTTTTTTTTATTTATTATATTATTGTTTTAACTCAAATAAAAGAACAAATTATAAATATATTACAGCAGTAAATTAAATTGTAAATGGTTCTGTACAAAAAAAGAATTGTCATCATAATATTTATTTTAATATTTAATATTAATGTCTTAAATTCTTCGCATTCATTATTTTGGTGTAATAGTAGAGAAATGCTGTAAACTTTGATCTACTGAAATGTTGAAAATTATGCGAATGTGTAAATAATATGAACCTTGAGCACACTGCATTATATTTATTTATTTATTATTATATTATTGTTTTAACGCCAATAAAAGAACAAAGGTATAAATATATTACAGTTGTCAATTAAATTGTAAATAGTCCTGTAAAATAAAAAAATATAAAATATCTATTTTTTTATATTTAACATTTTTAATGTCTTAATTTCTTCACATTCATTATTTTGGCAAATATTGGAAAAATGCTGTAAACTTTGACAAAAATGTTAAAAATTATTCAAACGTGTAAATAATGTGAACCTGGCGCACATTGCATTTTATTTATTTATTTATTATTGTTTTAACTTATATAAAGAACAAAGTTATACATCTATTACAGCCGTAAATTAAATTGTAAATAGTCCTGTAGAATAAAAAAATATAATTATAATATTTATTTTAATATTTAATTTATTTCATGTCTTAAATTCTTCACATTCATTTTTTTGGCAAATATTGGAAAAAATGCTGTAAACTTTGCTCTACAGAAATGTTGAAAATTATGCAAATGTGTAAATAATGTGAACCTAGCACACGTTGCATTATATTTATTTATTTATTTATTTATTTATTTATTTATTTATTTATTTATTTATTTATCATTAAATTATTGTTTTAATTTAAATAAAAGAACAAAGGTATAAATAGATTACTTTTCTAAATAAAATTATAAATAGTCTTCTAAAATAAAAAAATATAATATTTATATTAATATTTAATTTATTTCACGTCTTAAATTCTTAAATATTTTGGCAAATATTGGAAAAATGCTGTAAACTTTGATTGACAGAAAGTTATGTGAATGTGTGAATACTGTGAACCTTGAGCACATTAAGGAAGATATTTATGTTTTTTTAATTGAATTATTATTGTTTTAACTCCAATTTAAGAACAAAGGTATAAATATATTATTGTTTTAAATAAATTATACATGTATTACAGTAAATTAATAAAAAAAATATATATATATTTTATAATGTTAATAACAATTTTATTTTACACTCAAAATGATGCCTTAAATTCTTCATTCGAATCCTCAAACTTTTAGTTTGGTGAAATACGGGAGAAATGTTTATAACTGTCTACAGAAATGTCGTAAATTATGCAAATGTATAAATAAACCTAGCAGACATTGCATTATATTTAGATTTTATTGTTTATTTTAGAGTTTTAATTGCATTATTTTAGGAATTTTTTTACAATGCAGTAATTAGAATATGAAAGATAAATGTTGATTTATCATAAAAACAAGTCACAATGCAATTTCTGGTAGTGTCTCTTGATTGTGGGTGAATTATGAGCTGAACGTCAGGTTTGATGAGATCCACACGCTGGTTTGTGTAGTTTGGGAGTGTTTGCGCGTCTGGCTGTTTGTAGGCGTTTATGGCTCCCCGCGGCGCTCGGACCCGAGCAGTTGTCCGTCCTGCTGTGTGTAAAGAGCCTGCTGTTTGCTTTACTGTGTGTGTGTGAGACTCCCTGCAGATCCACGGCATTCAGATCCTGTTTGAAGTCGCCCAATTCATCCACACACACACACACACACACACTCACCTGTCTGTCTTCTGAGTCTGAGAAGAAGCTTCTTCATTCTTCAGAGACGCTTCTGATGAGAAACAGTGAGAGATTTCTGTGAAAATTTAACAGGAAAATAATGTAAAAATGCAGTAAAAACCTAAATAACTGTACTAAATATGCTGAAACGATATGTTAGAACTATATTATTCTTAAATTGGCGAAGTAGCTGTATTTATATTTATTTATTTCGTTATTTAGTTTCTATTAACAAACAGAAATTATAAATTAAATTATAAATTTAATTATAATTAAATTAAATTTTCTTTATTTTTCAGATTTATTTCAGTATTTAAATGTTCTTATTATTATTTGTACATTTGTCTTTTTTTTTTTTTTTTTTAATTTGGAAGATGCTTACTTATTGTGAAAATCTGACAAAAGTCATTTTACCTGAAAATTAACAAAAGAAAATAAATTGTATAAGATAAATTAATTTATAAAATTTAATGCAAGCCTGTTTTAGAGCCAGTCAGATTAATTTCATTACTTTTATTTATTCATTTTAATTTATTTCATTATTTTAATTGTATTATTTATTACATTACAGCAATTGAAATTTGAAAGATATTTGTTTATCGTTAAACCAAGTCACATTTTACCCCAAAATAAACAAAAGAATAGATGTTGTAGAAGAAAAAAATGATTTTAGAGTCAGTAAGATTAAATTTATTTATTTATTTAAATTTCACTGTAATGTGAAAAAATGTAATGTGAAAAATAAGTAAAAATTTAAAAAAATAAAAATTACAATTAGGAAGATGTTTGCCGTTCATGAAAACAAAAGTCACATTTTACCCCCAAATAAACAAAAGAATAGATGTTATACAAGAAAAATTAAGATTTTATTAGGAAATTAAAGCCTGTTTTAGAGTCAGTAGGAATTATGTATTTATTTATTTCAATTTTACTGTAATGTAAAAAAAGGAAAAATGGAAAAAAAGGAAAAAAAAAAAGGAAAAATAGTAATTAAAATTAGGAAGATGTTTGCTGTTCCTTAAAACAAAAGTCATATTTCACCCCAAAATCAGGAGATTATGTTAAGTTAAACAAATTGAACAAAAACAAAATATAAGTAAACACATTATAATTTTTTTAATTTATTTCTGGAATTTAAACAAATGTAACAAAAACAAAATATAATTAAACTAATTTAATTGAATTTTTACAGTTTATTTCCAGAATTTAGTTTTTTTGCATTACAGTAATTAGAATTTGAAAGATGTTTATTGATCGTGAAAACAAAAGTCATAATGTAATTAAGCCACAAGAATCACATTTCACCCCAAAATAAACAAAAGAATAGATGTTATACAGGAAAAAATGATTGTATTAAGAAATTTAAGCCTGTTTTAGAGTCAGTAGGAATTATTTATTTATTGAATTTTTTTCTGTAATGTAAAAAAAGTAAAAATGTAAAAAAAAAAAAAAAAAAAAAAAAGTAAAATAAATAAATAAAAATTTAAAAATAGTGATTAAAATTAGGAAGATGTTTGCTGTTCCTTAAAACAAAAGTCATATTTCACCCCAAAATCAGGAGATTATGTTAAGTTAAACAAATTGAACAAAATATAAGTAAACAAATTATAATTTTTTACATTTATTTCTGGAATTTAAACAAATTTAACAAAAACAAAATATAATTAATTTAATTGATTTTTTACCATTCAATTCCAAAATTTAGTTTCTTTAATTTATTTATTTAAATTTTACTGTAATGTAATGTAGTGTTTTTTTTTTTTTTACAAATTACTATTAAAATTAGAAAGATGTTTGCTGTTCATTTGAAACAAAAGTCACATTTCACACCAGAATAAAGAAATTGTTGAGTTAAACAAATCTAAAAAATTTTTTTTCTTCAAATTAAAATTAAACATTGTTTTATATAATTTTTTAATTTAATTACATTTTATTATTTTCAAATTATTTTACATTACAGTACACTTTACTTTTATGGAAAATATAATTTATGTCCTTCTTTGATTTTGGGATGAAATATGCCCTGGATTTGACAGGTTGAAGGACATTTATTCATATTTGGATCACTAAAGATGTACCAAACTGGCTGTCTTATTGTCTTGTGTTGTGTTTATTGTGAGCGTCTGAAGGCGACTCTTCAGCAAATGGGAAAATGTGTCTGGAGAGTCTCAGAAAGCTCATTAAACCCTTCAGTCACCTTCAGACCTCCGCTGTTGTGTTGTGGGTCTGAGTTCAGCGGCGGGTCGCGGGTCGTATACGGCCGATATCCAAAGCTGTAAACGCGCGAACGACGAGCCCAACGCAAGAAAACAGAGTCTGAACAGCTGCGTCTGCGCAGACCACCGCAACAAATCACACACATCACACGCCGAACCCATAAACTCATTCCCTTACCATTATCATGCTGCTTCACTGCTCAGATTCTCACCAATCAAGCAACACCAGTGACGTTTGCTTCATGCCGATTCGCCTGCTGTTATAAATCTACACTGTCCTGTTTTTTGTTGCATTTAAACTAAATCTAGTATCATACATGCTGATTTGCATAATTGCATAATTAGAAAATGTAAGATGCACTTTTACTAGCTGCAATAGATAAATATTGTTTATGGTTGGAATCAGGCTCTCAATATCATCAAATCCGATTATTTGAAAAAGTATATAAAGTATAAATATGATACCCCACATATCTTTAATTCTAAAGGCAGACATTTTAAATATATATTATAAAATTATAATTTTATTCTTATTGATTCTTAAGTTTAAAAATAATTGTATAACTTTTAATTTAATGTTTATTTATTTACATTTTTATTATCTATTTATCTATCTATCTATATCTATATATCTATATATATATATGTATAATGTTTCAAATTATAATTGTATAATGATTATTTTTACTATTAATAGTAACTATTAATAATTAAAAAGTACATTATTTTACTTTATTTTAATTATTTAAAGCTTTATTTTGTTTATTAATTTTCTTGTTTTGATATCATTAAGATGGTATAATAGTTTTATGAATTTGTTTTCATTTTAATTTTAGTTAAAGTTTCAGCTATTTTGCTGTTCATTTTTAAATTATTTTTAATATTTATTTTATTTTTTAATTCAGTCTCAGTTATTTAAGAACATTATGTAAAAATATAATTTAAGTTAAAAAATAATTGTACATTTTTTGTTTGTCTTTAATATATATATATAATATAATATTTTATATTATAATTTAATAATTACTATTTTTACTGTTAATAATAATTATTAATAATTCATTAGTATCGGTTCATTTAAAATTACATTTAATTATTACTTTTCTTATTTTGAGATCATTGAGATACTATAATAGTATTATAGTATATATTTCATATTATAATTTTATAATGATTATGTTTACTATTAATAATTATTATTAATTAATCAGTATTAGTTCTTTTAAAATGACTTTATTTTACTTTGTTTTAATTATTTAAAGCTTTATTCTCTTTATTAATTTTCTTATTTTTATATCATTAGAATACTATAATAGTTTTTATGATTATTTTCATTTTAATTTTAATATTTAGCTATTTTGTTGTGCATTTTTAAAAGTATTTTTAATATTTGTTTTATTTATTTCAGTCTCAGTTAAGAAACACAAGAAATATTACCATTATGTAAAAATACTCATTTAAGTTTAAAAATAATTGTATATTTTTCTAATTTAATTAATTCATTTATTTATGTTTTAAATTAATTAATTAATTAATTAATTAATTAATTAATTTATTTATTTATTTAATTTATTTATGTTTTAATTTTATTTTATAATGACTTAATAATAATAATAATAATAATAATAATAATAATAATAATGGTTAATCATTAATAATTAATTGGTATTAGTTAATTTAAAATGTAATTATTTACCTTATTCTAATTATTTAAAGCCTTATTTTCTTTATTAATTTTCTTGTGTTTATATCATTAAGGTGCTATAATAGTTTTCTTGATTTTTTTATATTTTCTTTTTAATTTTTATTAAAGTTTCAGCTATTTTGTTGTGCGTTTTGTAATTATTTTTAATATTTAATTTATTTTCTATTTCAGTCTCTGTTAAGTATGTTAAGTTAAACTAAATTGAAATGAAAAATAAAATAAGTTGAGTTTTTAATATTTTATTTAAGTTAAAATTTTATGGTTTTAGTTAATTTGATAAGCCTCATGCTAATCACACAAAGAAGGAAAAAATTTAACAAAATTGAAAGACTAAGATACGAAAAGGTAGAAAATGCATCTGCGTCCAGAAGCAAAACCGCTTGAGCACCTCTGATCTAGACGGTTCTCTGAACAAGACCAAACGCAGACCAAGAACCTGATCCAGAGACGCCACATCTGCGTCTCATCCAGCACGTCTGGCCTCAGTCCCTCCGATCCGCTCAGAGGTCAGAGGTCAGAGGTCAGAGGTCACCTGCCCGTGTCGGCGTCCCAGAGCCCGACAGACTCCGCTGAACACTTAAAAAGCCTAAAACAAACAATTGAATTAGAGCTTGAGGAGAAATTGAGGGATTTCTCCTGCATTGGCCCTACTTAACCCGCATTAGCCGGCAGACGCACAGCTTCATTACAGCTCAGACACTTATGAAACTGTTCTCCTTCACAGAACACCTCAGGAGGATCTCAGCCGCGTCTTATTCACTGATTTGTCAATATTATCACTAGAGCTACAACACTTGTAATGAATGGCACAGATGCATTTGCTAGGGAAACTTCTGCAGCATGTAACTAAAATTAATAGAAAAATCTATAAATAATATGTATATTATATAATCATAAAATAAATGTATATAATATTTATATTAAAATATATATATATATGTATATATATATATATTAGGTGGAAAAACTTAGAAACTGTTCAAAGTTATAAATGTTGCCTTGGCAAGCTGAAGCACTAAAATTACCAATGGGAAATAAATAAAAACTAAAAAATGATCTAAAACTAAAACTGGAAAAAGGGGAAAAAGAAACCTAAATAGCAAAATAAATAAATGAATACATAAACAAACAAACAAATACATAACAAAATAACAAAAACACCCTTATATTACAATAAATAAAACTTAAATCAATAAAGAAAGAAATGCATAACAGAATGACAAACAAAATGACAAACACCCTAAATTAAAATAAATAAACACATAATAAATAAATAAATAATTAGTTAGTTAGTTAGTTAGTTAAAGAAATGCATAACAAAATGACAAAAAAACTAAAATAAATAAAACGTAATAAATAAATAAATAGTTAAAGAAACGCGCAACAAAATGACAAAAATGCCCTAAAATGAAAAAAAAAAAAAAACACTTAACAAACAAACAAACAGTTACAGAAATGCATAACAAAATTAGAAAACACCCTAAAATTAAAATAAATAAATAAACACTTAAATAAATAAATAACAAAATGACAAAAACTAAAATTAAAATAAATAAACACTTAAATAAATAAATGCAGAATGATAAAAACACCCTAAAATTAAAAGAATCGCTTAAACACTTAAATAAATAAATACATAAATTCTTAACAAAATGACAAAAAACATCCTAAAATTAAAATAAATAAATAAACACTTAAAAAATAAATAAATAAATAAGTAACAAAATGACAAAAAAACTAAAATTAAAATAAACACTTAAATAAATACTTACAGAAATGCATACCAGAATGACAAAAACACCCTAAAATTAAAAAAAAATAAAATAAAAACTTAAATAAATAAATAGTTACAGAAATGCATAACAAAATGACAAAAACAACCTACAATTAAAATAAATAAACACTTAACTAAATAAATGAATAAACAAACAGTTAAAAAAAAATACATAACAAAATTACAAAAACACCCTAAAATTAAAAAAAAAACACTTAAATAAAAAAGTCTGAAAATATTAGTGAAATATAACAGAATGTATATAATACTAAAATAACACAGGTCTGGAGCCAAACCTTTTTTTTTTTTTTTTCCATTTATGATGTTAGTCAAGATTTCTTGCAGCAATAAAACTGTCATAGTGTAGTTTTTCATAATTATTTTTCACTCGCTGACTCTTACAGTTTCCAAATATGGAAAGAAAATACAGATTTCCCTGTAAATGAGCTCTTTGAAACAAACGTGTTTTAAGGAGTTTTCTGTAAACACTCACCAGTGATTTCTCGTTGTTCAGGGTTGGTGGCGCTGTTTCCTCCCAGTCTGGGGTCAGAGGTCAAAGGTCAGGCCTTCTTCGGCCCGCATCCAGCGGAGGAGAAAAAGACGCGCTCCTGCAGGCCATCGTGAATCTGAACAAAATGTGAGCAGCAGGTCAAATATTCACAAATATGACACGGTTTAGAGACGCTAACGAAACGCTCTCTGTGATCAGGGTTGATGGTAAAGGCGTCAGAGGCGGGACTCTGATGCCCTTCGTCCGCCAGCGTTTACCTGAGAGCACATACGCCCCGTCCCGCACCGGAACAACACGAGTGTGCGAACAAAACCAGAACGGCAGCGGCGGGACGCTCTTGGATGCTCGTCCAAAAAACTCCATTAAACAACCAGGTCAGACAAAATCATCTTATTTCACTTTTTACACATCAGTAAACTTTATGCTACCTGAGAAGTTTAGAAACTCACCAAATCCCTCTTCAGTTCAGGATTATTGTTGACTAAAAATATAAAACTATCATTAACTAAAAATATTTTATTCTTGAAATAAATAAAATAAATAATAAATGTTACCTGAAATAAAAAAATATATATATATATATTACAAAATGAAAATAATAAAAACATTTTAAACAAACAAAAATCTGCTAATTGGCATAATTTGTAATTATTTTTCATATATCTTAATTAGTATTAAAATAACTAAAAGTGAAACAAAAATGAATAAAAACATATTAGGTAGTTAATTACTGTGTAGTTTAAAATATAAATATAAAAACTAATTTCAAATATTAATAGCAGCTATTATAGTATATTACTAAAAACTAACTTGAAGTAATAAAAATTAACTAAATATTTTATTTAAAAAAGTAATAAAATTAAAAAATATTTTATTCTATATATATTCTATACATATAGAGAGAGAGACTAAAAATGAAACAAAAATTAATAAAAACTTTGTAAACATTTTAAAAAATTCTGCTAATTGCCAACAATTTTTTTTAGTATCTTAATTAGTAGTAAAATAACTAAAAGTGAAACAAAAATTAGTAAACTGTTTAGACATATTAAAACAACAACAACAGAATGATCAAAATTACAATAAATACAAAAAATCTGAAAATAAAAATAATTTCTAATTATTAATAAAAACTATAATAACATTAATTAAATCAAAATAGTAAAAAATAATTACTATGTAGTTTAAAATATAAATATAAAACTAGCAACTATGATAGTATATTACTGAAACTAACTAAAATAAAAATATAAAACTATCATTAAAAATATATATTTTTTTTTATTAAAAAAATATTTAGTTTTGAAATAAACAAATAATAAATAATAAATGTTACCTGAAATAATAAATAAATAAATATATATAAACTAAAAATGAAGTAAAAAACATAAACAACTAATTACTATGTAGTTTAAAATTTACTATGTAGTTTAAAATTTAAATATAAAAACGAATTTTGATTAATTAATTAAATCAAAATAGTACTGTTTAACTAAAATTAGACGTTCATTACTGTGTAGTTTAAATATAAATTATAAAAACTAAATATTAATATCAACTATGATAGTATATGACTGAAACTAACTTGAAGTAATAAAATAAACTAAAATGGAAAAAACTGCTATATGGATATATATATATATATATATATATATATATTTAGAAAACTAATAAAAATAACAAAAACATCAAAATGACAGAATTTAAAGTAAATACAGAAAATACCAAAGCAATTCAAATTATTAATAATGAATAATGAAATTAGACAAATTAATTATTTTTAACTATTTCAATTTAACTAAAATTAGACAAGACATTAGATTAAAATGAATACAGATAATAAAGCAATACAAATATCTGAATTATTAATAATAACTATAAGAATATATTAATAAATCTAAAATAACATTGTTTCAGTTTAAGATTAAACAAATTTAATTATTATTTATCTTAAAATTACATATAAAATATAAAAATAAAAACTAATTAAAATATGAATAACAACTTTAATTGTGTATTTATGAAATTAAAAGAAGATTAGATACAATTAGATAAAGTATTTATTTAGTTTAAGATTAAAATAAATACAGAAAGTATAACGATAAAAATAATAAGAATTATTAGTAATAAGTATATTAGTATATTAATGAAACTAAAATAACATTGTTTCAGTTTAAGATCAGACAAATGAATTATTATTTACCTTAAAACTAAACTTAATGAAGAAAATAAAAAAATATTAAAAAAATAAGTAACTAATAAAAATGAAAATTTAACTAATGTAAAATATTAATAACAACTATAGTAATAGTAGATTTATGAAACTGAAACAGCTTGAACTAAAATTGAACCAATTAGACCAATTATTGAACTTAATTCAAATGAATATAGAAAATATAACAATAAAAATAATCTCAATTATTAATAATAACTGTAATAGTATATTAGTAAGTTTCTGTTTAACTAAAAATTTGACAAATTATTTATTGTTTGGTTTAAAATTAAAGTGAATACAGAAAATAAAGCAATAAAAAATAATCTGAATTATTATTAATAATTATAATAGTAAATTAATAAAGCTAAAATAACATTTCATATTAAGATTAGCCAAATCAATTATTATTTAACTTAAAATTAAAATGAATACAGGAAACCTAAAAATAAAAAACAAAGTTAAAATATTAATAACATCTATAAATGTGTACTTATGAAACTAAAACAGCTATTTCAGTTTAACTAAAATTAGACAAATTAATAATTATTTGCCTTAAAATTAAAATGAATACAGAAAATATAATAACAAACATAATCTCAATTATTAATAATAACTAATAGTATATTAATAAAACTTAAATAATGTTGTTTCAGTTCAAAATTAGACAAAATAATTAATTATTTAGCTTAAAATTAAAATGAATACAGAATATATAAAAAATAAAAAATAAATTAAAATGTTAAAAACAGTTATAATATTAATAGTATATTTATAAAAGTATATTCAGTTATATATAAAAGCTATTTCAGTTTAACCAAAATAAGACTATTTATTTATTTAGTTTAAAATTAAAATGAATACAGAAAATATAACAATAAAAAATAATCTGAAATATTAATAATAACCACAATAATTTATATTAATAAGTTTCAGTTTCACAAAAATTGGACAAATTAGTTTAGTTTAAAATTAAAATGAATACAGAAAATCTAAAAATAAAACCGAATACGAATTATTTATAACAAACTATGACTGTATATTAATGAAACTAACACTTTCAGTTTCACTAAAATTGGACAAATTATTTATTGTTGAATTTTTATTGTTTAACTATAATAGTATATTAATAAAGCTAAAATATTGTTTCAGTTTGTAAAATTAGCATCACTATTGATGAGTTACAGTTTTGATCCAATTCATTGAAATGAATCATCCAAAACAATCGAATCACGGAAATGAATCAGTTCTTCTCGTCACTATTTTTAAACCGATTCATTGAAATAAACTGTCCGAAACAACCAGATCATGAAAACGAAATGAATTCAGCTTTTCAACACTATTAACAAGCTGCAGTTTTCTTTTTTAAACTGAAACGTACCGTCTGAAAGAGGCGGATCATGAAAATGAATCAATTTCTTTCCATCTTTGATGGAATTGATTCTAAAGATTCCCAGTGGCTCTGAATCGATTCTTTTTGGAACTGATTCCCAGCCCTAGTTCAGAACAGAAAACTAAACCACCTAAACCAGCCAAAAAAAGGTGGTCTCTTTTATTCTGTTTCATCCAGGCATCTTTAGTGCTTCGGGTTGGTTGGAGTGGGTTTAATTGGACACGTCCACTCGTCCCGTTCCAGGCTCTTTTTTTAGCCTGTGAACTTTAAAGTCTTTATTTATTTGGTGTTAAGAGGGTCGGCTCACAACAGGCGTGTGTTTTGTTCCCGTCATCACTCATACGGCCTCACGTTTACAGACACGATAAAAGCTGAAGCAAACAGAAGCCGTTTCTTCTGTCAGACTGCACCGCTGATGAACCAGACCTGATCGGATAAAGAAAAACATCACGTTAGCATTAAAATACTGCTACAAATATCAATTCTTAGACAATTTTCCATGCTATCTATCTGTCTGTTTATTATATGTGACCCTGGAGCACGGGTATATTTGTAGCAATAGCCCAAAAAACAGGGTCAAAATTATTGATTTTAATTTTATGCCAAAAATCATTAGGATATTAAATAAAGATCATGTTCCATGAAGATATTTTGTAAATTTCCAACCATAAATATAAATTAATTTTTGATTAGTAATATGCATTGCTTACAACTTCATTTGGACAAATTTAGATTTTCTTTTTTGCACTCTCAGATTACAGATTTTCCAAATATCAGCCGAATATTGTCCTAACAAACCATACATCAGTGGAAAGCTTATTAAGTTAGCATTCAGATGATGTATAAATCTCAAAAAAAAAAAAAAAAAAAAAAATTGACGCTTATGACTGATTTTGTGGTCCATTTATTAATGTTTTGAATTAGCTTTTATTTTTATATTTTATCATATTTATATTTTATATATCCATATATATATATATATATATATATATATATATATATATATATATATATATATATATATTTACAATTATATAATATAATATATTTCATAATATAATATAATTAATATAATATAATACAATTAATATTTTGTATTAGCTTTTATTTTTATATTTTATTATATTTATATTTTATATATCTATCTATATATATATATATATATATACAATTATATAATATAATCATAATATATAATAATTAATATAATATAATAATAACAAGTAAAAACAAATAAAATAAAATAATAAAAACAAAAATTAAATAAAATTAATCAATTATCTTTATTTACCTAATTTGATTAATAAACCATTTACTTATTACAGTGGGAAACAAAACAAACAAATCTAATTAAAATTGTTTAATTAAGATTAATTACATTAAATTTAAAACTACAAAATTAGCCCATTTAACAATAAAACATGCATGTAAATTCAAATCTTAATTGTTAAGAAAATATCCTAGCAAATAAAATTATACTTAAATAAAATTGTGGTCACTCTAAATTATTGTATATGAATTCAGTGGTTCTTTAATGACATTTATTTTCCTGTAAATAAATAAATACATCCATACATACAAATTTAAAATATAAACATTTTTAAATAAAAATAGATAAATAGATAAATAAAATTGCATGTTAGTGATTTGCTAATCATGCTAAAATCATGCTTCAAACTATCTCAAACTGAAAAACATCAAACTTTTTAAACCTTTTAAAATTTTTCAAAATTTCTGGTTCGGCTTTCTCAAGCCAACTTAAAGTTTAAAGTCTTGACAAACTTTTTTATCTAGTTATAGTTTTTATATCAGTAAGTCTCGAGTGATATGTCAGTAAATATGTTAATAGATTTGAATTATACTTCAATGAATGTATGTTAGGGTACAAACTAGCGTTTCCTATATTTAATTTGGCATGTTGCAACTTTTTCCATGGGGACAAATAAGTTCATGACTTTAATATTTGAGATTTAATAATATTAATAATAATAATAACTGCTTCCAGACAGGTTTCCCCAACACTCGTACGAACAGCAGTGGTTTAATCAGAAGCAAATCTCAATCACTTCTTCTTTCTCAAGAATTCTCTCATTGCCCATTCAATCTAATTAAAGTGTGAATCAAAAGAGAAATAAACATCACGCTGTTCATTGTAGCTCGGAGCCGTTCGCTTGCAACTCTAAACCGCTGGAATCTGAATGAACTTTCTGTGCGGCGTCGTGTTTGTTGTTTGTGGACAGAAACATCTCAAAGCCGCTGTTGTTGATTTCTCCTGCGGGAACACGAACATAAACACGCTTCTCCTTCGCCAGCACGTTTCCAAGATGACGATTAAATTAAACGGATGGATTCGGAACTGAGATGGTTTTGGAGGGATTGCTTTTTCATTCTGCTCAGTTTTTAAGTTCTTCTCTGTCTCTGCCAGAAAAACACAGGCCATGCATTGATCTCTCTGGAGGATCTGCACATGCATCTGCATCAGCCAGCAAGGTATCCGTCACTTCTGATCCAAACACATTGAGCAACACAACCAAAATACAGTTTTCAGTAAGAACCAAAAAGCTGGAAAACCTTCGATATTCTCTAGTTCTTTAGAAAACCGTCATATGCTCTTAAAGGATTAGTCCACTTCCAAAACAACAATTTACAAATAATGTACTCACCCCCTTGTCATCCAACATGTTCATGTCTTTCTGTCTTCAGTCAATTTTTCTGCATATAATGGACTTCACTGGTGCCCCGATTTTGAACTTCCAAAATGTAGTTTAAATGCAGCTTTAAAGGGCTCTAAACGATCCCAGATGAGGAAGAAGGCTCTTATCTAGCGAAACGATCTGTCATTTTTTTCGAAAAATATAAATTTGTATAGTTTTTAAGCACAAAAGCTGGTGTAGCACAGGCTCTGGGATGCACGTTCACGACGTACTATTGAATCACATTGAAAGGTCACGCGGAAATAAAGACCCAGTGTTTACAAAGCGAACGCACAAAGAGTAAAAAAGTCGAACGCTGTTTACAAACAAAAAGGTACAACGATGTCGGACGATTCTGAAGTTGTAGGAGAAAATAAGGTTTTGCACCATACTCTACCTTTTTGAGCCGGAGTACACAGACAATGAACTTAGACGTGATTCGTAGTAGTGATGGGAAGTTCGGATCATTTTATTGACTCTGACCTGAATCTTTTTTCAAGTCATTTCGTTCATTTTAGCAAACTATAATTAAAATGTTACGTGTTTCTTCCCTAACACATCGACTGCTTACACAAACATTGATCACACTACAAACAAGACAAAACTATAATGCTGTAAGAAACAGAAAAGATTCATTCATTGTTTATCTGGGTCTTTAGTCTATGATTCGCTCACCTCGCCTCTTATCTGACAAGTTTTCGGGTTTGAGTCGTTTGTTCATCACCTGACAGACCCATAAGATGAACGAACGACTCAAAAAACCCAAAGACTTGAAACAGGTGAACTAAATCCAGTACAGAACCTAATAGGATGTTGCACATGCACGACTGAACGAATCACTCATCGAGATGACTCGTTCTTTTGAGTCCAAAATGAACAAATCGTTCAAGAATGACCCGTGGACGTGCATCCCAGAGCCTGTGCTACACAAGCTTTTGTGCTTAAAAAGTATACAAATTTTTATTTTTCGAAAAAAAATTAGTGATCGTTTCACTAGATAAGAGCCTTCTTCCTCGTCTGGGATCATTTAGAGCTGAATTTAAACTGCATTTTAGAAGTTTAAAATCGGGGCACCAGTGAAGTCCATTATATGCAGAAAAATGCTGAAATTTTTTCCTCAAAAAACATAATTTCTTTACGACTGAAGACAGAAAGACATGAACATCTTGAATGACAAGGGGGTGAGTACATTATTTGTGAATTGTTGTTTTTTAAGCTTCTCCTTTAACAAGCTAGAGAGCAAAATATCGATCTGCTCAGAAAAAATAATACATGCTCAGATGGAGAGTATCTGGAACTTTAGACAACATGAAACCCTGTTTTCAGTAAGTAAAATTTGTTTACTTAAGTTACAGATTTTCTTAAAATGTGCAATACTGGACTAAATTTTCTTCAGTATGAATTGATCAGATGGTAAATATAAATTAAAATTTATATATATATATAAAAAAAGAAAAAATTAAATAGATGAATAAAATTTACTTTAATTTCATTTAATTTCAGAGTAGAAGCACACCAATGTGCATTTAAGCTTACAAATAAAAGTTATATAATTAATAATTAGTAATTAGTTAGTTATTGTTATTATGTTTTTTCTTCCCAATAAATAAATAAAAATATGCAAACTAAACAATTATAATTTTAATTAAAATTAAAATAAAAAACTCAAAATATTTACTAGATATAAATACATACTAAAATTTACTTCAAATTTCACTTAGCTGTGAATTTAGGCTTACAAATTAAAGTTATATAATTAATTAATTAGTTTATTTATTTAAAAAAATGAGTTAATAAATAAGAAGGATTGCTGATGTGAGTGGAAGAGGAAAGCATATTTTAAGCCTAAATATTTTTAAATCAAGATAAATTTACTTGATACACACAAAATTACTGAAAAGTGTGTCAATATTCAGTAAGTTTATGATTAAAACAAGAGCAAATATCTGCTAGTGGGGTCAGAAAAAATCATCTTAATTCAAAGGGAAAACAAGATTATTTTTCTGACTCAATTTGCATATATTTTGTTCTTGTTTTAAGCATAAAGTCATCTAATTGTTTTCATAAATCATTTTGCTTCTCAAGTAAATGTACTGCGATTAAAGATATTTTTCATGAAAAGTTTTACAAAACATGAACATTTGCCATCAAAAAGTCCAGGTCAAACACTCCTTGAAATCAGTAGAAACAAAAACACTAGTGTTTATTGCAGTATAAAGCTTATCTGCCTTTAAAGGTAAAACAGAATAAATCTCCTCTTCTGCAGATATTTTTCTCCGATCTGGATGAGATTCCAGGTTTGGGTGGAGAACCAGGGGAACCGACGCTGGACGATGCTCAAGCCATCAAAAACAAAGCTCTGGAGATCGAAAAGGTACATCCAGCACATTTCATGTTTGAAGATGTTCTGAACAGGAAAGCAAAACACGTAGTGCTGCGTTGATTACTTACAAATTGTAGTTTGTTACAGATTACATAATAAAAACTGTAGTTGGCAATGTAGTTTAGGTTGCTCGTTTTAGGTAATGTAGTCTGACTACTTTTTAGATTACTTTTAGATTACTTTTTAAAATCAAATTTAACATAAATGTACCACATTGATATTAAAAAAAAACAGAAATAAAATGTTTGCCATTTTTTGATATTAACATTAATTAATATTTTATTTTAAGGGGTTTGGCTGACAAAAAAAAAAAAGAAAAAAAAAAAAGAAAAATTGGGAATCTCTGCATTATATGAACAAACATTACATTACATGCCCGAAGTCACACTGGATGCAATGACAACATAATGTTTCACAGCTATACATCACCAGTGTTTAGTAACTTGCATAATTATGAGGCCCTATGAAATCCGTTTTATTTATTTATTTATTTTTTTTCTGTTTTAATTTTTCTAGACTCTGTTTTGATGATTACATACAATTTTATTAATCAAAAAGCATGTCTAAATAATTGAGATCAGGAAACTAAAATAATTTAGCAGCAGTTTATTAAAAGTTTACCAAGAAGTACATTTTGAAATAATTTTTTTTTCTCAAAATTAGTTCTATTTTTACCAAATTATGTTTCCCATTATTTTTTTATATTCCATTTTACATTGCATTCTACATTCCATGGTTTCATTAATTTTTTTTTATTTTTTTTTTGTAAAACCCAATTTTTCGAACTCGTCCTAGACAGTTTGTCAGATTTGCACCAAAATTGGCTCAGATCATCTTCAGACCATGCTGGCTGACAGTTATAAAAATAAAGTTGATTAGTTATATTTCTCGAATAACGCATGGATGAATTTGACGCACACAAAAATAGATGTGATGCTATATCTCTGTAATAGTTTGGCGTATTGAGCCCGAAATTGGTGTGTTATAATAACCATGACCTCAAGCTACCTGCACAGTTTCAGCGCAGTGCCACCTAGTGGTCAGGAGATATGAAAAATGGCTATTTTTGCTTGTAACTTCTGAACAGTTTGGCCAAAAATCACAAAACTGGTCTCTTTAGATTTGGAGGAGCATGCCGAGTCGATTCATACCCGAATTTCCATTGTCAGACATTTTGAATTTTAGCATGAAATGCTATGTTTTACAAACGCATTAGTGTATCGTTACAAAACGTGGTATGTGTCTTCGGCACCATGCCCTGACAGTACTCAAAAAGTTTGGGGGCAGTGCCACCTTGTGGCCAAAAGTTATAAAGAAATTTCCAAAAATGCTAATAATGTTTGAATAAATTGAGCTATTGTAATAATATTGCAATAATGCAATTTTGTCATATTCATCCCAGCTTACTGTCCGCTATTTTGATTTATGGTGAAAACCTACTTTTTTTTTTAACTTCCACTAGACGTTGGTCCAATTTTCACCAAAATTGAGTCAGATCATCTACAGACCATGCTGGCTAAAAGTTCTGGAAATAAAGTTGATTAGTTAAATCGTTTTTTCGAAAAATGAATTTGACGAAGAGCACGCAAAAATGGATGTGATGCTATATCTCCGCAATAGTTTGGCGTATTGAGCCCGAAATTGGTGTGTTATAATAACCATGACCTCAAGCTACCTGCACAGTTTCAGCGCAGTGCCACCTAGTGGTCAGGAGATATGAAAAATGGCTATTTTTGCTTGTAACTTCTGAACAGTTTGGCCAAAAATCACAAAACTGGTCTCTTTAGATTTGGAGGAGCATGCCGAGTCGATTCATACCCGAATTTCCATTGTCAGACATTTTGAATTTTAGCATGAAATGCTATGTTTTACAAACGCATTAGTGTATCGTTACAAAACGTGGTATGTGTCTTCGGCACCATGCCCTGACAGTACTCAAAAAGTTTGGGGGCAGTGCCACCTTGTGGCCAAAAGTTATAAAGAAATTTCCAAAAATGCTAATAATGTTTGAATAAATTGAGCTATTGTAATAATATTGCAATAATGCAATTTTGTCATATTCATCCCAGCTTACTGTCCGCTATTTTGATTTATGGTGAAAACCTACTTTTTTTTTTAACTTCCACTAGACGTTGGTCCAATTTTCACCAAAATTGAGTCAGATCATCTACAGACCATGCTGGCTAAAAGTTCTGGAAATAAAGTTGATTAGTTAAATCGTTTTTCGAAAAATGAATTTGACGAAGAGCACGCAAAAATGGATGTGATGCTATATCTCCGCAATAGTTTGGCGTATTGAGCCCGAAATTGGTGTGTTATAATAACCATGACCTCAAGCTACCTGCACAGTTTCAGCGCAGTGCCACCTAGTGGTCAGGATATATGAAAAATGGCTATTTTTGCTTATAACTTCTGAACGGTTTGGCCAAAAATCACAAAACTGGTCTCTTTAGATTCGGCGGAGCACACCGAGTTTCCATTGTCAGACATTTTGAATTTTAGCATAAAATGCTATGTTTTACAAACGCATTGGTGTTTCGTTACAAAACTTGGTATGTGTCTTCGGCACCATGCCCTGACAGTACTCAAAAAGTTTGAATAATAAGTTCAACGTTTGAATAAATTGGGCTATTGTAATAATATTGCAATAATGCAATTTTGTCATATTCGTCCCAACTTACTGTCCGCTATTTTGATTTATGGTAAAAAAACCTACTTTTTCAAACTCCTACTAGACCGTTGGTCCAATTTTCACCAAAATTGAGTCAGATCATCTTCAGACCATGCAGGCTAAAAGTTCTGGAAATAAAGTTGATTAGTTAAATCGTTTTTCGAAAATGCATGAATGAATTTGACGAAGAGCACGCAAAAATGGATGTGATGCTATATCTCCACAATAGTTTGGCGTATTGAGCCCGAAATTAGTGTGTGTTATAATAACCATGACCTGCTACCTGCACAGTTTCAGCGCAGTGCCACCTAGTGGTCAGGAGATATGAAAAATGGCTATTTTTGCTTGTAACTTCTGAACGGTTTGGCCAAAAATCACAAAACTGGTCTCTTTAGATTTGGAGGAGCATGCCGAGTCGATTGATACCCAAATTTCCATTGTCAGACATTTTGAATTTTAGTATAAAATGCTATGTTTTACAAACACATTAGTGTATCATTACAAAACGTGGTATGTGTCTTCGGCACCATGCCCTGACAGTACTCAAAAAGTTTGGGGGCAGTGCCACCTTGTGGCCAAAAGTTATAAAGAAATTTACAAAAATGCTAATAACGTTTGAATAAATTGGGCTATTGCTTTGGCGCCACCTAGTGGTCAGGAGATATGAAAAATGGCTATTTCTGAACTTTTGAACGTTTTGGCCAAAAATCACAAAACTGGTCTCTTTAGATTTGGTGGAGCATGCCGAGTCGATTGATACATGAATTCCATTGTCAGACATTTGAATTTTACGTTTTTTGAATGTTTTACAAATTTTTTACATTGTTTTACATGTTTTACATTGGAGTGTCGTTACAAAACTTGGTATGTGTCTTCGGCACCATGCCCTGACAGTACTCAAGTTTTTTTTTAAATGTAACATACTCTAATTAGAAGTACTTAATTTTTGAAATCTGATTACATAATCCAGATTACATGTGATCAGTTACTACCCAGCTCTAGTAACCCCTAGACTAAAACGAAAGCGTGTTTCAGCTCCAGATTCATGAATTGAAAATGGCTGGGAATGATTTTGCCTAGACTTCATCCATCACTCCAATCACCCTCAACCGAATACATCCACCCGGACCTATTAGACCCTCAGTGATAAAATGCCTCTAATATTCTCTAATGCGTCCCAGCCCTCAAATAATTGCCCCCGTTCTGTGATTGCAACAGACCGCCGTTTGTTCGAGTGTGTGTTCGAGCACGCCATAGCCGTGTGTGTTTTATTTGTAATGTGTTACAGACCATTGCCCTCCCACTGTACAGTTCGGCCCTGTTTGTGTGGTCCTCGGTTATCGTACCTTCACATCACGTCTGTCTTTCCCTCCAAGTGGGGGTCGAAACGATGCAAACGCTGCCACAGCAAACAAAGAACAGCGGGGTCAAACGTTTCCTCAACCTTCCCAACATTCACTCGTAAATATCAGCACTATAAATACAGATCCTCTCCAGGGTGGAGAACTTCCTCCGTACGTCGCTTGTGTTTTCGTTTTTATGTCATTGTTTTATTGTGGCTTTACTGTGTGGTTCTTGAGATCCTGTAACGTTGGTAGAAATTATTGTAATTTAGGCTGAGTGTTTATTATCTCTGGTGATTCAGCGTTTTTGGACTTCTTTGAAGAGTCTTGGATGAATGTGGTTGAATGAGAAAGAAAATGCGATTAATGTCATGATTTGAGGAGACAGAGCTGTGGAAACGTAAACCTTTGAGATGAACAGCAGTGTTTACATGTTTTTGAGATAGCAGGCTATTATATATTTTAAATAGATGTGATTTGCATCTCATGTTCATTGTTTAGGGATAGTACACCTCAAAAATGAAAATCTGCTGTTACTTTACTCACCCTCAGATCATCCAAGATGACTTTTTTTCTTCAGTAGAACAGTAAAGAAGATTTTAAGCTGAAACCGTGGTCCTTGGTGATTCATAAAGTACAAGTCAATGGCTGCTGGCACTTTGAGAGTCAAAAAAGCACATCAGGCAACATAAAATGATGTAAAACGTTTGTCTGTGCACAACCTGTAATCCATAGCCTCAGGCAAACGGTCCGCAGTGATGTCGGGTTCACGAATGATTCATTCTTTTGAATCGGTTCTTTTTGGTGAACTGGATGAACCAGTTCACCAGACTGAATCGTCTGAAACAGTTTGTAGCTCGAGCAACACAGATCTACAAGTGACTCAATCAAAACTCACTTTTGGACGCCTGACAGTCACTCTGACTGGAAATGAGCCAAAATATCAGCTTATGATCCAATAATGACTGAACTGATTCAGAACTCAAGTTCCTCCTACAGTCACTGAACTGAGGAAACAGTTCGACTCGAACCGAAGACCGATGAGTTGATTATGGTTTCATGTCAAGTCAATGGCACTTTAAGAGTAAACAAAGCACATCGGGCAACACAAAATGAATACCAATGACTCTAATGACTCCTGATGATGTGAAACGATCGTTCTGTGCACAAAACTGCACATTGTTTACAGTGTTATTACCTGTAATCCATAGTCTCAGGCAAACGGTTCCGAGATATGTCCGGTTCATAAACAAATCACTCTTTTGAATCGGTTCTTTTTGGAGGAACTGGAGCACTGAATGATTCATTATTGAATCATATATTCTGATATTTTGGATCATTTGGGTCGGAGTGAGTGTCAGGTGTCCAAAAGTGAGTTTTGATTGAGTAACTTGTAGATCTGTGCTGCTCGAGTCACGAACTGATTCAGGCGATTCAGTCAGGTGAACTGGTTCATCCAAGCCGATTCAAAAGAATGATTCGTTCTTGAACTGAACCGCACTCTGAACCGTTTGCCTGAGGCTCTGGATTACAGGTTGTACATAATGTTTAGTTTTGTGCACAAAACGATTGTTTCACATCATCAGGAGCCATGCGTATTCATTTTTTGGTTGCCTGATCTGCTTTTTTGACTCTTAAAATGCCAGTAGCCATTGACTTTTTCATTGACTTCTTATATAAACAATGAGAAACCATAAAAACTTTCATTTCGCCCCTTCATTCAGCGGCTCATCGGTCTTCGGTTCGAGTGGAACTGTTTTCTCAGTTCAGTGACTTTTGGAGGAACTGGAGCACTGAATGATTCATTCATCATTGAATCATATATGCTGATATTTTGGCTCATTTGAGTCGGAGTGACTGTCAGGTTTCCGAAAGTGAGTTTTGATTGAGCAACTTGTAGATCTGTGCTGCTCGAGTCACGAACTGATTCAGACGATTCAGTCAGGTTCATCCATTTCACCAAAAAGAACTGATTTAAAAGCACAATTTGTTTGTGAACACAAAATGAATACCCATGGCTGATGGATGTGAAACAATCGTTCTGTGCACAAAACTGAACATTATTACCTGTAATCCAGAGCCTCAGGCAAATAGTTGGGAGTGATGTCCGGTTCACAATGGGTTTTTTTTGGATGAATCAGTTCACCTGACTGAATCGTCTGAATCAGTTCGTGGCTCGAGCAGCACAGATCTACAAGTTACTCAATTAAAAATCACTTTCGGACACCTGACAATCACTCCAACTGGAAATGAGCCAAAATATCAGCATATATGATTCAATGATGAATGAATCATTCAGTGCTCCAGTTCATCCAACAGTCACTGAACTGAGGAAACAGTTCGACTCAGACCGAAGATCGATGAGCCGCTGAATGAAGGGGCAAAATTTAAATTTTTTATGGTTTCTCTTTGTTTATCTAAAAGTCAATGGCTACCAGCACTTCAAGTGTCAAAAAAAGCAGATCAGGCAACCCAAAATGATATGAAACGATTGTCTGTGCAAGAAACTCAACATTGTTTATAACATTATTACCTGTAATAATGCAAACGGTTCAGAGTGATGTCCAGTTCACGAATGAATCATTTGTTTGAATCAGTTCTTTTTGGTGAAATAGATGAACCAGTTCACCTGACTGAATCAACTGAATCAGTTTGTGGTTCGAGCAGCACAGATCTATAATTTACTCAATTAAAACTCATTTTCGGACGCCTGACAGTCACTCCGACTCAAAATGAGCCAGATTATCAGCATATATGATTCGATGGTGAATGAACTGATTCAGTGCTCCAGTTCCTCCAACAGTTACTAAACTGAGGAAACAGTTCGACTCGAAATGAAGACGCATGAGCCACTAAATTAAGGGGCAAAATTTATAGTTTCTCTTTGTTCATGTAAAAGTCAATGAAAAAACTCAATGGCTACCGGCACTTTGACAGTTAAAAAGGCATATCAGGCAACACAAAATGAATACCCATGTCTCCTGATGATGTGAAACAATCGCTTCAGTGACTGTCAGGCGTCCAAAAGTGAGTTTTGATTGAGTAACTTATAGATTTGTGCTGCTCGAACCACAAACTGATTCAGTTGATTCAGTCAGGTGAACTGGTTCATCCAAAAAAGAATCGATTCAAAAAAAAGATTCATTTGTGAACCGGATATCACTCCAGACCGTTTGCCTGAGGCTCTGGATTACAGGTAATAATGTTGTAAATAATGTTCAGTTTTGTGCACAGAACGATTGTTTCACATCATCAGGAGCCATGTATATTCATTTTGTGTTGCCTGATGTGCTTTTTTAACTGTCAAAGTGCCATTGACTTTTTTTCATTGATTTTTTTGCATGAACAGAGAAACCCTAAAAACTTTCATTTCACCCTTTAATTTAATGCCTCAACGTTCTTCGGTCCGAGTCGAACTGTTTCCTCAGTTCAGTGACTGTTGGAGGAACTGGAGCGCTGAATGATTCATTCATCATCGAATCATATATGCCGATATTTTGGCTCAAGATTTTTTCGAAGTGACCATCAGGCGTCCGAAAGAATTTTTTTGATTGAGTAGATCTGAATTTTTGGAACTTGTAGATCTGTGCTGCTCGAGCCATGAACTGATTCAGACGATTCAGTCTGATGAACTGGTTCATCCAGTTCACCAGAAAGAACTGATTCAAAAGAATGAATCATTCGTGAACCGGACATCACTCTGAACCGTTTGCCTGAGGCTCTGGATTACAGGTTGTAAATAATGTTTAGTTTTGTGCACAAAACGACTGTTTTGATCATCCAGTTCATGAAAAAAGAACCAATTCAAAAGAATGATTAATTTGTGAACACAAAATGAAAACCCATGGCTGATGATGTGAAACAATCACTCCAGTGAGTGTCAGGTGTCCAAAAGTGAGTTTTGATTGAGTAACTTGTAGATCTGTGTTGCTCGAGCCTTGAACTGATTCAGACGATTTAGTCAAGTGAACTGGTTCATCCAAAAAGAATCGATTCAAAAGAAAGATTCGTTTGTGAACCAGACATCACTCCAGACCGTTTGCCTGAGGCTCTGGATTACAGGTTGTAAATAATGTTTTGATCATCCAAGATCATCAAGAACCAATTCAAAAGAATGATTCATTTGTGAACACAAAATGAAAACCCATGGCTGATGATGTGAAACAATCCCTTCAGTGAGTGTCAGGTGTCCAAAAGTGAGTTTTGATTGAGTAACTTGTAGATTTGTGCTGCTCGAGTCACGAACTGATTCAGGCGATTCAGTCAGGTGAACTGGTTCATCCAAGAACCAATTCAAAAGGTTGATTCTTTCAAATCGGTTCTTTTTGGTGAACTGGCTTGAGCAGCACAGATCTACAGGTCACTCAATCAAAACTCACTTTTGGATGCCTGACAACCACACCGACTCGAAATGAGCCAAAATAACAGCAATGAGTATTAATTTTGCGATGCCTGATATTCTTTTTTGACTCTTAAAAAGCCAGCTGCTGACTTAATTTTTATGAATCGCCAAGGATCACCATTTCAGCTAAAAATCTTCTTTACTGAACTCCTGAAGAAAAAAAGTCTCCTCCATCTTGCATGGCCTGAGGCTGTGTAAATTACCAGCAAATGTTAATTTTAGGGTAAACTATCCCTTTAAGTAGTGATCAAGCGGCCTGAGGGCCTCGTTCAACTCGTCAGCCTTTATTTTGTGGCCCTGTTTAACTATAACCACCCTGAACACCCTAACATATCAGCAGTTTTGCACAGTCACCGCTTGTATTGCCTAGTTTTCTAAGGTGAGACACTGACTGGTGAAGAATGTGCAGAAATGTCAGTGTCACATTCATGTTTGGCCCTCTAATTATAAGACACGTGACGGTCGACGAGCTCCGGGACACTCCCACACACACACAACGGTTGCGGCAAACGTGAGGATTTGCGCTGATGCTGGCACGCAGGATTACAAGGGCGTGTTTGTCAGCGAGACATCAACCCGCCCGACGCTCCTATAAAGCTCCTGAGAACAGAGAAGCACGGCGCGTCTGAATGCGGTCGGCCGCCAGAACACTGGAACTCGCTGGGATCTGGGAAGCGTAATAACTCTTCAGACGTCGCCAAAGGCTCCCCGAAACAAATGTCCTCTAATTGAGTCTGGAGTCGTTACTGGCAGATGGGTGGAAACCTGCTCATTACGACCTTCTGGGATGATTGTGGGAATCTCCAGCATTTAACCAAGTTGAGACAAGTAACTATGAGTTCCCCTGGATCAGTGGAGAGATGTTTGCTTAGATAACAAAACGGTTAACTTAGTTGGAAAAGAACAATGTTTACTCCTTTTTTTTAATTGCTTCTTATCGACCACTTCAATTAAGAGAAACTTTCTTCATTCAATCAGTTCCTCGATTCACACATTCATTATTGTTACAAAACACAATCATTTACATCTCTTTTTCTTGTTGTAAACCTTTGTGTGTCCTTAAAGGAGAAGTTCACTTCCAGAACAACAATTTACACATAATTCACACACTCCCTTGTCATCCAAGATGTTCATGTCTTTCTGTCTTCAGTCATGAAGAAATTATGTTTTTTGAGGAAAACATTTCAGGATTTTTCTCCATATAATGGACTGATATGGTGCCCCGAGTTTGAACTTCCAAAATGTAGTTTAAATTCATTTTGCTTCTCAAGTAAATGCATTTTGATTCAAGAAAGTTTAGATAAGAAACTAAGATAATAGGTTATATATATATATGGGGTCATAAAAATAATCTTAATTAAATAATTAAATCATTTTTGCTCTTATTTGAAGCAGAAATGTACTTGTTATATATATATATATATATTATATCGCTTATCAAACTAATGTATTTTGATTAAAGTTTAGACATTCATCATGAAAAAACAAGACAAAAATAATAAGATGTATTTTTTATGCAGTGCATAAATTACAAAAATGATTTTCATGCTCAGTGTTTTTTTTTTTTTTGTGCAAATATTTAAACTTTCTTGAATCAAGATGCATTTACTTGAAAAGCAACTTGAAAATGACAAGATAAGTGTGGTTTTATTAAAAAAAATGATCACAATTTTGTTGGTTTTGCTTAAAATGAGAACAAATATCTGCCAGTGGGTCAATAAAAATGAGGAATATTAAATTTTATCATTAAATTAAGATGATAAAATTCAGCTTTTTTTTCTGACCTCATTGGCAGATATTCGTTCATGTTTTAAGCAAAAACTAACAAAAATTTTAATTTTTTAAAGTAAAACAAAGTTTATCTTGTCATTTTGCTTCTGAAGTAAGTGCATTTTGTTTCAAGAAAGTTCAGATAATAGATACTAGGTTATATATATGGGGTGAGAAAAATAATCTTAATTTAATTATATAATTTTTGGTCTTGGTTGAAGCAGAAATGTACTTATTTGAAAAGCAACTTGAAAATGACAAGATAAGTGTTGTTTTATTCAAAAAATGATCAAAATTTTGTTAGTTTTTGGTCAAAATGAAAACAAATATTTGGTAGTGGGGCAAAAAAATGATCATTTTCCCTTTGAATTAAGTTTATTTTTCTGACCCCATTTGCAGATCTTTATTCTTGTTTTAAAGGAGAAGTCCACTTTCAGAACAACAATTTACAAATAATCTACTCACCCCCTTTCTGTCTTCAGTTGTGAAGAAATTATGATTTTTGAGGAAAACATTTCAGGATTTTTCTGCATATAATGGACTTCACTGGTGCCCCGATTTTGAACTTCCAAAATGCAGCTTAAATTCAGCTCTAAATGATCCCAGATGAGGAAGAAGGGTCTTATCTAGTGAAATGATTGCTCATTTTTTTTCGAAAAATAAAAATTTGTATACTTTTTAAGCACAAAAGCTTGTGTAGCACAGGCTGTGGGATGCGCGTCCATGGGTCGTTCTTGAACGATTTGTTCATTTTGAACGAATCTTTAATGTGACTCACGAAGAACGAGTCGTCTCGGGGAATGATTCGTTCAGTCGCGCATGCACAACATCCTATTAGGTTCTGTACTGGAATTAGTTCACCTGAGTTGTTTGTTCATCTTATGGGTCTGTCACATGATAAACGAACGACTCAAACCCGAAAACTTGTCAGATAAGAGGTGAGGTGAGCGAATCATAGACTAGAGATCCAGGTAAACAATGAATGAATCTTTTCTGTTTCTTACAGCATTATAGTTTTGTCTTGTTTGTAGTGTGATCAATGTTTGTGTAAGCAGTCGATGTGTGAGGGAAATAACACGTAACATTTTAATTATAGTTTGCTAAAATGAACGAAATGACTCGTTCATTTTGCTGAATGAGACTCAAAGGTCCGAGTCTGTAAAATGATCCGAACTTCCCATCACTACTGTGAATCACACCTAAGTTCATCGTCTGTGTACTCCAGTTCAAAAAGGTAGAGAATGGCGAAAAACTCCATCCTATTTTCTCCTACAACTTCAGAATCATCTGACATTGTTGTACCTTTTTGTTTGTAAACAGTGTTTGACTTACTTGCACTTTCTTAGTCTTTGTGCGTTCGCTTTGTAAACACTGGGTCTGTATTTCCGCATGACCTTTTGACGTGATTCAACAGTACATAGTGTCATGAACGTGCATCCCAGAGCCTGTGCTACACCAGCTTTTGTGCTTAAAAACTATACAAATTTTTATTTTCCAAAAAAGATGAGTGATCGTTTCGCTAGATAAGACCCTTCTTCCTCATCTGGGATCATTTAGAGCCTTTAAAGCTGCATTTAAACTACATTTTGGAAGTTCAAAATCGGGGCACCAGTGAAGTCCATTATATGGAGAAAAATCCTGAAATGTTTTCCTCAGAAACCATAATTTCTTTACAACTGAAGACAGAAAGACATGAACATCTTGGATGACAAGGGAGTGAGTGAATTATTTGTGAATTGTTGTTCTGGAAGTGGAATCTCCTTTAAGTATTATTTTATGAAAAAATGCTCAAAACAAGAACAAATACCTAGGAAAAAAAAAAACTTAATTCAAAGGAAAAACAAGATTATTTTTCTTGCCCCAGTGGCAAATTTGTTGTCATTTTAAGCAAAAACTTTTTTTTTTTTTTAATTTAATAAAACAATGCTTATCTTGTCATTTTGCTTCTCAAGTAAATGCAACTTGATTCAAGAAAATGTAGGTAAAATATTACATTTTGTTTATATATATATATAAAAAATAATATATAATGTATAAAAAATGTATCAAAATTAAGTACTTTTTGCTTAAAACAAGAATAAATATCTGGCAATAACAAACTAACAAAATTTAGATTTTTTTCAAAATAAAGTTTATCTTGTCATTTTGCTTCTCAAGTAAATGCGTCTTGATTTCGATTTGTTTAGATAAGATATTAATATATTAAGTTCCGTTTATATATATATATATATATATATATATATATATATATATATATATATATATATATATATTATATATTATATATATATATATATATATTATAAAATACATTAAAATGAAGTACATTTTTGCTTAAAACAAGAAAAAATATCTGCCAAAGGGGTCAGAAAAATAATATTAATTCTTAATTTTCATAATTTTTTTTAGAAAACCAGAGTAATTTATTTTTTGCAGTGCATACATTGCAAAAATGATTTTTGTACTCAGTATTTTTGCCTTGGCTTTTTTTTTTTTTTAGTGTAAAGTTAGTGTAAATATAAACCTTCTTGAATTAACAAGATAAATGCTAAATTGATCAAAATTTACTACGTTTTTGCTTAAAATGAGAGCAAATATCTGCCAGTGGGGCAATAAAAATCAAGAATATTTAATTTAGTTATTAAATTAAGATTATTGAATTCAGATTTTTTTTTTTCTGACCCTATTGGCAGATATTTGTTCTTGCAAAAACAACATTTAGATTTGTTTTTTTTTTTTTAAATAAAACAAAGTTTATCTTGTCGTTTTGCTTCTCAAGTAAATGGGTCATGATTCAAGAAAGTTTAGATAAGATATTAATATATTATTTTATATATATAAAAATAATATATAATAAAATACATCAAAATATCTGCCAGTGGGGTCAGAACAATAATATAATTCTTAAATTTTGATACGTTTGATACGCAAATGTATTTTGATTCAAGAAAGTTTAGATATTAATAATGGAAAAACAAGACAAAAATACTGATTAGGAAGAATTTTTTTGCAGTGCAAAAATTGCAAAAAAGAATTTTTGTAAGTTCTTGTTTTAAGCAAAAACTAACAATATTTATTTATTTATTTTTTTTTTTTTAATAAAACAAAGCTTATTTTGTCATTTTGCTTTACAAGTAAATGCATTTTGATTTAAGAAAGTTTAGATAAGATACTAAGTTTTATTTATATAAATATGTAAATAAATATATCAAAATCAAGTTTTTGCTTAAAACAAGAACAAATATCTGCCACTGGGGTTGCAAAAAAATAATCTTAATTTAATAATCTTAATTTAATAATAAAATTAAATAATTGTTCTTGTTCCACTGGCAGATATTTGTTCTTATTTGAAGCAAAAATGTACTTAATTTTATATTTTCTATTTTAGATTATATATATTTTTTGATATAAACAAAACTTTATATCTTAAGTCATTTTACTTATCAAACAAATGTAGTCTGATTCAAGAAAGTTTAGAACTTCATAATGGAAAAGCAAGACAAAATAATGATTGAGAAAAAAAATGTTTGCAGCACATACATTGCAAAAATGATTTTTGTTTTTTTAAATAAAACAAAGCTTATCTTGTCATTTTGCTTCTCAAGTAAATGCACTTTGATTCAAGAAAGTTTAGATAAAATACTAAGATACTAGGTTTATTTATATATATATATATATATATATATATATATATATATATATATATATATATATAAAGCAAAAATTTACTTTTATTTATATATATATATATATATATATATATATATATATATATATATAAACAAAACTATATTTTACTATGTTTTATACTTTATATATATATATATATATTTTTTTTTTACTATAATACTATATTTTTTAAGTCATTTTGCTAATAAACAAATGTATTTTGATTTAATGTTTAGACATTCATTATGAAAAAACAAGACAAAAACAATGAGTAAGAAGATTTTTTTTTGTGTAAATATCTAAACTTTATTTACTAAACTGTATTTACTTGAAAAGCAACTTGAAAATGACAAGATAAGTGTTGGTTTATTAAATAAATGATCAAAATTCTGTTGGTTTTTGCTTAAAATAAGAATATCTGCCAATATTTAATTTTATTATTAAATTAAGATTATAAAATGCAAAATTATAAAATAAGATTATAAAATTCATTGTAAAATTTTCTGATCCCATTGGCAGATTTTTTTCTTGTTTTAAGCAAAAACTTTAGATTTTTTTTTCAAATAAAACAAAGTTTATCTTGTCATTTTGCTTCTCAAGTAAGTGCATTTTGATTCAAGAAAGTTTAGATAAGATACTAAGATAATAGGTTATTTATATTATATTTAAAGTGTCAACATTTTTTTTTTTTTTTTGTTTTCTCTTTGAATTAAGTTTATTTTTCTGACCCCATTAACATATTTTGTTCTTGTTTTAAACATATAAAAATGGTCAAAATTTGGTGAGTTTGTAAAAAAAAAAAAAAAAAAAAAATCCATCCATCAATTTCTTAGAAATTTTTTTTTTAAATTTTTATCTCAAGTCATTTTGCATCTCCAGTAAATGTATGCTTAGATGTTTAGATTTTTAATCTGTAAAAATAAAACAAAAATACTGAGCAAGAAAATCACTTTGCTGTAAAAATATTTTTTTCTCTTATTTGAAGCAGAAATGTACTTATGACATTTTTTTGTGTGTAAATATCTAAACTTCCTTGAATCAAGATGCATTTACCTGACAAGATAAGTGTTGTTTAATTTAAAAAATGATATAAATTTTTGTTGGCTTTTGCTTAAAATGAGAACAAATATTTGGCAGTGGGGCAAAAAAAAAATAGTAATTTTCCCTTTGAATTAAGTTTATTTTTCTGACCCCATTGGCAGATCATTATTCTTGTTTTAAGCAAAAACAATATGATACATTTTTTATAAAACAATGCTTAAAAGTATCTTGATTTTAAGACTGCGCGCTCTACTGGAAAATGAGAAATACGGATTTTTTGCAGTGTAAACGGCTTATTAAATATCTAAATAGTTTGCCTTAAATATCAGTTCAGCCTGGATGCTCTCAAACCCTCAGTACCTTTGGTTTTCGTTCGTGTTTTCTCTTTCTCAGGCCGTTTTGTTCTTCTTGGCTCACCTTTTGATTGAACCCAGAACCCCTCCAATCTCTCGGCTGTTTTTAAACTGGACCTGACCGACTAAACGCCGCCGATAAGAGGAAACAGACCACGTTCCCCTGTTGAACCCACTTCAGTAATCTGCGGCGCTTCTGCTTCTCCTCTCATGCTGACGGCCAGACGCCGATCGGGAGTCACCCGCGTAACCCTTGCGAGCGTACAGTACAACAACCACCCCGAAAACCCTCTCTGTCCAACCAAAACAGTCACACACTGTCCAGCTCTTCCTCTGATGCTCCCGAATACGTCTGGCTTATATTCCAGCTCAGTTTCTCGGAGGGAATATCAAATATAAGCTGAGCTCAGACCTCAGAAGAGCTCCAGGGTGATTGTGTGCAATAATTGGTCACCATGATTATAAAGCTGTTTCTGAGATGTGGCCCAAATCTGCAGATGCTTTATGACGTTGGTCAAAGAAAGAAAAAAAATGAGAGACTTTTGGAGGATGAACCCATCGGACCTTGTAATTTCATGCTTTTCTCATGATCTCTTACAATGAGGCACTTATACTTACTTTTTTTATTTATTTTTTTTTACCGTTTAAAGGATGTTTCATATTCAATACGCGCTCCGCTCCCGTCAGAACATAATTAGGGCTCTTCGTTTTCTCTCTGTTGATATTTTTAGCTGTAAAGCGTCCGAATCACTTTTTTAGCAAAATGGTTTTCCTCAGTAGTTTTGCAGTACAGATTTCTAAATATTTTTCAATCAAGACACATTTACTTGAGAAGCATTTACTTCTGAAAAATGCGTCCAAGTTAACTGTTTTTGGTTTTAAAAGCGCAAGATGAACTTGAACTTAATTCAGACGTATTTGTTCTCGTTTTAAGTAAAAACTATTTCAGAAAACAAGACTTTTGTGTAATTTTTCTTTAAGTAAATGCATCTTAAGTCAAGCATGTGCAGATATTTTTACTTGAAAATGACAGAAATGTAAAAAAATCAAAATAAAATAAAAATGAAGGGCAACCCATAAATTACCATCAGTGGGTGTAATATTGTACAAATTCGTTTCCAATTTCCATGAGATTGTGTTAGTAATTTCATTTAATGGAGTTTACTCACATAAAGTGCTTAATAGATGGTTGTGGGTGAGTTTACCAGCTTAATTAAAGTTGAAGTATAAGATTATTTTACATACACTACCAGTCCAAAGTTTTTTTTTTTTTTTTTTTTTTTTATAAAGAAGTCTCTTCTGCTCACCAAGCCTGTATTTATTTGATTCAAAGTACAGCAAAAATTGTAAAATTTTGAAATATTTATACCATTTAAAATAACTGCTTTCTATTTGAATATATTTTAAAATGTAATTTATTTCTGTGATGCGCAGCTGAATTTTCAGCATCATTACTCCAGTCTTCAGTGTCACATGATCCTTCAGAAATCATTCTAATATTCTGATTTGCTGTTCAAGAAACATTATTATTATTATTATTATTAATATTATTATCAATATTTAACACAGTTGAGTAGATTTTTTTCAGGATTCTTTGATGAATATAAAGATCCAAAGATCAGCATTTATCTGAAATAAAAAGCTTTTGTAACATTAAAAGCTTGGAGTCAGTGTATTTTTTTTAATTGATCAGAAGTGATGATAAAGACATTTATAATGTTATAAAAGATTTCTATTTCAGATTAATACTGTTCTTATGAACTTTCTATTCATCAAGAAACCTGAAAAAAAAAAAATCTACTCAGCTGTTTTCAACAACAACAGCAACAACAATAAAAAATGTTTTTGAGCAGCAACAAATGTTAGAATGATTTCTCAAGGATCATGTGACACTGAAGACTGGAGTAATGATGCTGAAATTTTACTGTACTTTGGATCAAATAAATGCAGGCTTGGTGAGCAGAAGAGATTTCTTTAAAAAACAGAAAAATCTTACTGTTCAAAAACTTTTGACAGGTAGTGTATATTAGCTTTTGGTTGAATTTACAACAGTTTTGAGTGAACAAACAATTAGGACATTTTAGAGCAAATTAACAAATATTACACTATTTCACTGAAAAAGTGACTTTCTCACTCAGTAATTTTTGTCTTTCAATACAAATACACTACCAGTCAAAGGTTTTTGAACAGTAAGATTTTTAATATTTATTTATTTTTTTTTAAGAATCTAAAGTACAGTAAAATGTTGAAATATTTTTACTATTTAAAATAACTGTTTTCTATTTGAATATATTTTAAACTGTAATTTATTCCTGTGATTTCAAAGCTGAATTTTCAGCATCATTACTCCAGTCTTCAGTGTCACATGATCCTTCAGAAATCACTCTGATATGCTGATTTGCTGCTCAAAAACTATTATTATTATTATTATTATTATTATCATCAATATTTAAAACAGTTAAGTACATTTTTCCAGGATTCTTTGATAAATAGAAAGATCCAAAGATCAGCATTTATCTGATTTATCTGAAGTTACAAAATATTAATATTTCAAATAAATGCTTTTGAACTTTATATTCATCCAAAGAAACCTGAAAAAAAATTCTACTCAGCTGTTTTCAACATAATAATAATAATAAATGTTTTTTTGAGCAGAATGAGTACATTAGAATGATTTCTGAATGATCATGTGACACTGAAGACTGAAGTAAAATTCAGCTTTGAAATCACAGGAATAAATTACATTTTAAAGTATATTCAAATAGAAAGCAGTTATTTTAAATAGTATAAATATTTTACAATTTTACTGTTTTGCTGTACTTTGGATCAAATAAATGTGTGCAGAAGAGACTTCTTTAAAAAACAGAAAAATCTTACTGTTTAAAAACTTTTTTTGAATGAAAAAACAATTTTGAATGAACAAACAATTAGGGCATTTTAGAGCAAATTAGCAAATATTACACTATTTATGAACCATTTCACTGAAAAAGTGACTTTCTCATTCAGTATTTTTTGTCTTTCAGTACAAATACACTACCAGTTTTTTTTTTTTTTAAAGAATCCAAAGCACAATAAAATGTTGAAATATTTTTACTATTTAAAATAACCGTTTTCTATTTCAGTATATCTTCAGATATAATTTATTCCTGTGATTTCAAAGCTGAATTTTCATCATCATTACTCCAGTCATTCTAATATGCTGATTTGCTGCTCAAAAAACATTATTATTATTATTATTATTATTATTATTATTATTATTATCATCATCATCATAATCATCATCATCATTAATATTTAAAACAGTTAAGTACATTTTTCCAGGATTCTTTGATAAATAGAAAGATCCAAAGATCAGCATTAATCTGATCTTATCTGATTTATCAAAAGTGATGATAGACATTTATTAAGTTACAAAAGATTAATATTTCAAATAAATCCTTTTGAACTTTATATTCATTCAAAGAAACCTGAAAAAAAAAAAAACTCAGTACAATTTTACTGTACTTTGGATCAAATAAATGCAGGCTTGGTGAGCAGAAGAGACATCTTCAAAAAAATATTAAAAATCTTACTGTTCAAAAACTATTCACTGGTAGTGTAAAGTAAGCAATTTCTTCACACTAGTTTTTATGTGAGAAAATATCCACATTATATATCCAAATAATAGACAGAGCGTAACTTACACTGAACCAACGAACTGCAGCACGGATCAAATAAAAGCCAATCACACCTCATCTGCTGCCTACAGGTAACGAAGTAGTCTTGGACATCACACCTGGGACATTTGCAAGGCATCATAAAGCTCTTAAGCACCGTTTTTGCACGTCTTTAAATCTGCCGGAGAATTTGTTGGCCTTTAAAGTCCAGTGTGAAATAACTGAGCCATTCTAACAAGCTTCAACACTTCTCCTGCTTTTAGGTCTCCATGCGAACACAGTCGCACACCTGTTGCTGGACATTTTCCCATAGTCTCTATGCTGTTAAGTTTACAGCCAAGTGACTTATTCGCCATTGGTCAAAGTGTCATTTAGTACGCGGCGAAACTGCTTTGTCAAGCTCTTGAAAAGCAATGCTTTGGTTAGGAAAAACGCAGCGAGATGCATCACCTGCCAACAAACGGTTTGTCCTGTTGAGCGTTTTCTCAGGACGGATCAGCTGAATTCACATTATTCATCTATAGACCTGCGCAGAATTTCACCTGCAATCAGCATTGCTGATCTGTGCACGTCTGTCATAGAAATGCCCAAAAAAATCATTTCCAAATATGAACACTGCTTCAGACTAGTCATAAACTCTAACTCGAGAGTTTATCTTTTTAAAGTACCTCACTTTGAGACCTCAGATGAGTCCAGCAGCTGTTCGTCTCTTTCAGTTGTACAAACAGGACTGCGAGACCGTCGGAATAGTGGTGAGGATGCTTATATCCAAAGATCCAACTCTCGGACCGACGCTTCTGTCGGCGCTGCATAAGAACCTGGTTGAAATCGGTGACAAATACTTGGAAAACCTCAGCCGATTCATCTCTGAGGTGAAACCCAACCAGACCAAACCGGCCAAACCTAACTCGCCGTGAAGTGCTTCATCACACTTCCTCAACACTACAAAACTATCTAGAGGTAACGTCTGTTTCGTTTGTGCCAATTTTGTTGTCATATTGTTCACCCTTAAGTTCAAGAACCACAGTTCACCTTGTATTCTGTTACTGTAATAACTAATGTTGTGTTTTAAAAGCATGTTCATTAAAATAAGTGTTTAGCATTTCCATTGATCTTTAGCTTACCTTTGTCACACTGGATAGAGAAATGCTTTAAAAAGCTGTGCTCGTGGCACGAGACACTAAAAATGTGATCCAACAGTCCAAGACGTCAATCTCAAGAACCACAAAAACAAAACATTTCAGACAGAACACAAGAACACATTGTGTTTTAGCGGCTTATAAAACCCAAGACTGACAGGCTCGACCGCACAGAAGACGTAAAGACATAGCGGACACAAAATGTGCATGTGTATATATATTTATATTTATATATATATATCTCATTTTTTATTATTAGCCTTATTGTTCCAGTTTGCATTTATACAGATTACAGTGATCTGTCTGTGTGACCCATCCATAAAATGACACCCGAACAAGCTTTGGATAATAACGTTTTGTAGTCAGTGTTTTAGTACAAACTAAGCGGCAATGCTGACCAATGTTACATAATACTTATTTTTAAAACCCTGATTAACAAACCTTTCTTCTTAGTACATTTTTCTTCTTCTTAAAAAAAAAAAATATTTTGAAACTCAGGGATATAAAAATATTAGCTTTAACTCAACATTTTACAATATATACATTCATTTTTGCAAAGTTAAATTATTCTCTCCTCGAGTCTCTAAAAGCGGCTTCATAAATATTATATTCTTCTGGTTCTTTCAAAGACTATAGTCACTTATCTGCTAACATGCATTATTGCAGCAGTTTCGATACTGCCATCAACGTCACTGCATGGCAAGACCACTGCAATATGCGACCCTGGACCACAAAACCAGTCATAAGAGTAAAGCTTTTTGAAATTGAGATTAATACATCATCTGAAAGCGGAATAAATAAGCTTTCCATTGATGTGTGGTTTGTTAGGACAATATTTGTCTGGAATACACTATTTGAAAATCTAATCTGAGGGTGCAAAAAAAAAAACAAAAAAACAATCAAAATATTGAAAAAAATCACCAAGTTGTCCAAATGAAGTTCTTAGCGATGCATATTACTAATCAAAAATTACGTTTTTAATATTTACAGTAGTAAATACAAAATATCTTCATGGAACATGATCTGTACTTAATATCCTAATGATTTTTGGCATAAAAGCTACTTAAGACTGGTTTTGTGGTCCAGAGTCACATATGTCCTGTGGAACAAGTTGTATTCTAATTTAAAGTAACAGCTCAAAGCAAGTAAAAGTTCTATGAAATGATACAGTTTTTGCCCTTCCGTCCTCTCTTCTGTTTGGACTTTGTCCTTGCGCCAAAGGTAAGTTCTTCAGCGTAATATTGGTACCGAGGTTGTCTTGGTTGCGGAATAGGCTGGCCCAAGAAAAAGCCTTCCTCCTCGGATTCCGATGATGAAGAGGAGCAGGTAGAGCACCAGTCGTCTTCATCCCTGTAAAGACGTGAAAACCTTTCCACTGCCTGGTTGCGCAAACCGTACTCCGGGTCGGCATGGGCATAGGAAGCCTGTCCTGGCCCGTGCTGCCGGAGGTCCTCCTTGAAGCACATACGTGCCTTTTCTTTGGGCACCAAGTGAAGTGCGTTGTCCGAACGAGACTTACGACTCCGTCTCCGCCTGTGGTGATGGCGGTGACGCTGCTGGTCTTGCTCATCAAAGTGGTACGCTCGTCTCCGAGTGCGTTCGCTCATGGGTGCCTGCCGCACCTCCAGCTCGTCATATCGTCCGTTATCCACAACATCATCTGAGAACTTCACCTGCTGTGGTTTGGATTGGGACTTGGACCTTCTTAAGACAGGTAAGTGAGGTGGTTTGGGTCTCTCCTCTGGGAGCGGAACCACCTGTTCCTGTTCCTCCTCTTCAATGACCTCCACACGCTCAATCTCAGAGGTAAGGCTCTTCAGGGAGTTGGAGCTCCTGTGGAGCATTGACGAGTTCAGCGTGCCCATGTTGCTGGTGTTCTCACAGCGTTCGAGCTCAGAGAACTTTTGTAACGAGTAGAGAGATGGTTTGTCTTTAATGTCGCCATCGACTGAAGCACCTGAAAGGGACACAGATGTTCAGATTTGCCTCTTATGTTCAGTTTGCACTCAAGAATATCAATTGTACATTGATGTCTTACCTGTGATGTTGGAGAGCGCCAAGGAGTCCATCGAGTCTCTGATGTTCTGCTCTGCCTGCTTAAGTTCATCTGTGATGCACTCCAGTGAGTCGTTATACCACTGTTTATCTCCATGCTTAAAATCGAGCTCCTGGAGCTTTCTGCTGCTTGCAGGTCCAGGGTGGCTTCCATACGCAGAGTCACCTAGTCCATCCTGGGACTGTGCCCAGTACATGTCTACCTTGTACTTTTTACTGGCCAGATTCCCACCACTGCCTGGCATTCTTGCCTCAGTCTTTTTTTGGACCTCAGAGTCGGTCGTCCAGAGGTCAGTTGGCCTGGTGTCGTCCGGCTGCTGGAACATCCCATGTTCACCAAACTTGAGGAGGAGCTGGGTCATGTAATCCTCATGCTCAGCCCATTCCTCATGATCCTCGGGTGCTTCCTGCTCCTCCCTGTTCCTCCAGAAGTGGTTGTCTGCAAAGCTTAGCTTTGACAGCTTGTTGGACAAGGTGTCGTCAGCGTTCCCTGAGAGTCCGGGGAACTTGTAGTTGCCTGCGGGTGAAAAGAGAAGGGACTGTCGACACTGGTCTGCGGAGCGGCTGCTTTTGCCCATCTTCACGCTGCGCCGTGATTCCCGAGATCTTGCGGACTGGAAGGCCGAGTCGGAAGAATCCGAGGCGTGGATGTCCTCTCCGAGGCTGCAGGCTTTGGAACAGTAGATCCTGCCTTGTCTGGGTAGAAAGGGACACCCGAGCAAGGAGCTCTTGCACTGAGCACAGCTAAAACAAGCATCTGTGGCATGCCAGTGGAGACCATCATACGTCATCTGGGCATGGTCCACTCCTTGAAGAAAATAAACAGAAGTTAAAGGTCGGCAAAAACGGAACGTGGTTTGTGGTAAATGACATTGAGACGTTTGGGCTTACCGATGTGTTCACCACAGGCCTCGCAGTATTCCGCGTAGAGAGACTCGAAGCAACCGCAGCAGTAGGGCCGACCGTCCTTCATGATGTACCGTTGACCACCCAAGATGGTCTCACACTCAAAGCAGGAAAAGTGCTTCATATGCCAATGACGACCTTCTGCTTCCGTGCACTCGTCCGCAAATATAATCTAAAAGGACAAGACAGCAACATATGAACGAGGGTGTCTGCGACATGACCGGCCTCGTTTCTTTGAAAAACAAAACTACTAACCTCATCGCAAGAAGAGCAGCGTGGCTTTAGCAATTCAGCATGATGCCGTCCACAATGTACCTTCCCGTCCTGGTAGAAATATATAAGATCCACCAGGAGCTCACTGCAGGTGGAACACGTAAAGCAGGCCGGGTGCCAACACTGACTAGGTCCTGCCCGTGAAGCAAATACCACCATCTCCCCTCCACTGATGTTCTCTCCACACTGAAAAGGCAAAATGTTTTAGCAATCAGCATCAAGCAGTCTTCCTTCAGCACAAAACTCTCAGCTCAAACACTTACGTGTTCACAAGACGCATGAAGCATCGTCCTTGGCAGCAGTTTCAGAGTTCCTCGTCCGAGGGCCTCTTTCTTTCTCTGCACACTAAACATGTGGAGCTCCTTCTTTTCTTCTTCACTGAGAGACTGGCAGTATCGCACCTGAGGGAGACATTTAAAACGTGTCTGCTGTCAAACCACATGCAGGTTTTTTGAGCTAAGGACAGAAAGGACGTGATGTGGCCAAGTATGGTGACCCATACTGGGGGTATGTGCCCATCCAAGTGTGCCCACACACAGCAGTTAGTAGTGAATACACCCGGAGCAGTGGGCAGCCAATTGTGAAGCTCAAGGCTTTCACCTCAGTCACTGGTTATTCACTCCCCCCTCAATCCCTGCTGGACCTGAGACTCGAACCCGCGACCTTCGGGTTATAAGTCTGACACTCTAACCACTGCCTAATGGAAAAGCTGGTTCTGAAAGTGTTCTCTCAACTTTTGAGATGGTCCTCACTGCAGAACACAAGATCCAGGGGGTGGGGTTGGATCCAGATTCAACTCCTCCCACCTTACATATACCTAAACCTACCCGTTTCCACCTCCTTGTCCCTAAACTCACGCATCTCCACCCCCTAGAAGTGGATCCAACTCCGCCCCATGGATCTTGTGTTCTGCAGTGAGGGGCTACTGCAACTTTTGGTTGCATGACAGTATGCCAATTTGGCAAACCTTCTATGATTGATTTAAAGAGCTAATTTAAGTCAGACACAAGCAATGTGTTCAAGCTGTGATGCCACAGTGCCACAGATAACAATAAAACTGCATGTTTTGTGACCCAAAGCAACGCTCAAGGATTTCGGAACCACAGCAATGTGAAGATTCTCAGCATCGTACAATCTTCAGCTCAAAAGTCTCATTGTACAAGCACCCACAGAGATATGAAGCGACAAAGCCTCTTTCTGTGATGGCAGGGGATGTGGTGAAGCTCTAAACCCATGAAGCTAAAAACACCCACACCACGTTGCAGCTAAAAAGCTGAAATGTGATGCGTGGGCATTCTGGACTGCGGCGATGCTGGGGAAACAATAGGGGCTTTCACGGCTGCTGATGAAGCTCCTACTTTCCTTTGTTTCTATAAACTCACCTCATTGTCATGAGGAGGGAGCTGGTACAGGAGCTGCTTGATGCGGTATTTCTCCCCGGGGCTGTTCACATAAGGGACTTTGTCCTCAGGTAGGCAGGAGAAATAGAGCTGCACCTAGAAGTGAGAGATGGAGACAGATCAGGTCAGTCATTCATGCAAGTCCAAACCCACTGGACTAGTGCCATTGTAAGTGATCTGATCAGAAAGTGTGCGTTCTTGTGTACCCTCAAGACAAAGTTGACCTTATATGAAACCACCAGTTTTGGCTTTTTACTGTACTCTATTGTGCTTCTTTGACACCCTGACCTACGCCTTGTGAGTGGGATCCCTTTATGAGTGCTGGTCGTTACAGCCCCCAGATAAATAGGTGGATTGAGCTGCGTAAAGAGTGACTGGAATGCCATTTAGACCTGTTGATCAGCGGCACCATAAATCAGCCTCATTTCAAGCTGATATGACCTCAACACTATTCCAGAGTGTTTGCGTTCTTCCCCACAATGATCACCTATAACATGCGGGGCAATTCACAGAACGGCTGCTATAAAAGCATTACAGTTGACTCTCGCATTCAACACAAAAGCTGCACTGGGATTTTAGGGGTCTCCAAATTGCTTTAGATCGTTTCCCTCACCCGTCGCTTCGAATTTTATTCAGGGGTGCTCTCGAGGGCAGCCGGGGGAAGTGCGCCACATCAGCGCGACCTCCAGGCACGAGAGGACCGCCTTTGCGGCCAGCGCCAGGAAAAAAAAGTTGTGGCTGCGAGCTTGGCTGTTAGCGAGCCGCTTTTCCTCATCGTTTCGAGCCCTTTTGTCTGGCAGCTTGAGATAATGACTTGCAGACTTTCCATGGAGTAGTTTGTAAATAAAAAGCAGCATTTCCTGTTCCCAAATGCCTGTGGGGTGCTTCCTTTGCAGAGTTTAGCTGTGCCTGCAAAAACGCAGTCGGGTCCTCTAAATCTTTGTGACTATGACTAGCTCTGCTGACAGAATGATTGACCAACAGTTTGGAATTTTAATAAAGATCACATCTGGTGCAAAACTTGCACATCGCATCTTGAACTGCACGTTACTATTCAGTCAATACGGTTGTTATTGGACTGCAGTTCTTCCCCCTCGATCAAAGTCGAATGACTTACATTTTCTAAAGAGCTTGCCATTTTGGCCTTATGCTTTAAATGTTGCGAAGGCAAGATTCCAGCAAGTTCTAGACTTTCGTAAACTCAGAGATCAGTTTACCTGCTCTGGGCGAAGTCCCGGTGGCACCCAAGCGTATTCTTCCAAGGCGCAGCCAGAGTCGTCGTCCGAGGTGGAGCTCCGCTGGAAGCCGAACGTGAGCTTGTTGACCTTCGGCTCCATGTCCAGCTGCCTGATGGCGCCGTGGAACCCGCCGGAATTGTCGAGGTTCATCAGAATGTCCTCCTAAAGAGGGAACACTGTGTCAGGGATCACAAAACCACATGATAAAATGCCTCGTAAGACGCATTGTATTGGGATGAGAACAGTAACTGGTGACTTCCAGCCCCGGGCGGAGGCCTGTTAAATAGATTCTGCTCATAAAACGATGGCAGTTTTATTGTTACTGCTATTGTGCCGAGTTTTGCCGTGATGTGGTCGGACATTCCCTTCAAACTTCAACCATCCTAACTCTTTTACAGTCTATTTACTTTAATGCATTTTCCTGACTCATCATCACCGTGGAAGCTTTCTGGTATTTTCCATTTCCTTCTACTGGGACTCTCTTCTGGTTAAGTTGAGCACTAATGCATGCCATATATGACTTTTTCCCAACAACACGGTTTACTTGACTCTGTCTGTGAAACAGACAGAAGACTGAAACTTCTCAAGACGAGATTTCTCGCGTTCTTCCCTGTCACTCCTTTGAAGTCCATTCAGGACACAAAGCATAACAAAGCCATATGGTAATGCTTGGAAACCATGTCTTTCTTCAAGCCCCTGTGCTGTTTGTCGAGGACGGTGTTTTAGAACCTGCCATACCGCATCGCGTCCTGCTGAGTGACGTATCATCTGACGCTTTGATCTCTGGAGCTGCTGCTTTTGGAATGAAAACAGGTGAGATGGATGGACTGAACCCGCCGACAGGTGTTAGTTTCTCATGTAGGGCAATTTAGGCTGGATTGAGAAGATAAATGCAGACACGTGCGTCAACACTGAAAAGGACGAATCTTGTAAGAAGTGCCAAAACATGTCGGATCATATTGCTTACTTTTCGAGATACTAAGGCCTCAATGTGGAAAATACCTTAATGGTCTTAAAAAATTACTGCATGCACACTTACGATAATTAATCTTCAATTATGACTATCCAACCAGATTAGAAGTATCTTAAGAAATTACTAAAGTTTCACAAAAACATACATTATCCAGGATTCGTACAGATACTGTAAAATAAAATTCCAGGACTTTCAAAGACTTCTCAAGCACTTCTTTTTTGATTTTCTAGGACTTCAATCAGAGATCTCACTTATCAAACAATGTTTTCTATTTCAAATTCTAAAAAAAAAAAAAAGCTAAATAAAAATATACTAATTAAAAAAACTGAAGCAAATGCAAAGTATCACTACTAAAGTATTACAAAGTATACTACACTTTTACTATAGTAAAACCACAGTTTGTTTTCTTAGGGATTTGTATGTGTGTATACTTTTTCTTTTTGTTTTTATAACTTTACTGCCTTGATGGTTTGATATTTTCTACTGTTTAAGAAAAAAAAATTGCGAAATTGATTTGCGAACCATCATTTCAGATCAGGACTTGGAGCATGGATCGTGAATCATTTGATTTAGATTGGGAGTCATTCAATTCACGAGATGATTGACGAACCCATTCCGATCTAAATTAAATAAGCAATACGCACTCCGAAGTACCGATCTGAATCAAATTATTCGCGATATGTGACGTTCCAATCTAAATCAAATGATTCAGGATTTGAAGTCCTGATCTAAGTCAACTGATTCGTGATACACAATTTATAGTACCGATATGAGGGTAAAAAAAAAAAAAATAAATAAAAAAAAGATTTGTGATGTGCAATCAAAACAGTGAATCTTTTGCAATGCGATGGTTTAACTGATTCAAAGTTCACAAATCATTACAATCAATGTCGAAATTGAAAATGAATGGCTCTTTTAATTTAATCTGGTTTTTGCAATTGAATCGCTTGAATGATCAAAAATCACAAGTTTTAATCATTCAGAGCAGTTCAAGCATAAATGACTCAATTAATTCGATTCATCTATTCCTCTTTTTGCATCTTCAGCCATGTTTACACAACATTGTCAGTACTACCATTGGCTTAGCTCGCTAGTTTTATGACACTAAAATAATTAGCGTGAAAAGATTTTACTGAAAAAAATTAACAATTATTTCATAGATACATTGTCTTTCAATAATTCAAGCACTTTTCAAATACCTCTTCAGGAATATTGCTAATACTTTCAAAAAGTCTATAAATTAATGCTTGGTGGGCATACTGCACTGCAGTTAAATTGATGTTTTAACTGTGCCTATTCACATTTGAGATTTCAGAGCAAACGACCCAACATGGCCTGAAATTTACATCAGCTGGATTGTGGAAATCATACAGACTCCAAAGTGTTTGTTACTCTTCTCAGAACAACCTTTACATGTTATATATGTTTAGGTCTTCCTTCCGGTGGTGCAAAATCCACTAGGATATGATATTTTCTTCAGAGGAAGTCGCTGATACAGGAAGGGATCTCAAAGTGGCAACACCCATTCTGCTAAACGGTCTTCTTAAGTATGCTAATTTCTGTCTTAGATGGCATCAGCATCACTTCCTGAGCCTCCAGATCTAATCAACAACCGAAGTGAAGAGAAACCGCAGTAATGTTCATCGAAAATAAACAGCCATTTTACGATTGAGCGGCTCTGAGTGAATCGCAGGGACCTCGGGGAACCCGAGGCAGTTCCTGTCTGCGCCGCTCGCCCTGAAAAAGCCCTCCAGGCCCGAGTGTTTAACAGCCTGCTCTCTTGTAGAGCTGCTTGTTAACATGACTTTGGAGGTCTGAGATGCATATCTGTTAGATCCACCCACGGGAGGCCTGAATGGCCCTCAATAGGGGGTAGATGGGTGGAGGGCGAGTCGCCTGGGGAGGGGATGGACCCCGGGTGATCACATTGGGGTAACTGCCAGCGACTCATATGGTAATGGACCCTCAGCATAGACTTTATTTTTACTTTAAATTATGCATTACTTCACAAGGCTAATGAAAATCATACAACACAATGCAAATGAACGCTCCGACAGAATCATTCGCATGTGTGTCCTGAGGACACCAGGTCAAGACACAGCAAATTACATCTTGAATAGGTCATTTCCACAACTTTAGAACAACTGTTAAGTTGCAGTTCTCACAAAAGTAGCATGTTTAAAACCAGTTTGAAGGTGCTTGAAGTACTTGAATTGGACTTTTTGAGATCTAAGGCCTGGAAGACACTTGAAAACAGCAATATTCCTGAAGTAGTAACTGAAAAGTGCTTGAATTATTGAAAGACAAGTTTGTTTGTTTTTTTTTGTCAGTAAGCACATACCTTTTCACTCAAAATTCACACAATTAAAAAAAAATCATACCTTTTTTGCTTATTTCAGTTAATGTCGGTAAACAATCGAGCTAAACCAGTACACTGTAAAAAATAAAAAACTATTTGCTGGATCAGCTTAAAATAATTTGTTACCCCGCTGCCTTAAAATTTTAAGTTCAGTCAACTAAAATAAGTTTGGTCAACTTGAAATGTTAAGTTGTACTAAGTAACAACTTAGATATTTGTGTTTGCTAAACTTAACAGATGGGTAAGTAACCCAGCTGCCTTAAAAAAAATAAAAATTTGTTTAAGTTGATTCAACTCAAATATCTAAGTTGTCACTTAGTGTAATTTAACATTTCAATTTGAATAAACTTTTTTTTTTGAGTTGACTGAACTTAAATTTTTAAGGCAGCCAGATTACAAATTATTTTAAGTTGACTCAACAAATTGTTTTTTACAGTGTAGTAGATCTGACAGTGTTGTGTAAACATGGCTGAAGATGCGAAAAAGGGAACAGATGAATCAAATCAATTGAGTCGTTTACACTGGAACCGCTCTGATTGAATCAAGCTCGTGTCTTCGATCATTCATTTCAAGCGGTTCACTAGCAAAAAACAGATTGAATTAAAAGAGCCATTCATTTCGAATTAAACCATTGCATCGCAAAATAATTCACTATTTCGAAGCGCTCCGATCAGATCGCGTATTGCGTATCATTTGATTCAGGTCAGGACTTCAGAGCGCACATCGCGACTCATTTGATTTAGATCGCAACAGGTTCGTAAGTCATTTGCGAATTAAATGATTTAAATCAAATGATCTGTGATGGGTCATTTGAAGTCCTGATCTAACTAAAATTCAGATTGGAACTTCAGAGCGGTAGCGAATCTATTGCTTTAGATAGTAACTTCAGAGCGCTGATTGCGAATCATTTGATTCAGATCGGAAACTCGCATATCGAGAATCATTTGATTCAGGTTGGGACTTTGTTGTGCGTATCGTGATTTGATTTAGATCGGAACGGGTTCGTGAATCATTTGCAAATTAAATGATTCAAATCAAATGATTCGTGATACGCGATTTGAAGTTCAGAGCGTGGATAGTGAATCATTTGATTTAGATCAGAACTTCAGAGCGGTAGTGCATCTTTTGCTTTAGATCAGAACTTCGGAGCGCTGCTTGCAAATCATTTGATTCGGATCGGAACCTCGCATATCGAGAATCATTTGATTCAGGTCGGGACTTTGTTGTACGTATCGTGACTCATTTGATTTAGATCGGAACAGGTACCTGAATCATTTGCGAATTAAATGATTTAAATCAAAAGTAATACAGAATTTGAAGTCCTGATCCAACTAAAATTCAGATTGGAACTTCAGAGAGGTAGCGAATCTTTTGCTTTAGATCGGAACTTCAAAGCGCTGATTGTGAATCATTTGATTCAGATCGGAACCTTGCATATCGAGAATCATCTGATTCAGGTCGGGACTTTGTTGTGTGTATCGTGATTTGATTGTTTTAGATCAGAACGGGTTCCTGAATCATTTGCGAATTAAATGATTTGAATTAAATGATTCAAATCAAATGATTCGTGATACGTGATTTGAAGTTCAGAGCGTGGATAGCGAATCATTTGATTAAGATCAGAACTTCAGAGCGGTAGCGAATCTTTTGCTTTAGATCGGAACTTCAGAGCGCTGATTGCGAATCATTTGATTCAGATCGGAACCTCGCATATCGAGAATCATTCGATTCAGGTCGGGACTTTGTTGTGCGTATCGTGACTCATTTGATTTAGATTGCAACAGGTTCGTGAATCATTTGCGAATTAAATGATTCAAATCAGATGATTTGTGATACGATTTGAAGTTCAGAGCGTGGATAGTGAATCATTTGATTTAGTCCAGAACTTCAGATCGCTGAATGTGAATCATTTGATTCAGATCAGGACTTTGGTGCGGTTTTGCGAATCGTTTGTTTCAGATCAGGGTTTCGGAGAGATTTCGCTATTTTTTCTGACTTCTTTTTCTTCACAAACATCAAACATGCAGTACAGTTCTAGATTTTTAGAATTTTTTTTTATCTATTTCTCTTTTTTAGAATTTGAAATGGAAGACATTGTTCAATAAGTGAGATCTCTGATTGAAGTCCTTGAAAACCAAAAAAGTAGTGCTTGAAAAGTCCTTGAAAGTCCTGGAAATTCATTTTACTGTATCTGTATGAACCTGCAGTAAGTTAGGCCAACAGAATCAAGTTTTGAGAGACAGTAAATGAGAACATAATCTGACACAAATATCCCATTTTGACTCAGAATGACACTCATTATAGATACATAGATGATTATGAATGGTGTGTGTGTGTGAAAGCAAGCCTTCATTAAGCCCAGTAAATGTGGAAACGTTCAGACTGCCGCTCGTTCGGCAGATCCGTTGGCACCGATGCCGCTCCATTAGTCCGGCCCGTCAGGACCTGTTTGATTTGGCCCGGTCCAGATCTGAGTCAGTGCTGGAATTCGGTCTATGGATTTAATGTTAAGAACAGCAGAACTGGCAGACGATGTGAGCGATTCCTGCGCTCCGCAAACGAGGAGTTACTCTCCACGGCTGTTGTGCCAGTAATAAAACTTCGATCCAACACATACAGACGTTTGTCACTTCCAAAAAAACACTTGAATACAAAAGCATCTTTGAGTCTTCTAAAACAAACAAGGCCAAAACTACAGCAAACTAGAACTTCAACTAAATCAAACCAACCCTAAACTCAAACTGAAAACATCATATTATTCACTTAATTTTAACAGCTGCTTAGAAGACAAGACTTTTTATCTCAAGTCATTTTGCATCTCCAGTAAATGTATGCTCAGATGTTCAGATTTTTAATCTGGAAAAATAAAAAATACTGAGAAAATCACTTATTTTCAAGCATTTTTGTCTTGTTTCCCAGTACAAATTTCTAAACATTGTTAAATCAAGATATATAAGATATAAGATAAGATATATATATATATATATATATATATATATATATATATATATATATATATATTTTAACTATATATATTTAAAATAGAAAAAAATATTTGCCAGTGGTGTCTGAAGAATAAACTTGTTTTCCCTTTGAATTAAGTATATTTTCCTGACCCCACTGACAGTTGTTTTAAACATTTGAAAAAATGAATAAATTTGCTTATTTTTATTTTATTTTATTTATTTTTTTTTTTTAGAAGTTTTAGACAACACTTTTCATCTCAAGTAATTTTGCATCTCTAGTAAATGTATGCTTAGATGTATAGATTTTTAATCTGGAAAAAAAAAAAAAAAAGACAAAATCACTTTGCTGTAAAAATAATTTATATATTTCTTCTTTAATATTTTTGTTCTCAGTATTTTTGTCTTGTTTCCCACAAATTTCTAAACACTCTTAAATAAATAAATAGAAATATTATAAATAATATAGAATATAGAATAATATAGAAATAATATAAATAGAAAAAAAAATCTTTTTAGACATGACTGGATTGTTTTTTATCTTATTTTAATCATGAATTCAATTAATTGTAAATAATTTCTTAGAAAACATGCTTTTTTTTTTTTTTTTATCTTAAGTCATTTTGCATCTCCAGTAAATGTATGCTTAGATGTTTAGATTTGTAATCTGGAAAAATAAGACAAAAATACTGAGTGAGAAAATCTCTTGGCTGTAAAAATAATCCATATATTTCTTCTTTCATATATATAACATTTTTGTCCTCAGTGTTTTTGTCTTGTTTCCCAGTACAAATTTCTAAACATTCTTATATTTTATATATATATATATATATATATATATATATATATATATATAATATATATATATATATATATATATATATATATATATATATATATATAGAACAAAATCTGTTAATTGGAAATTAATAAAATTAATCTCATTTTTCAGATACCACTGGCAAATATTTTATTATATAAAAAAAAAAAAAAAAAAAAAAAAATAAAATAATATATATATATATATATATATTTTTTTTTTTTTTTTTTTTTTTTTATATAATAAAATATTTGCCAGTGGTATCTGAAAAATGAGATTAATTTTATTAATTTCCAATTAACAGATTTTGTTCTTGTCGTAAACAAAAAAATGGTCAAAATTAGGTGAGTTTATTAAAAAATAAAAAATAAAAAATAAAATCCATCTATGGGGTCAGAAAAACAACCCTAATTCGATAAAAAAAAATATATATATTTTTCAGACATGACTGGATTATATTTTAGCTTATTTTAATCGTAAATTCACTTAATTTGAAACAATTTCTTAGAAGACAAGACTTTGTTCTTTTTAGTCATTTTGTATCCAGTAAATGTCTGCTGATTTAAGAACGTTTAGATACTTAAACTGGAAAAGAAGACAGAAATACTGAGTTTGCTGTAAAAATAATTCCTATATTTGGTCTTTAACATTTTCAACCACAGTACTTGCATCCAAAACTACAGCAAACTAGAGCTTAAATGATCAAACCAACCCTAAACTCAAACTAAATCCCTCACATGGGCAAACAATCAGATCTGTGGTTTTACTAGTGGCCAATAAATCACAGACAGGTAGAGTGGAGCCAACATAATACTGATATGTTATAAACGATGCCATTTAATGACTGCAAATGAGATGTACGAGTCTGAGAGTCATTAGAATTGATCACTTTCATTAATGAACCAACCTGACTTGGATATCAGTCCAGTTATGCTAACTAATTATTGTTTTTTCCCTCACAAAAGACATACGACTGCTATCTGAAAACATATTTCCCATTAAAATGCTATAATCATAGAAAAAAAAACAAACAAACAAAAAAAAAAATCCATGAATGTTTTACTGGATGTTAGAAACAGGAAGGATGGCAGTGTTGACTTGTTTTTGAGCATTTGGGTGATCCTCCCAAACTTTTGGCCAAACTTTGAAGACCTCGAGTGTTATTCAAGGACCAAATGGCTTCAAGGCTTGTCCCAACAGAGTGAAGACCACCTGCGTTTTGACCCTCTGGAGCCCAGATGACTAGAAGAACACTCGCTGACACCTTTTTCTTTTCAACAGACCGGTCTTTAAATCTGAGCTGCACCTACAGTTAGACCCAGATCTCAATAGTTTCTAAAAGCTTCCAAATATAGAAGAACTGGGACGTGACACAGCAAAATATAGGTTGAATGATTCACTCCAAACCCCTGTAGGAAAGACTTCCAAAGCAAAAACCCAACACTGACCTTACCTTCTCGCTCAGCGACGTCTTCTATTCGATGCTTTCCGAATTAAACCAAGCGTCCCGTGGTTCCTTGACTACATGTTCTCAGTTTGAGCCTCATCCCATCTAAATCCAAAGCAGACGTCGTCGCGTAATTCTGGCGCACGCGTGCGGGCCGAAGGAGCGGGATGTGTACAGTAGAGCGTTTGGAGAGCAACTCCAGCAGATGGCTCTTCCATTTACTGCAGTCCTGCGGAGCCACTCCCCCTAAAACTGGAGCTCGGCCCTCAGCGTGGGCTCCAGACCCTCTAAACCAAACCCCCATCACTTCAAACACTTCACAGAACAGCAGCGGTCAGTTTCACCCACCCCTTCCTCGGGTTTCTTGAGCAACTCATCTTTCAGGGTGAAAACACCCGACAAATCGCTCATGTTCTTATACATGCAAATGTCACGTCAATGTTATCACAATCTGGTCTTATAGAGTTATAGAGAACTGAACATTTGTCATTTATTTTAAGGGCTAAAAGTGGAAAATAAAGAGCTAAAAGTAGCATTTAACATTTTCGTCCTGTGTATTTTTGACTTAACAGTACAAATTTGTAAATATTCTTAAATCAAGATACATAACATATGATAAGAAAAAAAAAAGTTTTATTTATATATATATTAAAATTAAATTACATTTTTTCCTTGAATAAGTTTATTTTTCTGACCCCACTGCCAGATTTTGTTCTTGTTTTAAACTTAAGAAATTGTTCAAAATTAGGTGAAAAAAAAAAAAAAAAAAAAGTTGATGTAAAAACAAGTTTATTTTTCAGACATGAGTGGATTATATTTTATCTCATTTAAATTCACAAAATTTTAAACTTTTTATCTTAAGTCATTTTGCTGTTTTAAGAATGTTTAGATATTTAATCTGGATCTAAATAAAATAAATTCAATTCAATTCAATTCAATTAAATATTTAGATATATATCCACCTCCAAGAAAATCACTTTGCTGTAAAAAATAATATGTTTAATTTTCATCCTCAGTATTTTTGTCGTTCCCAGTACAAATTTATTATTAGACATTCTTAAATCAAGACACATAACATATGCTGGGAAAGAAATAATTTTATTTTTCTGACCCCACTGACAGATTTTGTTTTTGTTTTAAACATAAGAAATTGGTCAAAATTTCGTAAGTTTAATTAAAAAAAAAAAATAAATAAATAAATAAATAATAATATATATATATATATAAAAATTCTGTTTCAATTAGGGTTATTTTTCTGAACCCACTGACAGATTTTTTTATTTTTATTTTTTTATTTTTGTAAACACAAGAAATTGGTCAAAATTAGTTGAAAATAAGACAGAAACACTGAGCAAGAAAATCACTTTTGCTGTAAAAATAATTCATATATTTGTTCTTTAACATTTTCATCCTCAGTATTTTTGTCTTGATTCCCAGTACAAATTTCTAAATATTCTTAAAATCAAGATACATAACATAATAATAATAATAATAATAATAATAATAATAAAAGTTAAAACTGAATAAAATATTTGCCAGTGGTGTCTGAAAAATAAACTTGTTTCCCCTTTGAATTAAGTTTATTTTATTATTATTTTATTTAAAAATAAATAAATAAATTCACATGAGGTCAGAAAAATGAACCTAATTTGATGAAAAAGTTGGTTAAAATATCTCCCCCCCCCAATACACTACTGGATTATATTTTATCTTATTTTAATCATAAATTCACTTAATTTAAAAAAAATTCTTAAAAGACAAGACTCCTTAAAATGGAATAAAATATTTCCCAGTGATGTCTGAAACATAAATTTGTTTTCCCTTTGAATTATGTTTATTTTTTCTGACCCTACTGACAGAATTTATTTTTTTTATTTATTTATTTATTTATTTTTTTAATTATTATTATTTATTTTAAACACAAGAAATTGGTCAAAATTAGTTGAGTTAAAAAAAAAAAAAAAAATCCACCAATGGGGTCAGAAAAATGAATTTAATTAAATGGAAAAACAAGTTTATTTTTTAGACACCACTGCATTATATTTGATCGCATTTTAATCATAAATTAAATTTCATAAATTTCATAAATTTAAATAAAATAGGACAGAAATACTGAGCGAGAAAATCACTTTGCTGTAAAAATAATTCATATATTTGTTCTTTGACCTCAGTATTTTTGTTTCCCAGTACAAATTTCTAAACATTCTTAAATCAAGATTCATAACATAAGAAAAAAAAAGTGTTAAAATAGAATAAAATATTTGCCAGTGATGTCTGAAAAATAAACTTGTTTTCCCTTTGAATTAAGTTTATTTTATTATTATTTTATTTTAAAAAATAAATAAATAAATTCACCTGAGGTCAGAAAAATGAACCTATTTTGATGAAAAAAAAAAAAAAAAAAAAGTCCCCCCCCCCCCCGGACATGACTTTTCATCTTATATTATTTTGCATTTCCAGTAAATGTATGCTGATTCTTGTTTTAAACATAAGAAAATGGTCAAAATTAGAGTCTAATTAAAAATAAATAAATAAATAAATCCACCTATAGGGTCAAAAAAAATAAATAAATAAATAAAAATCTAATTCGATGGAAAAACAAGTTATTTTTTAGGTAAATTTGATCTTATTTTAATCATAAATTCATTAAATTTAAAGACTTTTTTTGCATCTCCAGTAAATAAATGCTTAATGTTTAGATATTCAATCTAAAAAGAAAATCACTTTAAGAATAATTCATAAATTTGTTCTTAAATGGCATCTCACTCAGGATTGACATAACAAAAAAGTGAGTACAAACCCCAAAAAACCCTATTCCAATCATTGTCTACTAAAAATCTCTCTTAATTTTTTGTCAAACATCACTTTAAGCAAAAACAAGTGACAAATGGTCATAAACTGAAGTTCGCCACATGCATTAAATGCAATTTCAGTCAAACGTCACTCTTTCACTTCTCAAGTCAACAAAGATGTCAGCGGCTCCAGACCAGGGTTGCCAGGTTTTCACAACAAAACCCACCCATTTGCTACTCAAAATTAGTTCTGGGGAGTAAAATACCTGTTTTTCGCTTGGGTTCCCCTGGTAAAATTAGCATTCCAGAGGCTAAATATTACGTTATTGGAGACGCTTCAACCCGCAGGCAGTGTGGGAAAACTACAGACTTGGCAACCCCGCTCCAGACCATAACACCTGAAAGACTCCACATGGTACCTTACAAAGCGTTTACCATGCAAATCAAAAAGGCCGCCCCGTCAGAGCCAATCCACTTCCGTACAGATGTTTTGTTGTCAGGATGTGACACACTTTTCGGAGGCTAGTTCTGAAGTCCGAACTAAAAAGGCGAGAACCCTCGCCAAACCACCGGGAGACCCAAAGGAACGAGGCTTTTCCTTCATACACGTTCAGCTGAACGAACGCAGCTGGAAAATAATGACGACTGCAAGCAAACGAATTCTCCCTTTATACGAGCGCCCAAGTACTGACCCCGAAAACCTCACGAGTCCTGCCTAGAGAGACGGTTTACCTCATTTTGCCTTAATTTCCTGTGGAATGTGCTAAAGGTGAAGACCTTCCTGTTGTTTAAACAAACAAAGCCCGAAGTTTGCGCTCCGTCCAGGAGGACGAGGCCGATGGTTTCCTGAATGAGGGATGCTTGAGGAAGTTATGAAACTGGATTCTTCTACACAGGGTGGTCTTTGTTGTTACCTCAAGCGGTGAGGAGCAAACCAACAACTTTGTGCCACGAAATGGAAACTTCCCTTGGGGTTTGCAAAAAGTGTCGGATTCAACAGCTCGGTTAATTGGCCCAAAACAACTGTAGCTTAAACCCTCTCTTTTCCCCAAATACAGGCTGCCTATAACAGATCCCGAACGCTCGCTAAGCTTTTTTTTTACGAGCGCTGCCTTGAATAAAAGGGCTGGTAATGGGACGGTGCTCACGGAGGTTTTTCAGAGGACAACGCCATTGTTGCGTTCAAGGCCACAGAGGTGCAAACACAGCAGGAGCCGGTCCAAAGCACAGCCCTTTGTGTTAGAGAAACAAAGAGGAAGAGGGAATTCGTACCCCCTCGTATTAGCGGCTCGCCCAAAGATAAACAAACCCTCTGACTCACTGAGAGGCTTTTCACGCGTCCGAAACGTTGCGAAAAGCGCGTTTAAATTCCACAGGGTCACACTGTAGATGGAAAAGGAATTGCTTTGGGGTCAGAATGGATGGTTATTGGATTTCCGAGGTGCTAACGGCTACATTTTTGGTTTTCTATTCAAATTCACAGCTTGAGAAACTGGAAAAAGTCACTTCAGCCACATTGTCTTTCATGCAGGCCCTTAAATAGCCTTTGCAACGCAGTTTTGGTTCATTTAGCTCTTCGGGGTTAGTAAACTAAGCAATGCGTTCACCTCAAAAAGTACAAAATTGATCAAAATTAAGTTTGACAAAGCTCACTGGTAGATATTTTGGATAACTTCGCTCAATATCTCGCTCTAGAAAACATGACTTCTTGTGTTATTTTGCATCTCAAGTAAACGCATCATGATTTAAGATCTTAGATATTTAGTGAGAAGATTCATTTTTCCAGTGAAATGGTTTGTAAATGGTGTAATATTTGTGCATTTGTTCTATAATAGCATTTTTCACTCAAAATTACTGTAAATTCAAACAAAAAGCCATTATACGCTACCAGTCAAAAGATTTCTTCTGCTTACCAAGCCTGCATTTATTTGATCCAAAGTACAGCAAAAACAGTAAAATTGTGAAATATTTTTACCATTTAAAATAACTGTTTTCTATTTGAATATATTTTAAAATGTAATTTATTCCTGTGATTTCAAAGCTGAATTTTCAGCATCATTACTCCAGTCTTCAGTGTCACATGATCCTTCAGAAATCATTCTAATATGCTGATTTGCTGCTCAAAAAACATTTATTATTATTATTATTATTATGTTGAAACTGTTGAATAGAGAAGAATCTCAAAAAAGAATGTACTCAGCTGTTTTAAATATTGATAATAATAATAATAATAATAATAATAATAATAACAACAACAACAATAATAATAAATGTTTCTGGAGCAGCAAATCAGCATATTAGAATGATTTCTGAAGGATCATGTGACACTGAAGACTGGAGTAATGATGCTGAAAATGCAAATTTAATCACAGAAATAAATTACATTTTAAAAATATATTCAAATAGAAGGCAGTTATTTTAAATAGTAAAAATATTTCACAATCTTACAGATTTTTCTGTACTTTGGATCAAATAAATGCAGGCCTGGTGAGCCGAAGAGACTTCTCAAAAAAAAAAAAAAAATTAGAAATCTTACTGTTCAAAAACTTTTGACTGGTAGTGTATTTGTACTGAAAGACAAAAAATACTGAGTGAGAAAGTCACCTTTTCCAGTGAAGTGGTTCATAAATAGTGTAATATTTATAAATTTGCTTTAAATGGCATTTTTCACTCAAAATTGCTGTAAATTCAACCAAAAAGCCAATATACACTACCTGTCAAAAGTTATTGAACAGTAAATTTTAAAGACGTCTCTTCTGCTCACCAAGCCTGCGTTTATTTGATCCGAAGTACAATAAAATTTTGAAATATTTTTACTATTTAAAATAACCGTTTTCTATTTCAATATATTTTCAGATATAATTTATTCCTGTGATTTCAAATCTGAATTTTCAGCATCATTACTCCAGTCTTCAGTGTCACATGATCCTTCAGAAATCAGTCTAATATGCTGATTTGCTGCTCAAAAAAACATTTATTGTTATTATTATTATTATGTTGAAAACAGCTGAGTGGATTTTTTCAGGTTTCTTTGATGAATAGAAAGTTCAGAAGAACAGCATTTATCTGAAATAGAAGTCATTTATAACAGTATAATTGACTTTATCATACATAAAAGTATTAATTTCTATAATTTCGTTTTTTTATTTCAAATAAATGCTGATCTTTGGATCTTTCTATTCATCAAAGAATCCTGAAAAAAAAAAAAAAAAAAGTTTTAAAAGGATCATGTGACACTGAAGACTGGAGTAATGATGATTAAAACTCAGCTTTGATCACAGAAATAAATTACATTTTAAAATATTTTCAAATAGAAATGTATTTATTTTGAATAGTAAAAATATTTACATTTTTTTTACAGTTTTTGCTGTAATATGAATCAAATAAATGCAGGCTTGGTGAGCAGAAGAGACTAGCCTAGAAGAAAAATTTGCTAAAATAAATAAATATTAAGCACGAAAGTGAGTGATAAATGAGCCGTAGCGTGTCGAATCCCAGGTCAGCGAGAGCCGCACCCTACAAGCACCGCCGGATGAGAATGAAGTCATTTATACAAACTCCCAAACCAAAAATACCAAAGGTTTCCCAAACCCCTTGAGAAGAGCCCTTCACGTGAGCACTCCATCTATCCTGGTTTTTCAGGACGGCCCTGAAAATAGACCAATCCATCAGGCTAATGCTCCGGCCGTACGGCCCGCTGCTGCTGCGCTTTAGCTCTTGTTTCACAGTTCAGGGTTGAACAAGGATTCCTGTGCAATATAAAACAGGACGAGTCACACATCCCTGACCCGGGATCCTTTCTAAGCACAAGAGGGGTCGTAAATCTCATCCCGTCCGGCCCCCTCACGGTCACAGCGATTCAAACAGCACCTCACACCTGGCTCCGACCTCCCGGGCCGTAAAACAGAAAGGCCGCTCTGACCCGACGCGTCCGGACACGCTCGTCCCGAAGAGCCTCCTCCGTTAGCGGCCAACGCTACGGCCACATTCCGCTTTAACGTGATCTCGAGGGCGCTTGTAGGACTCGGGCCCCAAAGGAGTGACCCAAATTTGACAGCGTCCTAAATTCAGACTCTTAATGTGGGCTAATTATCACATGGACGACTGTGTTCCTGTTGTAGAGCGTTAAACAGCTCTGAGTACATGCGGTTCTGCCTATAAAGCAGGGGTATAGAAACATTAGCATGGCCTTTCGGACTTTACACACACAAATTACACACATCCGTTTTGTTTTAACACATTATCTGTGTAATTTTGCATCTTAACTATATGCATCTTGATTATCTAGAAAACAACAAAAAAAACTGAGTGAAAAAATGACTTTGTCCAGTGAAAATGATTTAATATTTAGGTATTTGTTCTGAAATAACATTTTTCACTCAGAAAAACAAACAAACAAATGAATAATTTAAATAAATACGTAAATAAAAAAAATTGGATTACACACATCTGTCCGTTTTTTTAACATTAACAAACCAATAAAAACAAGACTTATGGTGTCACTTTGCATCTCAAGTAAATGCATCTTGGTTTAATATTTAAAATATGTTAAAAAAATAATATTTAGTTATTTTTTCTGAAATATTTTTGCACTTAAAATTGCTATAAATCAAAAATTCCCCCAATACAGACTGAAAAAAACCTGTTTAAAGAGTTTAAATGAAAAAGAAAAATGCAGAAATGAATTATAAATGCTTGTTGATAATTATTCATAAATACTAATTATTAATAAATACTAATATTTAGACATTTGTTCTGAAATGGCATGTCACTCAGAATTGACAAATTCAACTAAAAAGCCAATATAGACTAGAAAAAAAATAAATAAATAAACGAAAAAAAAAATTATATATATATATTTTTTTTATTCATAAATTATTCATAAATACTTATTTATAAATATTTGTAAATTATTAATAAACTATAAAATAACTGGCATATATTTAACCAAAAAGCTAATACAGACCAGATAAAAACATTTTAATTTTAATATAAACAACAGGATGCATATTTGTGAATCATAATTAAATGAAACGGGTCAGATTTCTGCACTCAAAATTTTTTTTAAAAATAATAATAAATTAAAATAAAATAAAATAAATCTGCTGGAATAGTTTATTAACTATTTATTATTATTATTATTATTGTTATTATTTAATACAAAAATATTTTATTTAAATAGTTTAAAATCAGCATAAATGTGTTAATTGTGAATACAATTAAATTGACTAAATTTAAAAGAATGAAAATTGGTTAAAATATGGCTAGATGTGGAACAACCAACATTCAACTCATTAATATGTATCCAAACAAATTAGATTTAATGATGATAAATATATAAACCTGGTTATTGTGTATTAAAAACGGTTTATTAGCACTATTAAAGAAATCTGACCTCACGTTTTACTTATGCATAATTGACAAATGTGACTCTGGACCACAAAACCAGTCACAAGGGTTGTTTAAATTGACCCTTAAATCTGGAATCTGAGGGTACAAAAAAAAAAAAAAAAAGTCAAAATATTGAGAAAATCACCTTTAAAGTTGTCCAAATTAAGTTCTTAGCAATGCATATTACTAATATCAAAAATTAAGTTTTGATATATTTACGGTGGGAAATTCACAAAATATCTTCATGAAACATGATCTTTACTTAATATCCTAATGATTTTTGGCATAAAAGAACAATCAATCATTTTGACCCATACAATGTATTTTTGGCTACTGCTACAAATAAACCCGTGCCATTTAAGACTGGTTTTGTGCTCCAGGGTCACGAAATATGCATCACATTCATCAGTTTATGTTAAAACCTCTAACCCAAATGGATGGGAATTCTCTGTCAGGCTGTGTGTATTGGCTCTAGATATCCCAGCATGCTTTGGGGGGGGTCGGTGTTTGAGGGTCACACTGGTGCGATGGCCCTGAGTTTGGCTGCTATTTATGACCGTTAGCGGCTATTGTTCCAGATAGACCTCAGTTGTGTCCACTCCTTATCATAAAAGCGAGGCTGTTCTGGGATTTAATGACCTGCCAATGGCCGTTATCAGAACACAGGCCTAACAAAGAAACGGCCATAAAGAACAATAAAACGCTGTTATCCTACTGTAAAAAGCAATGGCCGCGGCCCTAAACTATAGCGAGAGGTCGACTGCTGCAGCCTGATATTGACTTACAGAGATGATCGCTCACAAACACAGGTCAGACACCCACTGAAAACACTGAAAACACTGAAAACACTTTCCTGAAACCAAATTACACCAAAAGTCATCTTTGGTCATCCACCTCGATGTGACTGATGTGTTGGCCACTAACATTTGACCTTGCTAAGAATGATTTCATATAAGCTTTGATTAAAGTACTAAGAAAAAAAAAAAACTAATAAGAATGACAAACTTTACAGACATTAAAAAAAACATAAAAAGTAAAAACAAACTAGCGATATTAAAAAAAAAAAAAAAAAAAAAAAAAAAAACTCATAAAACTTACAAAAAACACAAGAAAAGTACTACTGTGTTTGCTGAAACTATACAAATTTATATATATATATATATATATATATATATATATATATATATATATATATATAATTAAAAAAATCTCTTTAAAAATATTAACAAAACCTATACAAACCTATATTTTTCTTTTAGCTAAAACTAAAAATTAAAATATAATTAAAAATCCCATTAAAAATATTAACTAAAACTATATAGACATACTTTAAAAATAATAAAAATGACAAAAACCATATAGACATTAAAAACAAATAAAAAGGGGGGAAAAAAACTATAGATATTAAAAACAAAAACTATATAAACATTCAAAAAACTCAAAAAAAATCATTAAAAAAAAACACACAAGAAAGGTACTACTTTTTTTACTAAAACTTCAAAAATTAGAACTATATTGACATACTTTAAAAAACTCATAAAAATATCAAAAACTGTACAGATATAAAAAACAAAAAGTAAAAAAAAAAAAAAATTTTACAGAGATATTAAAAACAAACTATAGACGTATTCAAAAACTCAAAAAAAACAAACTATACAGAAAAAATAAAAAGTACAATAAGCTAGAGATATTAAAAGTAAAAAAAGTAAAAGTAAAAATTTTTAGCTAAAACCAAAAAATAAAATATATAATTAAAATACTATTAAAAACACTAACTATAACTATGTAGACATACTTTAAAAAACTAAAAAAAAAAAATAAAAACTATACAGACATTAAAAAAACTCATAAAAATTACAAACTATACAGACAAAATAAAAAGTAAAATAAACTAGAGATATTAAAAACAAACTATATAGACATTAAAAAAAAAACTCAAATTACAAAAACAAGTTTTTTTTTTTTTTTTTAGCTAAAACTAAAAATTAAAATATAATTAAAAATCCCATTAAAAATATTAACTAAAACTATATAAAACTATATATATATAAAAAAAACTATATAACTATACAGAAAAAATAAAACTATACAGACAAAATAAAAAGTAAAATAAACTAGAGATATTAAAAACAAACTATATAGACATTAAAAAACTCATAAAAATTACAAAAACACAAGTAGTACAATTTTTTGGCTAAAACTAAAAATTAAAATCTATAATTAAAAATCCCATTAAAAATATTACCAAAAACTATATTGACATACTTTAAAAAACTAATAAAAAGTTAAAAAAAAAACAACAACAACAACAAAAAGCACTAAACTTTATTTATTTATTTTAACTATATGTAAAAAAAAAAAAATGTAAAACTTAAAAATAAAATAAAAATAAAAACTTTAATAGTATCTCAATTATCCAACACTGATTCAGTGGACTCACAAATTAAAAAAACTGAAATAACCAAGTAATACTTGAGATGAAACTTGACTTAGGAGTTCAAGAGATGTTTGGATCTGCAAAGTCCTAAAAACTTCAGTAATGTTGGGTTTATCATTCAACTCATCAGAGACCAAAAACACCCCAAAAAGACACACATATATATATATAAATATCTCTACAAAGTAACTACATGATGCCTAAATCACCTTCTAATGACTTCAAGCAGTGTTAAAGCTTTCAGACTAGACTCAACCATATATTATAGTTTGTCTTGGCAAACCGTCCTTTTCTCATCGACTCTCGCTCGTATTCATTAGCAGACTTCATTTGAACTTCTCTAGAGCTGCATCAAACTGGCATGCAGAGATGTAAAAGTGGAGCGCATGCATGAGTCTGCAGACGTCATATCTGAGGCGCTCGCTGACGCTCTCTGTGACGGTCGTTAAGAGCAGAGCTCATGTGAACAAAGAGGGCTGGACGCAGCAGCACCCCGGGGTGTTACGGGCAGGAAGCTGCTTTATAGAGGACACTACAAACACACAATGACCGTGTGGCCGTCTGCACACATACACTTGTGCTGAATGAGTGCACACACACACACACACACACACACACACACACACACACACGCTCAGAGAGGCCAGTGAGGTCGAGTGGGGTTTTGTGCTGACAGTTTAGTGACAATGTAACGCTTTACTTACACAACAAACACAGTAACTTACACATAATCCTGCTATTCAGTTCATCTGTTGAAACAGCAGGAAGATCATCAAATTGTCTCAAACTGAGATTCTCCTGTTTATAAAGTCACACTTATCAATTAAAGGAAACCTGCAGGTTATATTTCAAAAAACAATTCTATTTTGTCTATAGAAAACAAAGTCTGTTTTAGGTCCATTATGTTTTTTTATACCAATTTTCATAGCCATAAACATAAAGCAATATATATTAAAAACATATATTTAAAGTAGTCTCTTATGCTCATCAAGGCTGCATTTATTTGATTAAAAATATAGAAAAAAAAAACAGTAATATTGCAAAATGTTTTTACAATATAAAATAATGTTTTTTATTTTAACATACTTTAAAATAGAATTTATTCCTGTGATGAAAAGCTGAATTTTTATCAGCTGTTACTCCAGTCTTATGTGTCACATGATCCTTCAGAAATCATTCTAATATGCGGATTTATTATTAGAATGATCAATGTTGGATAATATCAACAGTTGTGCTGCCAAATATTTTTTGGAACCTGTAATTTTTTTTTTTCAGGATTCTTTTAATGAATAACAAGTTTAAAAAGTACAGTGTTTATTCAAAATATAAATATTTTATAACAATGTAAATTATTTATTATTAACTTTTAATAAACTTTTAATTATTAACTTAATACATCCTTGGTGAATAAAAGTATTAATTTCTTAAAAAAAAAAAAAAGAAACAATAAAAATGTACTGACCCCAAACTTTTGAACAGTAGTGTATATATATATATATATATATATATATTTACATTACAAATTTATATATAAATAAAATAAAAAAAAAATAATTGTTTAAATTAAAATGTGAAATAAAACAAAACATTTAAAAAGTATTTATACAGCATGGTTGTACTTGTTTTACTGCTTTTAATTTATGCTATTTTAACTGACATTTTTTACATTTAATAATGTTCCAAAAAAAGTTCTTACTGTAATGACACTAACCATTGAGAATAAATGCAAATTACAAAAATATGTAAAAGTTAAATATTCAGATGGATCACAGTAATAAGAATTTGGAAGGTTAACTGTCATGTCAATGTTTCAGTGCAACTTTTCCTTAAAATGTAATTTCATTTTACAGTGAAACATGACCTGAACATGTTGGTAAATGAGTGCAACACACTATATCAGCCACAAACTGAGCAGAGCATCAAAAAAAAGGTGAAAAAGACTTTGAGAAAGAGTTTCCCCTCGTGCCAGCGTGGGCTCATTAAGATTCCTGGGAGAAGTGCTCCATCACGGCCCTTCATACGCCGTTAATTGAGCACATGCTCCGGTGAACTCATTAAAGCAGCCGCTTCACGCTGCAGTTGAGACGCACTAAATTGGCCACCATTTAAATCATTAAGGGAAGCAGTAAAGTCAAAATCAGAGGCCCTGAATTACAGCCTTGCTCTGAAACCTCCCCGACATCCCTCTCAGATCTCTGATGAGGTTCTCGTTAACTCTCCGACGCAGATGTCGCCCTCGGGTACGGGCTAAACTACCCACGATCCCCCTCAAAACCGCCGTCGGCGTCGTTAAACGGGGCTCGTCGTGGATTTGACCCGAAGCGGCGACACGCACGGACTGACCGTGGCAATGGTTTAGAGGTACGGAGGTGTGGCGGCCTGTGACCTCTGACCTCTGGTCTCATAGTGGCCCTTCAGAAGCAGGTTTCATTGCTGCTTACCAGCCCCCTTATGTGCCGTTGAGTTATATTTCACTTTACTGACCCTACAGGTCAGCCGTTCCTAACCTTTTGATCCAAATTCAAGTGTGAATCAATGGAGAATGAGCTCACACTCCATAAAGACAAACGGCCCGTCGGCTCCTGCGAGATTTGAGAGAGCAAACAGTGACGAAACTAATGGCATCTCAGTTCATCACCTCACATCTTAGTTTTATAAACATATTTTAACATCCAAAGTAATCCAGTTTTGTCTTTATGCCATCACAAGCTGTCAGAAGCGAGGTTATTATAGTGAATTAAAACTAAAACCATATATTTAAATGAATGAATGACTAAAAAAAAAAAAAAAAAAAAAAAAAAATATATATATATTATATCAGCTATTTTTCTCATTTTCAGTTACTTTAACCTGATGTACTAAAATAACTAAAACTGAAATAAAAATGAATACAAACTATATAGATATATTTAAAAACAAATACAAATGGGGAGAAAAAAAAATATATATATATATATAATTTTTTTTATTAATATATACTTTTTGCATTATTATTCTTTTTCAGTAATTTTATTACATTTTATTACATTTAATTTCTTTTGTATGTTTCAATATATTTCATGTATTAATCTATTTTTATTTTTATATATTTATTATAATTATTTATAATATATGTTTATATAATCATATAGTTTATATAATTATATAATTATTTATGATTTTATATATTCATATTTATATATTTTATATTATTTATAGTATATATATATTTGTAATTTTCATTTATTTTCAGTGGTGATTGTCATTAGATTGATTTTCAATAGATTAAATCGTCATTTTTACAGTATTAAAGGTTTAAAAAAGATTTAAAATGGCATAAATTAAAGGCAGTAAAAATGTTTAGCAAGCAGAAAAATAAAAAGCAATAAAACAAGTATAATCAGGCTGTATAAATGCTTTTTATGTTAAAATATATAATTTATATATAATTTAATATCAATTTATTTTTATTTCATTTATTTTTGTATGTATAATTATCTTTTTCTTCTTCTTTGTTCATTTTATGGCAAAGAAAACTGGTATAAAAAAGGTAATGAAAAAGGGTAAATGTAGTCTATTGTCATAAAAAAAAAACATCATAATGGACCTAAAACAGGCTTCTTTAAACATTTTATTTAAAAGAGCATAAATTGAAAGCAGTAAAATATTTATTATATTTTTGTTTATTTTTTATTTTACATTTTTATTTAAATTTTTAGATTTTTTATTTTATTTATATATTTTGTAAGTTTATATATATAAAATATAACAGTTTGACAAGCATAAATATTAAAAGCAGTTAAACAAGTATAACCATGCTGTATGTATAAATACTTTTTGTTTAAAGACTATTACAAGTCTTACTGACCCCAAACTTGTGAACGGTAGTATATATGTATATATATATATATATATATATATATATATATATATATATAATATTATATTATTATTATTATTATTATTATATTATATTATATTATATTAGTGAATTTAATTCAAAATATTCAAAATATTAATAAAACCTATAATAGTATCACAGTGATCAGAAAGTATTTAAATATAACAACAAATGGATGTGATTAATCGCGATTAATCGATTTTCCAATAAAGCACAATGCAACAATGTGAATACTGCAAAAGTTAATATAATTTTTAGACTTAAATGAGTCTGAATTTTATTTATTTATTTATTTATTTATTTATTTTTTGTCAAAATTGAACAGTTGGCCTGAATCACTGAAATTTTTATTTTGTTTTTTAAATTATTTTAATTATTTTAATTATTATGTACTGTTGCACTGATGCATAAGAATAAAAATATTCTTTCTTGTGCTTATTTAATAAAAAACAGTGTGGAAAACATGACTTGTGTGTTATTTTTTACTGCATAAGAGTTTATTTCCAAGAACAGATATCTATTTTTTTTTTTTAATCATGTTTTTATTATTTTATTGTGTTAGCTGTATTTTATGTTATTTTTATTTAATCAGAATAACCCAGCTTTGATTAAGGTTAATTGGAATGCACAGTGAAAAACATGATTTTTATTTTTTTTTCTACAGACAATTTTTTAAAACAAATTTATAAACATATGTCCAAAAAATGTAAAAAGACATGGCCAGAAAAAAAAAAAAAAAAACACTTTTTTTCCCCCACTTAATTTAAAAAAAGTTATTGCAAATGCATAGAAAATTTCACAGCATGTTAAAAAATAAAGATGAGTCACATGTTCACAGACTTTACAGAAACATGTCAAAAGAACAAGCATGTGTGGAGTCACTTTGCATTGAATTTAATATCCTAAAGCTCAACAGTGTGTGTGTGTGTGTTTGTGCACATCTGGTTTTCTGCTGTTCTAATGTTTTCTTTCAGCCTTGAGCAGGAAGACAGTGTGAGTCTTCCAAACAAACTCCTGCGCTTTGATCACCTCCGTCTGTCTGTCTGTCTCTGTCTGTCTGAACACACACACACACACACACACACACACACACACAGTTGTGTGTCTGTGGAATCACTCTGAATCACTGTCCTCACTGTGTCACTCTGTCAATATTGACCCACCTGTAGCGTGACCTTTGACCTCACCTCACCACATCCTCCGTCAAACACACAAGCACACAGGAAACCACATACAGTATGAACACACACACACAGATGAACCAGCCAACTCACCATAGCGGCCCGCTGATTATTTCCCACATTTCTAGCTGGCAGCGAGGCCAAAATATCCACATCCGCTGCATCATTCGGCACACGCTATGAAAAAGAAACCACAATAATGCGTAGCATGTGTCAGCGACGGCAGGATCGCTCGCCGCGGCCAAATACAATCGGTCTGGGATTGATCTTGTGCTAATGAGGCCTGAACACAAATCGGACATTTCGCTGCCAACTAATCCTTGAGAAAGTCACGGCTAATGAGGCTTTTATCACTCGCTCAGCGATAAGAAACTACAGCAGACCTGCAGCAGACTTTGATTTCACAGAGCTGATTAAAGTCAACAAGAAATGCATTTGATATCTACATTCTAACATATTTCCAAGAGAAACAGGATACTCAAGCAAATCACGCTATAAACATGTATTTTAGTTCATTTAAAGCAATAGTTCAGCCAAAAATAAAAAATGTGCTCACCCTCAGGCCATCCAAGATTAGGATGAGTTTGTTTCTTTATCAGATTTGGAAAAATGCAGCATTGCATCACTTGCTCACCAATGGATGTGAATGGGTGCCGTCAGAATGAGAGTCCAAACAGCTGATAAAAACATCACAATAATCCACAAGTAATCCACACCACTCCAGGCTATCAGTTCACATCTTGAGAAGACAAAAGATGCATGTTTGTAGAAAACAAGTTCATCATTAAGATGTTTATAATGAGTTCATAATCCATAACGCTTTCTCCTGTTGTCTCACACATCAAAATCCAGCCACATATTTGTTTAGAGCCGTTTTAGGCTGTTTTGGCTTGTAAAAGGTGCTTGATCTGTTCAGATTTCTCTCCTGATTCAGACCAGACCACTTTTTTACTGGAGGAAGTGTTATTATGGATTATGGACTTTAATTAAAAATGTCTTAATGATGGATTTGTTTCAGATTTTGTCTTCTCAAGATGTGAACTGATGGACTGGAGTGGTGTGGATTACTGTGAAGTATTTATCAGCTCTTATCCTGACGGCACCCATTCACATCCATTGGTGAGTGATGCAGCGACACATTTCCCCAAATCTGATGTTTCCCTCAAATCTCAGAAGTTCAGATTTATATCAAATGATTCATGATCCACTTTCTGAAGTCCAGATCTGAATTTTATTTAGATTCGGACTTCAAATCACACATGGCGAATCATTTGAATCACTCAATCCGCTAAATGATTCACAAACCCATTCTGATCTGAATCAAATGATTCACAAAATACAAAGTTCTGATCTGAATCAAACAATTTACAATCGTGTAGATTTCTCTCCTGATTCAGACCAGACCAGTTTTTCACTGGAGGAAGTGTTATTATAGTTTATAGACTTGGATTTTAGTTAAAAACATCTTCATGATAGATTTGTTTCCTACAAACACATAGCTTTTGTCTTCTCAAGATGTGAACTGATGGACTGGAGTGGTGTGGATTACTTGTGGATTATTGTGATGTTTTTATCAGCTGTTTGGACTCTCATTCTGACGGCACCCATTCACATCCATTGGTGAGCAAGTGATGCAGTGACACACTTCTACAAATCTGATGAACAAACAAACTCATCCCAATCTTGGATGTCCTGAGAAATCATATCAACATGGTGGAATTCATTATAATTCTAAACCTAAAGTTTATTTAAGCAAATGTTATTTGCATTAATAAGTTGCAGCGCATGATTTTATGAAAATATAGTAAATTAATTTTGATTTCACATTGACTTGATAGTTGTCAATAGTTTACACACTTTGTTTAACTTTAGCACAACAAAACAGAAACCAAACCACATTGTGCATCTATATAAACAGGCCAATGGGAAACGACCTGCACAAGCCCCACGATGATCCAGATAAATCATTCTTTTCATCAACACGTTTCCAGGTGATTCTTCATCAACACATGATGTGCTTAAACTAAATCAACATTAACAATGAAAACATAATTATGATTAACACCAATTAGTTTCCATCATTACAGACACACCTCGGTTTAACAAAAATCCTCACATTCCCTCTGGCACTGCTGTTCATCCCATAAATCCCGTCGTTCCGACACGATCTAAATGCATCAGTGGTCCCGCGCTCACGCTCCTTCATGAAAGACGCCGTTATTCGCTTTTTGAGGAGTTCAGACGGCGCCCCACGCGTTTGCCGTATAAAAGCCGGGCTGTGATTCGTTCAGCCGGACACAAGCGTCGCTCTGTGTTCGAGGCGTTAAATCAACACACTCTGGCTCGACTGCCACATACACTCACACGCTCCATCTGGTTACATGCGAGCGGCCTTGTAATCTCACGCCAAACACGCACATTAACACGAGCGTACGAGAGGTGAAGTTAGAGTACGCAACATACTCAAACATGACTGGTGAAAAAGCCAAGCATTTATGAGCAATGGAAAAACAGCACAGCGCAGCTGTTTTTTGGACTATTTGCAGTACTGAAATCAACTAACAGCCCTACTGATGCACATTATTGCCTTTTTATTATTAAAAAAAAGAAATCAAACACATCATCTAACTGAATGGACCAAATAAAGCAGTGGTTTCCTGACCTTTATGAATCTATTTGAAGGCTGATTCAGGATTTAACAAATGAGTTGACATGACTTTCCCTTTTTTACTCACAATTTCTATCCAACAAATGTTTTAGATCTTGATGCAACTACAAAAATTTGTATTCCAGGGTTTGCACAGACAGTGTAAAATGGACGTTTTAAAGACTCTTCAAGCACTACTTTTTTGATTTTCGAGGGCTTCATTCAGAGATCTTACTTATCGAACAATGTCTTCCACTGCAAAAAAAGAAACCGAAGTATTACTACTGAAGTACTAGAAAGTGTACTACACTTCACTATAGTAAAACCACTGTTTTTGTATTTGTGTATACTTTATTTTCCTTTTTTAATAACTGTACTCTCAATGGTTTGATGTTTTCTACTGTTTAAGAAAAAAAAAAAAACGCTCCGAAATCCTGATCTAAATCAAATGATTCATGATCAGTGTTGGGGGTGACGCATTACAAGTAACGCGAGTTACGTAATAATATAACTTTTTTCAAGTAACTAGTAAAGTAACACATTACTTTTGAATTTCTAAGAAAATATCTGAGTTACTTTTTCAATAGTACGGCAGTATTTTCCCCATTTGATTGACAAGTCTCCTGACGGGAAATTGTGAGTAAACATGATGTTACTGTATTCTAGACTAAATGTGAACATGCATTAATTCATCTCACTCACAAAAAACAGATTCAGTATTCCTCAAAATAAATAAAAACTGTGAAATGCAAACTCAGAATATGATGCAACCCTACAATAATTAAACATGTTAAATAATATTTTACTTTATGTATTTAGTCCCGTTTTATTAATCAGTGTCTTTGCTGCTGACCTTTGACGATGCAATTCAGCCATACTAACAAGCAAAAATGACTTTAGAAAAACTAACATTTGTGCTTAATTTTTTCTTTTTTTATAGCTGAAGAGTGATCTTCTCCTGCATAAATGTACTTTTCTTTCAGCCTGAGTGAATTCATTTCAGTTTTGGTGTAAAAGGGCTTTTACATTAGAATTGTTTTATATTAAAAACAAAGTAGCAAGCCCCGCCCAGATTCAAAAAGTAACGCAAAAGTAACGTAACACATTACTTTCCATAAAAAGTAACTAAGTAACGTAATTAGTTACTTTTTCAGGGAGTAACACAACATTGTAATGCATTACTTTTAAAAGTAACTTTCCCCAATACTGGTCATGATCCTGAATTTTATTTAGATCAGGGCTTTAAGTCACATATCGCAAATCATTTGATTTGAATCATTCAATTCCCAAACGATTCACAAACCTGTTCCGATCTAAATCAAATGATTTGCGATACACAGAGTTCTGATCTGAATCAAATGATTCGCAGTCTGTGCTCTGAAGTTCTGATTTGAAGCAGTTGATTGCAATCCACACCCCATTTCCGTTCTGAATTTTATTTTGATCAGGACTTCAAATCGCGTATCGTGAATCATTTGATTTGAATCATTCAATTCGCAAATAATTCACAAACATATTACAATCTAAATAAAATGATTCACGATGAGTGCTCCGAAGTCCTGACCTGAATCAAATGATTTGCAAAATGTTAAGTTTCGATCGGAATCAAATGATTCACAATTTACACTCCAAAGTTCCGATCTGATTTTTATTTAGATCAGGACTTCAAATCGTGTATCGTGAATCATTTGATTTGAATCATTCAATTCGCAAATATTTCACAAACCCATTGCAATCTAAATCAAATGAGTCATGATACATACTCCGAAGCCCCCACCTGAATCAAATGATTTGTGATACATGAAGTTCCAATCTGAATCAATTAATTTGCAATCCACGCTCTGAAGTCCCGATCTGAATTAGATTTAGATCTGGACTTCAAAATGCGTATCGCAAATCATTTGATTTGAATCATTCAGTTTGCTAAATGATTCACGAACCCGTTCCAATCTAAGTCAGGTGAGTCATGATATGCGTTCCGAAGTCCCGACCAGAATCGAATGATTCGCAAAACATGAAGTTCCGATCTGAATCAAGCGATTCGCAATCCAAAGTTCCAATCTAAAGCAAAAGATTTGTGAACCCACTCCAAGGTTATGATCTAAATCAATGAATCATTTGATTTGAATCATTCATCTTGCGAATGGTTCCGATCTAAATCAAATGAGTCACGATACACGCTTCGAAGTTCTAAATCAGTTTATTTGCAATATAAAACAGTGAATCATTTTGCAACACAATGGTTTAACTGATTCAGAGTTTTGAAAAGGTTTCACCCATCACTATGTGCTTTTTAAAATAATTACGAGCAATGTCGAAAGCCGAAATCGATTGATCTGGTTTGTGCTAGTGAATCGCTTGAAATGAATGATCGAAGTCACAAGTTTGAATCAATTTTGGAGCAGTTCCAGCGTAAATGACTCAGTTGATTTGGTTCATCTGTTCCTCTTTTCACATCTTCAGGCATGTTTATATGACTGTCAGTACTACTACTGGCTTAGCTCACTAGTTTTATGACATTAACTAAAATAAGCAAAAAAGATTTTTTTTAGTTGCATGAATTTTTTTTTTTGCATGAATTTGCCTGAAAAGATGTGTGCTTATTGACAAAATTAAACGCTTATTTCATAGATACACGTCTTTCAATAATTCAAACACTTTTTAAGTACCTCTTCAGAAATATTGCTATTTTCAAGGGTTTTCCAAGCCTTAAATTTAAGTACTTCAAGCACCTTAAGCACCTTATACGAACCCTGGTATTCATGATAAAAAAAGCCAAAAGTTATAAGATTTCATTAATTAATGATTGATTTCATTATTTCCAGGTCTAGAGATCACACTTTTAAATTGATTCTTCCTTATTTATTCATGATTTCCAAGACTGTGGGAATCCTGGTTCTTGTTTTGTCTTGTTAAATCACTGGAAGTCCATTGGGAATGTTTTTGAAACCTTAAAGGACTTTATCCAAGACGAAAACCTAACTAAAACAAAACTAAAGATTTGAAACACATTAAAGACAGATGTACACAAAAATCACGGCTTATTCATCCTTGACTTCAGTTAGTCACTAAAAAAAAAAAAAAAAAATCCCTCTGTTTGCCCTACAGGTCTGCGTGCGCTGCCTCACACCACCACTAGAGAGCGCCACCATCCCAAACTACTTCACCTCACACTGGTCAAGTTTAAAATCACTAGACTTCAGAGACTTTTTGAGAACCTGAGTTCAATTCAAACATCACCTATTGACCAACAGTTATTTCAAGCACACATCAATGCCAACAACAGATGTGTCAGTTTCACCTGAAGGCTTTTTTGTGCATCATCTCAATTTCATTTCAACAGGGCGAGGAGAGAATGCGTCTCTCAATGCCTCGTGTCGGTGAACGCGTCTCCATATGGAAACGGAGTCCTGTTGACATTTGCGCTCCCCTGTGGGGCCCGATCTCTGCCAGCTGGCACCAGAGCAAACGGCTTCATGACTGCTGTCATAGATATCAGTGAAGATAAACTCCTACTGTACCATGGTAAAATCTGATTTCAACTTCCCTTCTGGCTCAAACGTCAGTAAAAACGGATAGAATAAACAGATAGTTAATGGAAAAATTAACATTCGGTCAGTTTTTCCAATGCAAACCTATTGGCCAACCGTTCTCCGGGGGAACAGAAAAGAAGAAATTTTACAGATTCTTCATGCAGCACAAAAATCCAAGCCGTCATGGATTTATATGAGGAACAGATCATAAATTAAGTTCTTTTGCATTCAGATTCATAAGCAAATGCAAAAGTCAGGATTTGCATCCAAAGAAGTGGCTATCTACTTCCTAAAAATTACATAAAAGCACTACATAAGTTGCATAACAGAAATCCATATGATTTATATGCACTATATTCAAAGTCTTCAGAAGTCATACGATGGATTTGCATGAGGAACAGACCCAAATTTAAGTTCTTTTGCATTCAGATTCATAAACAAATGCAAAAGCAATGCTTTACATCCATAGAAGTGGCCATCTACTTCTTATAAATTACATTAAAGCACCTTAAAAGTTGCATAACAGTAGCCCGTATGATTTGTATGCACTATATTCCAAGTCTTCAGAAGTCATACGATGGATTTGCTTGACTCAAAACGTCTTTTGAGTTCAGATTCACCTTTGAATCTCAAAGATTTGAGAGCTGCAGTTGAGGAAATCCACATGAACAATGAATTTTGGTCTGTTCTTCATGCACAGCTATCATACGAGTTCAAAATATAGCGTACAAGTCTTATGGATGACTTTTTTGATGGTCATGGTCATCACCAAGAACCAATGAACCATTTTTGGTTCCCCTAATGAACCTAACACTGAACAGCTTCATTGTTTTCTTGGTGTAAAGAATCTAAAAAAAAATGGAAAGCTCCATGGATGTTCAAAGTCCTTCATGGACTCAATGCCAGCACTCAATAAAAAACAATTTTTGGTTTCTCAAAGAACCTTTCATCCATGTTTTTCTTGGTGTGAAGAAAATTAATAATCTAAAGAACTATAAGCACCTTTTATGCAATCAGAAGCTTCCATAGATGTTAAAAGTTCTTCACGGAACCATCGATGCCAAAAAAGCAGCTTTATATTTAAAGCGTCTATAAAAAGGCAGCGATACCGATCAGTGACGTGCAGTAAAAAGCATGAGGTGCAGCCCTTGAGGAATTTAATGGAAAAACTCTGAAGATTAACATCAAACCCCTTCTGGTTAAGCTGGAGATGGTAGATAACCCACAGTTTTTCTGGGTTGCAGACCAGTTGTCACAGAAGTGACAGGCACAGCTGAGTCAAAACTCTTGGACACACATGCAAGAAATGCTTTTGTACACAGTGTTTCTGGCAACTAAACAGCGCTTTCTGAAAGAATGACCTGGATAATGAGTTTAGAAATAGAGCAGAAGCTCTTGGGACACTGTTCCTTTGAGGCTTTCCAGAGTTTCTCCATGCTAAAAACATAAAACGTCAAGCGTTGGGAGACTCTCCGAATGCTAATTTCACAAAAAGCAGATGATTTAACCATCTTAGGTATCCATTAGTGTTTCACACACCTATTAAACGCGACAGATCAGAACTCACCCGAATATTTCGACTCTGAAAAAAATCCCTTTTCCAGCACAGATCCTGTTTATTTGCAGCGCAGATCCGCTTTCGCGTTCATTGGCGTCGGTTTAAAATCTCCACACGCGTCGGTCACTGCTGATCCGGAGCTTTAAACTGCATATCTGAGGTGAAACACACACACAGATGAGTGGCAATGAGAGTGTGTGTATGTGTGTTAGGGAGGTTCGGGTCCCTCCTGCATGCAATCACACCGCTGCGCGTCGACATGCGTCACGTCAATGCGCACTATCGTACTACTTTAACAGCATGGGTTAAAAACAACCCAGCACTGAGTGAAATATGGACAAACCCAGCGACTGTGTTGTATGTATATCTAATGTAAGATATTTGTGACCCTGGACCACAAAACCAGTCTTAAAAATACATTGCATGGGTCAAAATGATCAATTTTTCTTTTATGGCAAAAATCTTTAGGATATTAAGTGAATATCATGTTCCATGAAGAAATTTTTATGAATTTCCTATCGTAAACATATCAAAACTACATTTTTTTAAATTAGTAATTGCCAAGAACTTCATTTGAACAACTTTAAAGGCAGTTTTCTCAATATTTAGTTTTTTTTTTTCTTTGCACCCTCAGATTCCAGATTTTTAAATCGTTGTATCTCAGCCAAATATTGTCCTGTCCTAACAAACCATACATCAGTGGAAAGAAATGTTTATTCAGCTTTCAGATGATGTACACATCTCAATTTCAAAAACTGAACCTGGTTTTGTGGTCCACGGTCGCATATATGTATGTATGCAATGCTTGTACACAAAAAAATAAATAAATAAAAAAGCTGGGTTAAAAACAACCCAACTTGGGCTATTAGGCAACCCAGCGCTGGGTAAATACTGGACAGAACACATGCTGGGTTATTTTGACCCAGCTGGTTGGGTTAAATGTTTTTACCAAACATGCTGGGTTATTTTATTGAAGTCAACTTTTGTTTAAAAATTATTATATTGCTGGTTTAAAATGGACTGGAACTTATAAAAATGCATACAGAATTACTAGAGGCAACAGCAATAATCAAAAGATGAACATTTATTATTAAGTGTTTAGAAGAATACAGCATAATTTACAATATTACATACATTTAAACTCATTTAACAAGCATTTTAGACAAAAAATGTAACATTTAAAAGTAGAATTGTACTGAAGTAGCGCTAATTCTCATGCCGGTGTGTTGCTGAAATCTGAGCCGGTGAAGGGCTGCTGTTCGGCGGTTTAACAGCAAACTTGCGGCCTCGCGTTTCACTTGTAGTTGAGAGATGCAGTGACTGACTCCAAAAACTGCCCATAAACAAACAGTAGTGACATTAGAGAACATATTTTAAGATTAAACTCAGTACAATAACGAATAAAATCCGTTTATTTTTAATGCAAGGCAAAAGGCATTTCCATCCTGCGAAACAACCGCTGCTGACGCAGCTAACTGACATCTCGTCCTTACATTGCGTTGCGTAAAATAATACAATTTACAGCACAGTAAAGACTTTATAAATGAAATAAAATGTATACAAACCTTTATTTCGCCAAAGAAGTGCAAATCGGCAGCGCTGAGAACCGCTCTCTCCTGTAGAGGACTCAAAAAACCCACGCTCTGACTGACTGTAACTCAGCAGAGCTGGGTTGTTTCGTCAGAGACAGGTTTAACTGAGCGGTTGGGTAAAAAAACAACAACAACAACAACAACACAACAACAACAACAACAACAACAATACAAAAAAAAAAAAAAAAACATTAAAATGACCCAACAAGTTGAACCCAGCATTTGGTTTAAAAAAAATAACCCAGCACCTGGATAAAAAAAAATATTAAAAATAACCCAATAAAATGACCCAACAAGTTGAACCCAGCATTTGGGTTTTAAAAAAAAAAAAAAAAAAAAAAAAAAAAAACAGCATCTGGGTAAAAATATTAAAAATAACCCAATAAAATGACCCAACGTGAACCCAGCATTTGGGTTAAAAATAACCCAGCACCTGGGTAAAAATATTAAAGATAAGCCAAAAAAAACCCCAATGGGCTGAACCCAGCATTTTTTAAAGTGCACCAAGAGCTCCTTAAAAAAATACACAAAACAAATTCCTTGTGTATTTGCTCACACTTGGCAAATAAAACTAATTCTGTTTCTGATATTTCTTACTGTAAATAAACCCAAAATAGGATGGAAATGACCATTTATTAATATGTTCAATTTATTAATAAGTTTTTTTTTAATCACTTAATAATAAATGTTCACCTTTTGGTTATTGCTAATGTCTCTAATAATCATATCTGATTTTAGCCTATTTTGGATTCACTTTAAGACAGCCATAGTAATTTATGAGCAATAGCTGAGTTAAATAAAACGACCGAGAACACTGGGTTAAACATTTAATCCAACCGCTGGGTCACTGGGTTTGTCCATATTTCACCCAGTGCTGGGCTGTATTTAACCCAAACCTATGTATTCTGTGCACGCAAAGATCTGTGTGTGTGAAATACCTAAATATCTTACTACATTTGCTAAAGTTTCATGCATTAAACGTTCAGTGCTGAGTAATTCGTATACGATATTGTATACTATTTGAACTGAGCTGAACGATGCCATCATTGAATTCAACAATGAACTGCCTTTAACTGAAAATTGAGTGTTTACTGAGTCCCTTTTGCATTATTGATGCATTATTTCCTATTTAATACTGTACAGCCGCTTTGTCACAATTCTGTACTGTTAAAAGCGCTATATAAATAAAGGTGACATGACTTGACTTGACTAATTCCAGTTGAGCCTGTAATTAATTTTCTGCAGCTATTCATCGAAATCCTTGATGACTGAGCTAGCATGCTATATTATGCTAAATGTACAGCAGTATACAATCAAATACAGCTTCTGGTTCCACTTCGCTGAAAGAACCAGAAGTGATATTGTCCTTTACTTCTGCATTCATTATTTGAACAGATCATTTTGGATTATATAGGCTAATGACAATATGGAGTTTCCCATGATGAGTCAGTAACTAGTTACACGATATTAGAAGTTAAGCTACTGTAATCTGCTGAACCATAAAATGTGACAGAAATATAATCTGTTCTCTTTCAGTTGGATTTTCTCTCATCTTCTCACGAGCAGCAGGGGCTACTACCTTCTGTGACTTTTTTCTGGCAGGGTAGCGTTTTCTATTGACTTCAGTTGTTATTTTTATATGGAATGATTTCAAAATGCATCAGCTGAATGAGAAACACAAAAGTTAAAGAAGTCATAAAGACACACACAAAAAGACAACTAGTCAAAACTAGGGTTCACAGGGTTCATACAAAGTGTGTAAAGTGAATGACTTTTTGAAATTTAAGACCTGGAAAACCCTTGAAAATAGCAACATTCCTGAAGAGGTACTTGAAAAGTGTTTGAATTATTGAAAGACAATGTATCTATGAAATAAGTGTTTAATTTTGTCAATAAGCACATCTTTTCACGCAAAATTCATGCAATTTGAAAAACATCATACCTTTTTTGCTTATTTCAGTTAATGACATAAAACAATCGAGCTAAGTCAGTAGTAGCACTGACAGTGTCGTGTAAACATGGTTGAAGATGCGAAAAGGAAACAGATGAACCGAATCAATTGAGTCATTTATGCTGGAACCGCTCCGATTGATTCAAACTCATGACTTCGATCTTTCATTTCAAGCGATTCACTAGAAAAACCAGATTTATGAAATGAAAAGTAGAAGCTATGACGTACTGTACATTGAAATTGACAGTCATAATGACATAAGTTGAAATGATGGCATATTTATGAGGTTAAAAGTCATAATTATGATATAAAGTTAATATGACATACTAAGACGTCTAAATCAATGAGCTGGTAAATCAACACTGACTTATGATCTCGTAATGTAGAGTTTTTTTTTCTCATTTTATGTCATAAAAAGTCTTAGTGAACTTGCATGTGCCTTTCTAGAGTTTCACAGGACAACTCAACTCAAACTCAAAGATCAGGAAAATCTCCATATGAGCTCAAATCTCTCTTATCAAATGACCCACCGATAGGGTCAGAAAAATAATCTTGTTTTCCCTTTGAATTGTGTTGATTTCTCTGACCCCAACGGCAGATATTAGTTCTCGTTTCAAGCATAAACTCTTAAACTCTGACTTTACATCTGATGTAATTTTGCTTCCCAAAAAAATGTATCTTTATTTAGGAAAGTTGATATTTGTATTGCTACTGCTACTAGCAATATGCTAGTAACTTGTTAATAAGGTTAGCAACATGTTAGTAACTTGCTAATCACGTTAACAACATGCTGGTGACTTGCTAATCATGTTAGAAACAGGCTAGCAACATGCTACTAATTTGTTAATCATGTTAGTAACATGGAAGTAACTTGGTAATCATGATGGAAACATGTTGGCAACATGATAGTGACTTGCTAATCACGCTAGAAACAGGCTAGCTTGTTAACTTGTTAATCATGCTGGTAACATACTAGTAACTTGGTAATCATGATAGAAACATGTTACTAACATGCTAGTAACTTGTTAATCATGCTAGCAACATGCTACTAACATGCTAATCATGTTAAAAACAGGCTAGCAACATGCTAATCATGTTAAAAACAGGCTAGCAACATGCTACTAATTTGTTAATCATCGTAGTAACATGGAAGTAACTTGGTAATCATGATGGAAACATGTTGACAAAAAATGCTAATAACTTGCTAATCATGATAAAAAACATGTTAACAACATGTTAGTAACTTGCTAATCATGTTACCAACACATTAACAACATGCTGGTGACTGCTAGAAACAGGCTAGCTTGTTAACTTGTTAACCTCCTGACTACCAGCCATGGAGTTTTGTCCTCTGTAGAGGACATTAGTTTTTAGCGATTTCTCTGAGACCTTACATGTCACAGTGTTAAATATGGATGTCCTGTACAGAGCACAATCAGGGATTTTCAGAGATACCAAATGTTTGGAAGTTTCACCATTACCACTCCCTCTTATGGAAATATGATAATATTTTGTAATGATTATTTAAATCTGACTAATTTTCAAGTTGTTTGTCATGAAACAACATCTCAAGAAAATGTTATGGGGTTTCAATTCAAAATATGACTTTTTGTTATAAAACAGGACATTAGTTTCTTACATGTCCACTGTAGAGGACACCGGTACTTAAAGCATGTTTATTACCCATTTTGGGAGATACAACAAGTGAATAGGGAAAGAAATTATATTTCAATATTGCTATGAAATATTTGATGTTATTATGAAAATCTTACCAATCATTGCTCCCATTAATACACTTATTTTTGCATTATATGTTGCCCAAAAAACACATCAATGTGCAAATTAGATACAGTTTATAGATACATTGTTTATAATGGGAAAAGCCATTCATGGCCATTTTACACACATTTTGCATAAAGAATAATGGCATATTCTGTTATATCTTTCATAACATAGTTGAGAATCATCTTTACATAAAGTTCGGTATAAAAAATAAAATAAAATTTGATTCCCACTGTTTTGCCAGTTTATGTCTATTAATGTCTTTTTATTTATTTTTTAAAATATGACTGTTTAAAGTTCTGGTGTCCTCTATAGAGGACGGAGCATAACTTATGGATTTAGTATAATTTTTCAAAAATGTTATTTTTTATTTTTTTTCTTATGCTCTAAACAATGTAATGACATGAAAAAATATTAAAATCACAAAACTTGTTTTCCCTGGTAGTCATCCTGGTAACATGCTAGTAACTTGTTAATCATGATAGAAACATGTTACCAACATGCTAGTAACTTGCTAATCAGGTTAGCAACATGCTACTAACATGCTAATCATGTTAGAAACAGGCTAGCAACATGCTACTAATTTGTTAATCATGCTAGTAACATGCTAGTAACTTGCTAATCATGAGAGCAACATGCTAGTGACTTGTTAATAATCCTACTAGAGTTGGGGTACTCGGACTCGAGTCCGGTCTTGAGTACAATTTTTAGGTGACTCAGACTTGTCACGCACTCGGATGCATTTTGACTCGGACTTGACTTGGATTCAAGCTTTTCGGACTCGGAAAATATGCTGAGTCCATCTGAGTCCAGAGACAGAGACTCGATGTATTATCACGAAAGTGATATTCAGTATTTGCATACTTGTAAGTAATAGGCCTACTTGGAGTGTTTACTTGTCTTCAGTAAGCTTGAGAATGTTTTACATTAGTTGATTAGCTTTTGCTGTATAAAAATTCTTATTTTTTTAAACATTGTGGGAGTTTCTAGCTTCAACATCTTTTGCAGCAATAGTTTTAATGGGTCCAAAACCACCTTGGGTGTGCATGATTTGATTTTCTAATAATTCAATGGCACATCATCAATTTTTCTTTATATATTGTAATTAATGTAACTATAAATGCATTCATAAATAAAGCAGGTGTGATTTTGCTGTGACTTATGGAAAGTATATGTAGGGCTTTATACACAGCGTGTACTATTGTAAAGACTAGGTTTATCCCTCACAGCCTCATTTTCATCCAAGAAAAAAAGTCATATAAAACCCAAAACGCACACAGCCACAATCAGAAATAAAAGAGGTGCGTTTTCTGCTGTTAAGGCCTCATTCACCAAGATACCTACTCCTTTACCCCCACCCTTGAATTTATACATTTATGAATAAAGTCAAGTCCCGTCCTATAATTTATCACATTCTAAAACCTGTTTCACTCTGAAATATTTCACAAGACATACATCAGCCATAACTTCTGTCACATGACTTTAAGTTTGGTAAGCAGAGCAGGGACACTTATGAGATGTTGTGAAATCAAAAATCAAAATGACAAGATCCACTGGAGGTTTGCTTTTCTTACATTTCAACTGACATTGTGTTTTTCTAGTTGTAAAGGTTAAAAACAGGGGCGCCCAAACTCGGTCCTGGTTCTTGGTTTAGCTCCAACTTGCATTAACACACCTGTCAGAGGGTTTCTAGTTTGCCTAGTATAAGCTTGATTAGCTGGTTCACGTGTGTCTGATTGGGGCTGGAGCTAAACTCTGTAGGACACCGACCCTCCAGGACCAATTTGGGCACCCCTGGATTAAAACAATGTTAAGATACTGACAAACAGTAGTGCTTCCTTGGACTCGGACTCGACTCGGCCCATTGGGACTCGGACTTGAGTCCGACCCGGCCCATTTTGTACTGATACTGAGTAGGAACATCATATTGTTGCAGAGTATGAGGGGTCGAGTGGAGGTTGTGACCCACTGACCAGTTCTCTAGTCGTCGCCGTCAGCGCCGGTTAACCCTGTCAATCAAACACTTCAGACAAGCTCAAACATTAATATTTAGTTTTAGCTCCACACTTCCCAAAAGCAAGACAAACAGCGCATTACAGTCTTTGTGGTTTGGAAATGCGAGTCATTCCTGCGTCTCCGGTGCGGTAAATCAGCAGCAGGAGCTCTTCAAGGCGTCAGGTCAGTCGTTCTGCTCACAGATATCATATCTTCAGACCTGATTTACCGCGGTCGGCGTGCCTGAAGACATGCTAAACCATTAGCCCCGAACCTGCCCGTCGCACTCGCTCTTATCTAGTCCTTCAATGCGGCTTATCTACGCTTTATCTGCCCCGATATTTATGGCAGAGGGTCATAAAAATGCTTTCAACAACATGATTGAGTTGTAAACTCGCAACGGCCTCCACTTACACCGCTCTGTAATGGACTTTCCTTGTACTGTGTGATTTATCTTCAGATTTATGGGCTTCAGGGGCAAGAGAAGGACTAGCAACAAATTCGTAAACCACATCATAACACACCGATGTTTTGTGTGCCGTACACATTTAGAGCCAAAAAAAGTTTCGCTTTTTCATAGCTCAACATAGCAAAGCATCAACTTTGTCTCAGGTTTTTCACCCAAAATGACTACAAAAACAGACACAAATGAGAGGATTGTGGACATACAGCTATAAAAAAGTCTCAGTTTGCTCTCATCTGTTTCTGTCTCTGAGATAGTAAGGAACTCTCCTTTGGAAAGTTATTTTCGTGAGTTTTACAACCTACTAAAATCCGATTTAAAACAACTTCTTCTTCTGAGACTAAACTTTAAAGTGTATCTCCTCTTTGACTTTTAAAGCTACAAGCACCAAACTTGGCCCAGACCTTCAGACTGGTCTGACTCAGGTTGCTATATCTTTTCTAACTGATCCAGCTTGTGGTTTTTGTAAACCAGACTATCAAAACCACCAAAAATCCCATAGACATTTTTGAGGGGGTGAAAACTTTTGAACAATGAGTCTTAAAGTGTATTAAACTGTTTATTGCTGTAGCAAAGCCTAATAACTCCCTATTGGAAAACAAAAAAAAAGCAAAACCAGCTGGTTAGCTGCTTTGGCTGGTCTCCCAGGCTGGTTTTAAGTGGTTTTGGCTACTTTTTAGCTGGTTAGGCTGGGAGACCCGCTAAAAGACCAACCAAACTTAAACCAGCTCAGACTAGACAACCAGCCTAGTTAAACATGCTAATCATGCTAGAAACAAGCTAGCAACATGCTAGTAACTTACTAATCATGCTAACAACATGCTAGTAACTTGTTAATCATGCTAGTAACATGCTGGTAACATGGTAACTTGGTAATCATGATGGAAACATGTTAACAACATGCTACTAACTTGCTAATCATGCTAGCAACATGTTAATAACTTGTTAATCATAATAGAAACATGTTAGCAACATGTTAATAACTTGCTAATCATGTTAACAACAAGCTGGTGACTTGCTAATCACGCTAGAAATAGGCTAGCAACATGCTAGTAACTTGTTAATCATACTAGTAACATGCTAGTAACTTGGTAATCATGATAGAAACATGTTAGTAACTTGCTAATCATGTTAGCAACATGTTAGTGACTTGCTAATCATGCTAGAAACAGGCTAGCAACATGCTAGTAACTTGTTAATCATGCTAGCAACATGCTGGTAACATGGTAGTAACTTGGCAATCATGATGGAAACATGTTAGCAAAAAATGCTAATAACTTTCTTATCATGATAGAAACATGTTAATAACTTGCTATTCGTAATAGAAACATGTTAGAAACATGCTAGTAACTTGCTAATAATGTTAACATGTTAGTAACTTGATAATCATGCTAGCAACATGTTAGTAACTTGCTATTCATGTTAACAACATGCTAGTAACTTGCTAATCATGCTAACAACATGTTAGTAAATTGCTAATCATGTTAACAACATGTTGGTGACTTGGTAATCACGCTATAGGCTAGCAACATGCTAGTAACTTGTTAATCATGCTAGTAACATGCTGGTAACATGCTAGTAACTTGGTGATCATAATAGAAACATGTTAAAAAGTATTGGTAACTTTCTAATCATGACAGAAACATGTTAGCAACATGATAGTGACTTGCTAATCATGCTAGCAACATGTTACTAACATGATAATCATGTTAACAACATGTTAATCATGCTAGAAACAGGCTAGCAACATGCTAGTAGCTTGTTAGTCATGCTAGAAACATGCTAATTATGCTAACAACATGCTTGTAACTTGCTAATCATGCTTCCAACATGCTAGTAACCTACTAATCATGCTAACAACAGGCTAGTAAGACTCTGGCAACCAGCCTGAGTACCCTAGCGACTGAGCAGCAACACCCTAGTAATCACATGGCAACACCTTAGTAACCACCCCGGGTACCCTAGCAACTGCATAGCGACACCCTAGCAACCCTAGAATCGATCTATCTTATCTATTTGTTTTTCTAGTGGACTGCATTGCCTTCAAAACATTCAGACTTCAATCTTTCAAACTATTTCAAACTAAAAACAGCCAAACTTTTAAAACTTTCTGGCTAGGCTTTTTCAAGCCAACTTAAAGTTTGTCTACAAACTTTACTATCTAGTTTTTTTTGTTTTTTTTTTGTAACAAACTAGCATTTCAGAACTTTTACAGCCATTTACTTGCATACAAGAAACTACTGTATTTAAAATGTTCTTTAAATGTTCCCTAATGGTTATTTTTAGGTTTTACTCTCACAACCATAAATTAACTTCCACAATATTTCTTTTTGATGGAAGCATAACTCATTGTGAAACCAAACCTCCTGCCTTTACTCAATTAGCCGGTTAGGAATAGCATGGGTCGGTCAGCAGGAGCGTGAAACTGTTGAGCACGTCTGCACTAATGACACAGCGGCCCGTGAAAGCGCGAGCGAGAACTTCCGCCACCCTGCACTCATGACGTGTGGACTGAGCGTTTAATCCTTAAATAAGATTGAGAGCTCAGTTCGTCTCCCGCAGGCTAAGCGCTCCAACAAACTCCGCTAATTAGGCAAAGATGCGGTTTTGCCGAGGAGCGCTTCCGAACGTCCCACCGGAGAACCAGCACAAGTTCTTAATCTCCTGCCGGGATTCTCCTCCTCTTCCCTCCTCCTCCATCTCTGGATGGATTTTGCTCTTTGAATGGACATCCAAAGCTGTTTTTCCCTTTTTTTATTCCTTCCAATAATTAATTAAGAGGTTTCCGGTGTGAAACGGCCTCTCGGATCAAGGACAATGGCATCTTCCACAATGAGCCTGTGGCCTGTGTTTGTGCTGCTAGAAAAACATATTCAATACATCTTGTTCTGGTTATATATATTTATAAAATATTTTGTCATTTTTCAGAAAACAAAACCTTTTTTGCACCTCAAGCAAATGCATCTTGATTTAAGAACGTTTAGATATTTGTACTGAAAAATCTTGAGGAACAGCATCATTTTTTAAGTGTTAACAAATCGTTCTATGCATGCCCCTAAGAAAGTCAGCTAAGAAAATATTTGCTTAAAAGCCGCTTTGATTTAGCGTAGCCTGGCAGGAAAACAAAACCTCACTCGAGCGGGACCATTAAATAAACCGCTCAATAGATTTGATGTAATTGACCGAATTCTCCACCAAAATAGAGCGATCCTGTCGCGCTGCGTTTACACAGGAAATCTCTAGAATAAACAAAGGCAGGAAGGCAAACAAACAGAAAGGAAGATCGAAGGCATACGCCAGTCACCTGGCTTCGGTCCACCGTCAAACATCAGCCAATCAGACCTCAAAACCCGAGCCTGACAGGCCTGGACGTCTGTTTGCTCAAGCTGTTGGCGAACAGCGTGTCGCCGAATGACAAACGAGTTAGTATTACTAAAGCAAACACGCTAATGCCGACACTACTTTAGCTCTACTGCATGAATCCCTGCAAGCTTTAATTCAATATTAGCACATTATACTCGTGTTTCAAGACAGGCTGTGCTCAACAGCAAGATTTTCTCTGCTGTTAGCCTCAAGTTGTGTTTTAATTTCACAGAATTCTGCATTTGTATCTCACAAATATGACTTTTTCTCCATAATTCTGCTAAAATTTTGCGGTTCTGACTTTTTTTTTTTTTTTTTTTTTTAGCAGATGATTCTGTCTTTTTTCACAGAATTCTGCATTTAAATCTCACAATTCCAATGTTTTTCCCGGAATTTTTCATTTACATCTGGAAATTCTGAATTATTTCCCAGAATTCTGAGTTTATATCTTGTAATTTTGACTTATTTCCTAGAATTCTGTTTACAGCTTGCAATTCAGATTTCCCCCCTGAATTCTGAGCTTACATTGACAATGCTATTTTTTTTTTTTTCAGAATTTTATTTTTTTTTGCATTTATATCTCATAATTCTCAACTATTTCTCAGAATTCTGTGGAAGAAAAAGTCAAAATTGCAAGATGTAAAAACAAAATTCTGAGTTTACATTCGCAATGCTGACTTTTTTCTTTAGAATTTTGCGTTTACATCTCATAATTACAAATTATTTCCCAGAATTCTGCGTTTAAAATCTGTTTAGAATTGAGAAGATATAAAGTTTAAATTCACAATGCTATTTTTTTTTTCAGAATTCTGTTTACATTTCACAATTTTGATTTTTTCCCCAGAATTCTGTTTACATTCACTATACAAACTTTTTTCCCAGAATTTTGCGTTTACATCTCGCAATCCAGATTTTTTCCCCAGAATTCAGTTTACATTTACAATGCAATTTTTTTTTAGAATTATGCATTTACTTCGCAATTAATTTTTTTTCCTTAAAATTCTGTTTAAATTTCACAATTATTCCCCCCCCCCAGAATTCTGCATTTACTGTAAGTCTGTCTTTTTTCCCCAGAATTCTGAGTTTACATTTGCAATGCTAAATTTTTTTTTCTAGAATTTTGCATTTACATCCCAGAATTTTGAATTATTTCCCAATATTTTGTTTACATCTTGCAATTTAAATTTTGTCCCCAGAATTCAGTTTACATTCTTAACTTACTTCCCAGAATCTTGTATCTCACAATTCAGATTTTTTTCCCAGAATTCAGACTTTACATTTGCAATGATATTTTTTTTCCCAGAATTTGCATTTTCATCTCGTAATTCTGAATTATTTCCCAGAATTCTGCATTTACATCTCACAATACAGATTTTTTTCCTAGAATTCTGCTTTTACATCTTGCAATTCAGACTTTTTTCCCAGAATTCTGCATTTAAATTTCGCAATTTTGCCTTTTTTTCTCAGACTTCTGAGTTTGCATTTGCAATGCCTACTTACTTACCAGAATTTTGCATTTACATCTTGTATTTCTGAATTATTTCCCAGAATTCTACATTTAAATCTCACAGTTCAGATTTTTTCCCAGAATTCAGACTTCACATTTGCAAAGCTAACTTTTTTTCCAGAATGTGCATTTTCATCTTGTAATTCTGAATTATTTCCCAAAATTCTGCATTTATATCTCACAATACAGATTTTTCCCTAGAATTCTGCTTTTACATCTTGCAATTCTGACTTTTTTTAACCCAGAATCCAGTGTACATTTCACAATTTTAGCTTATTTCACAAAATTCTGCGTTTATGTCTCACAAAGCTGACTCTGAATTGTAAGATACAAACTCGCAATTCTCACATTTTTCGGAGTTTTCCTAGAATTTTTCTGAGTTTGTATCTTGCAATTACATTTATATATTTTATTCCAAGGCAGATTCAAGTTTTCAGTGGTTAGTAACTGGGTCAGTTTTAAGAAAACATGTTTGGGTCACATTTCAAAACTCCAATCAATCAAAAGAAAGAACGTTTTTTGTCTTTGCATTCTGACATTATTTTCATGACGTGCAACCACATTTCCCTCAAACTCCTGACAGGTTTCCCGAGATTAACCCAGCAATCCTTGTACAGGAGGGTCTTTATACTGTCCCGCAGCGTTTAAAGCATCTATTTAAGGACATCAGGCCGTGAGGAGCGAGCTGTTGTGACTGTCACATGTCATTTTCTGTCTAGCCCACGAATGAAGACAGAAATGTTTGCTAACCACCTCGGGAGTGATCAGTGAGAGTTAGAAATAAAACAAGAAAGAAAGTCTAAAACAAACCTTTACCTTCTGTAGAAAGGAAACAGGCTGCAAACTCTTGACAGCAGTTACAGAAGTGTTTTTGATCATTTCTCCTCCTGGGTTCAAGCTCAACATCAAGGATCATCCGCAGCCGCATTCTGTCCTCAATCAGAGCTTGTTTTGAGGCTCTCAAGCTTTAGAAATCTGTCAGAACAGAGATGTAGAAACATCAAGTGCATGTAAAGGTCAATGATTAAAATGCACATGAATTAACATTCAGATACTGCACTGCAAAATATACATATAACAGTTCTTTGCCTGGTAAAAGAAAACAGCTGAAGATGTTTGGCATAATCAGGTTCAGCATGTAAACACACTAAACGTTTCTCTCTCAGCCGTGATTTTAGAGGCTGTACTGAAAGATTTCCTGAAGCTCCAGGTGAGCGTCTCTCGATTCTGCTGGACAAATTTCCACAATCATTCTGGTTGTTCTGGCAGCGAGTTCTGCATTCCCTGCTTTGATCCTGAAGTCTCTCAGATTCCTGACGTGTGGAGAGCGATTCGCAGCCGGAGGGGGAGGGAAACACGATTTCAGGTCCAGACGACACAATACTCACCCTGTACCGCTGCGTCAGACTCCACCGGCCTGAATCAGTCAAAACAGCACAAGAGCGTTATAGAAAACTCAAGTATACTTGAATTATGATGCTCTCCACTGAAAAAGTCCTATTCTTAATGAGAATACAAAAAAGTGAGAAAATCTGAGAAAATGCTCATTAAGGATATGATTTTTGGCAGCACAGAACATCACAATTCAATCACACATCAGTTTTCTGTCATCAACGCAACACAACAGGCCTGTTTTCACCTTGAAAAACCAGCCAGATTTACATGAAAGGACTAAATTCTCACTCTCCTCATCTAGCAGCACAAAAAACAGGGTTCATACAGATACTGTGAAAGGACTTTTCAAGCACTACTGTTTTGATTTTCAATCAGAGATCTCACTTATGTCTTCCATTTCAAGATCTTAAAGGGGTCATCGGATGCAAACTTCACTTTTTCATGCTGTTTGAACATTAATGTGTGTTGGCAGTGCATGTACAAATCTACCCTATAATGATAAAAATCCATGCAGTGGTTTTTAATTAATCTGTAAAAATAATATCCTCTTTTTCAAATCAAGCCATTCTAAGATCTCACACCAACAGAGGCCACTCCCACAATAGTTGATTGACATGAGCTCTTACCTCAGACCAGCTGTCACAGTCCAGTAACTTTCCATGTTTTGATGCTGGAGCAGGGATGTAAGTTAGACAAGAATATCTCTGATTGAGTGATTGAGGTGTTGTGTTGCTGGATGTAATAATGAACATAGTGGTCGTCATTTACTCCCGACATCTGAGCCGCTGAAGATGCAGTGGATTATGTTTGTTTGTGAAGGGAATGCGCCTCCCGATCTACATATATCCGTCTATGTTCACGTGAATCATTCGTGATCCAGCTTCACTTACAGCAGAAGTGAGTATAAGCGTTTTTTATGAATCTCTGCGATGCCCTTTCTTTATAACGTGGTAGTTAGCAAGTTTAGCGGCTAAACGCGGCTAAAGTAAAAAAGTTCATCTTTCCACAGAGAGAAGAGAGGGGCGGGGCGAGCAGAGCTCATTTGCATTTAAAGGAACAACCCCTTAGAATGAGATGATTTTTGCAGAGCTCATTTTGACCAAGCAGCAACCTCCGTCTTGAAGCCAACACGGAAGTGACTAAAACTGCAGTTCATCGACTGGCCTCTAGAGGCTGGCTGCAAAAGGGAGTCAATCCCATAGACTCCCCATGTTAAAATGCCCAGCTTTACAGCAGGAAAAAAATATGTTTACAGCCTGGTAGAAAAAGTGTTTTTGGTCTATATAGCTAATTTTGCCTTTCATGTGAACTGTGAGGGGGGTGAATTTTTTTATAACTCATCCGTTTAATTTATATTAGGCCTTAAAGTTCTGCATAATTTAGGGCGTTGCCACTTGAGTGACAGGTGGGTTGCCGCTGCTGTCACCACCGTCGCACACGTGGTTTCAGCAACCAGCTCCACCCGCTGGTTGCCCATTTTCGATTTTCCGGGAGTGACGTGCAGTGACGTGATTCCAAGATGGCGACGGCCAACTCCCGCCCACTAAGAGCTTCAAAAATGCTCTTCAGAAACCTACTGGGACGTCACAGACAGTACGTCCATGTTTTTTACAGTCTATGATTTTGACAAGGTAAAAAGTGTGTTGTTTTACAATACAGAATTTTTAATCAAAGTATATTAGAGACTTTTCATTAAGACCCTAAAGAATCATATCAACTTGTGGAAAATGGGCATCCGATGACCCCTTTAAAAAAAGAGAAATAGATTAAAAAAAAAATTACTAATTAAAAACTGGCAAAAATAAAGTGAAGCACATGCGAAGTATTACAACTGAAGTACTACAAAGTATACTAGACTTTTACTATAGTAAAACCACAGTTAATTTGTGTTTGTGTATACTTTTTTTTGTTCTGTTTTTATAACTGTACTGCCTTAATGGTTTAATGTTTTCTACTGTTTAACCCTCTGGGCCTCTTTGGTCATTTTTGACCGAAATCAATTATATTTCAAAATGTTAAAAAATCGTAGCTTCATCAGAATGAGATGACACTTGGTGACTTTTGTTGCATTAGCTATGTGAACACACCAAAAAATCATGGACATGATTCAGATATGTTAAAGGGTAACAAAAAAAAAAAAAAAAAAAAAAGTCACACTTGGCTCCTTCGCGGTCGAAAATGACCGACATAGGAAATGAATGGGAAATACCAAAAAATACAAAAACTTCGAATCTTTCGATTTGATACAAATCTTTTGGTGATACCAACTACAAATCAGCCGCTGTGCAGAAAAAAAGTGCACAGGAATCAAGGGGTGACATTCTAGAATATCAAGAGTGCAAAATAGACACACACACACACACACAGAAACACACACAGACACACTTAGAAATGAACTGATAAAAATGCAGCAGAGCAAATTTTGAGAATATGTGGAATAAAATGAATAAATGAAAAAATACAAGAGTCTCTCTCACAAACACACACTCAGAAATTAACTGGTAAGACTGCAACAGAGCAAATGTGAGATGGGGAGAGCAATTTTCTTGTATTTTAATATTTGATTGTAATCATAATGCAACCTGATATTTATCCAACCAAAAATATCTAAACCTTGACAAAAAGTAGTCTTTTAAAAAAAAAAAAAAAAAAAAAAAAAAAAAGACAATGGTAATCCAAAAGCTTCTGTATATATGTATAATATGTATATAGGGAGATATACAGGAGCTTACATGACATTACACAAGTTTTTATTTTATAATGACACCAAATGGCACAATTCTCACTTCAAAAAAATGAATTTCATTTATTGAAAAATAGTTTTAAATATATTATATAAGTAAATATATATTAATTCTAATGGGAAAAAATAGCTCATTAAAATTTTAGAAATATTGCATAATGTCATAAAATCCCCTCAAAATTCTAAATAATAATCAGAAAATATTATTGAATAAAAATATTTTACAATGATTTTCCTTAAAAAAAAAACCCAAAAAAGCAGGAAGTTACATTTCAATGCTTCGATCACTTTTGACCACGAAGGAGCCAAGTGTGACTCCTAAACTAAGAGGCCCAGAGGGTTAAGAAAAAAAATCTGTAAAAAAGATCTGCAAAATCACTCTGAAATCCTGATATGAAATAAATGATTCGCAATCCGTGCTACGAAGATCCGATCTAACGCAAAAGATTCGAGAACCCGCACCAAAGTACCGATCTAAATCAAATGATTCGCGAACCATCATTTCAGGACAGGACTCGGAGCGTGTCGCGTGAATCATTTGATTTGAATCATTCAATTCCCGAAATGATTCACGAACGCATTCCGATCTAAATGGAATGGTTCGCGATTTGAATTCCCAATCTGAAACAAATGATTTGCGATCCAATTGGAGCGCTTCGAAACAGTGAATCATTTTGGGATGCGATGGTTTAACTGATTCGGAGTTTCGAAAAGCTTTGTTTCACCCATCACTACGTGCTTTTTAAAATCGGTACAAGCGATGTCGAATTTCGAAAACGAATGCCTTATTTAATTTGATCTAGTTTTTGCTAGTGAATCGCTTGAAATGAATGATCGAAGTCATTAGTTCGAATCAACTGGAGCAGTTCCAGCATAAATGACTCAATTGACTCAGTTCATCTGTTCCCTCTTTTCGCATCTTCAGTCGTTTACACGACACTGTCAGTACCACTTACTTAGCTCACTATTTTTCAGACATTAAATGAAATAAGCAAAAAAAGGTATTATGTTGCTGAATTATGTGCTTATTGACAAAATGAAACACTTATTTCATAGATACATTGTCTTTCAATAATTCAAGCACTTTTCAAATACCACTTCAGGAATATTGCTATGTTCAAGGGTTTTCCAGGCCTAAATTTTAAAGAGTCAAATTCAAGTACTTCAAGCATCTTGTATGAAAATCTGACAAAATACACTTATATTTAAGACATAATTCATGAAAACAAGTCTGAATGTCTTGCTTCTTCATAATTCGGCCTTGTTTTGAGTATGTTTATTTATTTTTAACTGGAAAACAAGGCAAAATACAAAATTACAGTGCAAAAATCACATTTCATTTTACTGCTGTTAATGCAGATATTTGAACTTTTATTTTTAATATTCTAAGAACATTAAAATTTCCAGTGTTCCTGTCATGATTATAACATTATTTAAATACTACAAAAACATTCTCATAACATTCTGCTGTTTAGAATGTTATTTGAATGTTACAAAAACGTTTCTTAGAATGTTCATCAAGTACAAATAACTTTATAAAGATGTTCTGAGAATGTTGATGATGAGAATGTTTTCTTACAAGAATGTAAGAACATATTAAGTTATAAGAACGTTCTTTTAAAAAACATTCGCTTTTCAGTTACATCATCTTGAAATACTTAAAACAAGGCAGATTTTTTTTGGACAGAAGACATTCAGACTTGTTTTGATGGATCGTATCTTGAATCTGAGTGTATTTTGTCCGATTTTCTCACTAGTTTGGCGTTCCTGTGCATCTCTGCTGTTGTTCTCAGACCCGTCTGGTTTTTCTGCCATTAATTCAGAGCGCTGGAGCGAAACCGCGTCCTCCTCCTGCCCTAAAGACGCCCGACACACAATCCCAGCAGGCCGCTGGGCTTCCTCATGTTACTCCCACTGTCTCTTCCTCATTTAAAGTCGACGTGAAATCACTTTATAGTCGTTTCTAGTCTAAAACTTGTGCACTTTCTCATTTTGAGGCCTTTTCTGAGGTGAAACAATAATTAATTTCTCCTTACGGGAGGTGAAACATCAACACGAGCTGTTATATCCATCAATAACGACTGAAAATATATGTCAGGCTGTAAAACGCTGTCATAAACGTGTGTTTATTCCTGCCGACAGATCTGAGAGTTTAATGCACTGAATGTGTCTAATAATTCAGCAGGGTTTATATGTGATGAATGTTAACGCTCTGCAACGGCTGAAATGCTTCTTTCAAACATTTTTCTGGACTCGACGTCCAAAAATAAACAGCGCTGCTGTTGCTGGATTCTGAGCGTCTCTTGTGTGAGTGTGTGTGTGTGTGTGTGGAGGCAGTTCTGGACTGTAATTTAATGTCTGAAACGCAGCCCTGCGGAAGAAAACACCATCAACAGCTTGGTTCCGGTGTGGAGATTCATCTGACATGAAATAGGGACGGTTGCAGTGTTGCATTCACTCGCTAAGCTGAGTAACTGGATTTGCTGGAGAGCAGAAAGCCTCGTCTGCATGAACAATGTGCTCTTATATTATTCTGAGCTGTTTCGTCTGCAGTCTGAGGCTGTGAAACGATGACATTCGTCTCAAAGTGTCTGTACGACCATTACCATGTCTGGAACAGGCCGGGTCGGAGGATGGGAACGTGTTTCTCAAATAAAAGTTCTCCAGACAAATCTGCACAACTCCTGATGGACCTGAATGAGGAAACAGATGAACAGAGACTTAAAAATATGCAAGATGTTTCACATTACACTTTTAAAACAGAATAGCAACAATATTGTTGCTATTCTGTTTTAAAAGCACAACTATTATATTTTAAAAAAAAAACAGACAATTATATATATATATATTTAACTGATTTATTATAAATAAAATAATCACAGTAATGATGATGATCAACACACACAGATATATATAATTATATATAATTAAAAATGTAATTTCTTATTTCAATAATTTCTTTATTTCATAAATAATAAAATTGTTAAATATGAAACAGTACTGCATCAGTATTAAACAGAAATGATAATAATAGTAATGATGATGAGATAATTCTAATTAAATATTACAATATATCATAAAAATATAACATATAATATTTAATAAAATAAAATAAAAATAAAATAAAATTATTAAATATGAAACAGTATTGCATCAGTATTAAACAAAAATGATAATAATAATAGTAATGATGATGAGATCATTCTAATTAAACATTATAATATATAGTAAAAATATAATGTGTATATTTAATAAAAATAAAATTATTGTTAAATATGAAACAGTATTGCATCAGTATTAAACAGAAATGATATAATAATAATAGTAATGATGATGAGATAATTCTAATTAAATATTATAATATATAATAAAAATATAATATATAACAATATTTAATAAAATAAAAATAAAATAAAATTATTATTACATATGAAACAGTATTGCATCAGTATTAAACATAAATGATAATAATAATAGTAATGATCATGATGACATAATTCTAATTAAATATTATAATATATAATAAAAATGTAATGTATAATAATATATTTAATATACAATAAAATATACACAAAATTTTGTATTATGAAACAATTATTTTGTTAAAATAACAATCACAGTAATGGCAATAATAATAGTAATGCTAAAAGATAATGAAATTTCTAGACAATTATCTATTTTAAATAAAAGGCAATTATCAAAATGAATAATGCTAAATTATTCATATTATATATAATATTTATTATTAATTATTTTGATTAGATTTTGATTATCATGCACATTACACTTTTTTTATTTATTTTTTGTGAAAATGTTTATATATGTTTATATATGTATATATATACATATATATAATTTTATTTTATTTTAACCAAGCAAAACATATCAATCTCCCAGATGCTTCTGCTCACATGCATTTATTTGATCCAAAGTACAGCAAAAACAGTAAAATTATGAAATATTTTTACTATTTAAAATAACTGCTTTCTATTTGAATATATTTTAAAATGCAATTAATCCCTGTGATCTCAAAGCTGAATTTTCAGCATCATTACTCCAGTCTTACTCCAGTGTCACATGATCCTTCAGAAATCATTCTAATATGCTGATTTGCTGCTCAAAAAACATTTATAATTTTTATTATGTTGAAAACAGCTGAGTAGAATTTTTTCAGGTTTCTTTGATGAATAGAAAGTTCAGAAGAACAGCATTTATCTGAAATAGAAATCTTTTGTAACATTATAATTCAATCAGTATTGCTAAGCAAATAAAGTAAATAAACTTCAAACTTCATTATAAATGCCTTTATCATCCCTTTTTATCAATTTAAAGCATCCTTGCTAAATAAAAGTATTAATTTCTATCATTTCTTTTGCCCCCCAAAAAATATGCTGACTCCAAGCTTTTGAATGGTATAGGTTATAATGATACAAAAGCGTTTTATTTCAGATAAATGCTGATCTTTGGATCTATTCACCAAAGAATCCTGGAAAAAATATACTAATCTGTTTTAAATATTGATAATAATAATAATAATAATAATAATAATAATAAATGTTTCTTGAGCAGCAAATTATCATATCAGAGTGATTTCTGAAGGATCATGTGACACTGAAGACTGGAGTAATGATGCTGAAAATTCAGCTTTGATCACGGAAATAAATTTTATTTTAAAATATATTCAAATAGAAAACTGTTATTTTAAATAGTAAAAATATTTCACAATTTTACAGTTTTTGCTGTACTTTGGATCAAATAAATGCAGGCTTGGTGCATACTGTACTGTAATTTTTGATGATCACTGCACACTTTCCTTGATTGATTTATTTATTTATTGTAAAAATATTTTATTTTGTTTTATTTTGACTAAGCAAAACATCTCACCAGACTCTCCCCAGGGCCCTGAAACTACGTGGAGAATTTGACTCACTTATGTTTGGACGGCAGCTGTTTTAAACACGAACGCGTGTGGTTTACACACGTCTGCGCTGTCATTACTGACCTGACGCTCGGGTTATGAAATGAATGCCATAAACATCAGCGTTAAATATACGAGAGGCCAAATGCTTCCCCTATAAGAGCGAGAGCCGACCTGCCCAGATTTACGCCGCACTCGTCGATGAGTGGAAAGTATGCGAGCGACACATAAAACACGTCGACCGGGTCCCTGACGGCCGGCGGCTCGCGTTGCACAAGCCAACGCCAGCGGATGAGCTTCCTAAAGCATTAACATGCACAGAAACCTGTTAGAAAACAAGCTAATCGCTTTCAGACTGACCACTAATCACCAGATGTGAGCAGAAAACTCTCCATCAAACACACTTAGTGGCTGAAAACAATGAGCAGATTGAAAGCGATGAACACCGTGACCTCACGTGTCTCATTACAAGCTCGCTCCGGTCAATATGCCGTTTGTCTGTGATCTGTTTTTATTCTGGTGCTGATCAACGGAGCTCCTGCGGATCTGTATTAAGATGCTAATGCGGGACTCGTGTTGCTGCGCTTGATTTCTCTCATTGTCCTGAGAACAGGCAGAAGGGCGACGTTACCCAGCACGCCCGTGGCCACGTCTGCGTGGCCGTCATTAACATACTCATGAATCATGCAGAGCAGAAAACACGATGGAGAGTGACATCTGGGATCAGACACGTCTGTGGAGGAGCTGAGATAATGATGATTCAGTCAAATACAAGTCACTGTTTGTCACAGAACATTACAAGCTGTAATGTTCTGTACAAACATTACTTAAAGGGGTCATCGGATGCCCATTTTCCACAAGTTGATATGATTCTTTTGGGTCTTAATGAAAAGTCTCCAATATACTTTGATTAAAAATTCTCAATGGTTTTGTAAAACAACACTTTTTACCTTGTCAAAATCAGCTCTGAAAAAATTCCCATTCTAAGCGGTTGTTCCTTTAAATGCAAATGAGCTCTGCTCGCCCCGCCCCTCTCTTCTCTCTGTGGAAAGACAGTGTTGTTTACATTAGCCACATTTAGCCGCTAAACTTCCTAACTACCACATTATAAGGAAAGGCGATCGCAAAGATTCATAAAAAAACACTTATACTCACTTCTGCTGTAAGTGAAGCTGGATCACGAATGATTCGCGTGAACATAGACGGATATATGTAGATCGGGAGGCGCATTCCCTTCACAAACAAACGTAATCCACTGCATCTTCAGCGGCTCAGATGTCGGGAGTAAATGACGACCACTATGTTCATTATTACATCCAGCAACACAACACCTCAATCACTCAATCTGAGATATTCTTGTCTAACTTACATCCCTGCTCTGGCATCAAAACATGGAAAGTTACTGGACTGTTACAGCTGATCTGAGGTAAGAGCTCATGTCAATCATCTATTGTGGGAGTGGCCTCTGCTGGTGTGACGGCACACCGACAGGCATCTGAGAACGGCTCGATTTGAAAAAGGGGATATTATTTTTACAGATTAATTAAAAACCACTGCATGGATTTTTATCACTATAGGGTAGATTTGTACATACACCTCGTGGATTTGTAGCGGTAGGAGAGAAAAAAATTAACCCCAGTGTGGAAAATCCTGGTGGCGACGGTGAGAGTGAGGATGTACTGTAATAATATTGGTACAGGTTTATCCGCTCGGACCAAAGCTCAACCCGCTGCGCTGCACGAGCCCACCAGAGAAGATGCATTTGTTATCTTGATGTGGCGCGGATGCGTCTGGAAAAACCAAGCACGTCGCACCGCATCGCTTCCGTTATGAGCGCAGCTGCCGCGCACCTACATTTGAAATAACCAACTTGTGTTTTGAAATAACCAAGTACATTTGAAAACAAACCAACCAACTTATGTATGTATTTGTGATTAATCTATAGCGTGTGTGCATTTATACTAAATGTTTTTAGACTACCGTTTTTCATACAAATAGGCTACCTATAAAACCATGTAGTTTTTACCATGGTATTGAGGTACCATTATGTGTGGTTTTAACTGTGTTTATTATGATTTAAAATCTATGCTTGCTAATATGGGAGACCAATGGTTAATTAAAAAAAAAAAAACTGGGTCATAATAAATTGGACCATATAAAACTGAGGTTGCTACAATTTTTTATAGATGTTACTGATTGATAATGAACAAAAATTGACCTCTGCATCCTCAAGCTACTATCAAATGTGTATTTCTAAGAGATAAAACATATTATTAATTACATTTTTTATTTTTAATATATGTATTTACATTTTAATTTAAATTTCATTTTATTTGATATATTATTTATTTGAAGTTTAAAATATACTAATATTTAAAAATGTTTCAATAATGTATTAAAATAATATTACATTACATTTATGGGGGTATATATATATATATATTATATATATATATATATATATATATATATATATATATATATAATATATATATATTTAATGTATATGTGTATTTAATGTAAATATTAATGACATTTTATTATATATATATATAGACATACATAGACACATTAATATTAAATATTAACAATTTTTACATTTTAATTAAATTGTTAAATAGTTTATTAAAATTATATATCTATATCTATCTATCTATCTATCTATATATATATATATATATATATATATATACATATAATTTGTGCGTATACATGTACATATACACATATATGTTAATTGAATATATACATGTATATTTAATGTATATATAAGGTTTTATATATTATATACTGTATTTGAAGTATAAAATATACTAATATTTAAAAATGGTTAAATAAGAACATCTTAAGAAATGCATGAACAACTAGTCTAGTTATATGAGGCCTCATTAAGACGGACTAGTCAGCTAGTTGATTTTGAATCTGCACAGTTTAGCGCATCTCTAAAGACGCTACAGAAGCCGCACTCTTGGGAATCTGCTGAAGCATTATGGGTAGACAGACTGCTGGCTTCTCCAATCCCTGCATGCACTGATGACACTTTATTGATTTCATGTAAATCATGAATATAAAAAGGCTAAATAATTTGCCTGGTTATTCACATTGTGATCCATAATCAATACTTTTGATCACATATTGACCTAAAACTCCCTCAGGAGTGTTTCATGTCTGACGTCCCACTCAGATGATTAGCTTTTTAATAGCTTGGAGTGTAAATTTACATTTACATGCCTTTAGCAGATGCTTTCTGACCACAGTGACGGATGAACATAGGATTGAGTAGAAGAATTTGGGAAAAAAAAATGTGTGCAATGTATCTGTGCAATGTATTCTATAGAAAACGTGTTGAATACATTAAATTATAGTATAAATGTATTCAAATGAAGTATTAATATTAATTATTAATTAATTAAGTTTTCAAATTTAATTTTAAAATATATTAATTAAAATTTATTACATACATAATATATTTTTTAATTGTTTTAATTTTGATGATTTAAAATTGACATTTTATTAAACTTGTATCATCTATTAACTGAATGGATTATTATATGAACATAATTATAAAACTGTCAATTTCATAAGATAAAACATTAAAATTAAATATTATTATAAAAAAAGCACTATTTTTATTCATTTTAATTATTTAATTAAATAGAATTCCTTTAATTATTATAAAAATGTTTACAATTTTATTAAAATATTAATCCACCATTCTCTTCATTATTTGTGCAATGCATTCAATAGAAACGTGTTAAATATATACAATTGTAATATAAATGTATTAAAATTAAATATTAATATTAATTTTTAATTATAATATTTTAAAATTCAATTTTAAAATAAATTAATTAAAATTACGTATAGTTTTAATTATTTATTTTATTTTATAGATTATTTTATTTTAATTATTTAAAATTTACATTTTATTAAATTTGTATCATATATTAACTGAGTGGATTATTATATAAAATTAATTATTGAAATATCAATTTAATAAAATAAACATTAACATTAAATACATTTTTACATTTTAAACTTTTAACTTTTTAAATTATTTTTCTTTTATTAATAATAAAAAATAAATAATAATGCGAAAGCCATAATTAAAAAGTAGTGTTAAAATAAGTAGTGCACATATAATGCTGTCTAGGCAGGCAGCTCACTAGTGTCTGAGTCGTGACACCCAGGTGCTTTAGTGAAGGTTTAAATATACGCACCCTGGTTTTAAAGTGAGCATCCATCATTGCTTTGTTCCTCTCAGTCACTGCGGGACGGGGCGTCCGAACACCTGCGCTGATGGATGGAGCCGCTTTACAGGGAACTGTGGGTCGCACACTCTCACTCTCTTCTTCACACAGGACCGTCAATCATGGAGGATACAGTCTGTCAACACAATAATGGAGCGGCGATTAAAGTTACGGCCGTGTCCTGTCCGTTTTCACGCTTTAATACAGTCGTCTATTTCACCTGTCGAAATCAACGGCGATATAAAGCATAACGCATGCATTAAGGGTCAAAGGTGATCAGGAAACATCACTTCCCTGCAGCTTGATTTTACATACATTTAGTCTTTGACACTGATGCAGTATCGTCTGGAAGCTGAACTGGATTTGCTTCATCAGGATCATCAGTGAAGAAAATCCTTCTGGATCTGAAATTATTTTAAATTCTGGATTATTTTAAAACAATTATATTACTTTATTTGAATAACATTCATCTGAGATCTGCGTTTGGTGCGTTGACAGCTTCATGTCGTCACATTCTCTGTTTTGACACTCGTCCCGTTTCAGAGGAGCTGATGTGTGTGTTTTCGGCGTGCGCTCAGGGCCGTGACGCTGTTTACATACTTGCAGGACGGGTGACAGATTCCTTAAGACACGCTCTCCTGCAAACCTTAACGCCTGATCGCGTCCCACAGACGCTTAATGTGAGAAACGCCTGCTTTTCAGTCAGAAAAAACCCCGCAGAAGTCAACACTATAATACGCTTGATTTGCATTACGCAATCACCATAACTATTTCAAATATTCACTAAATATTGTATATAGTATTTATACACAACTATTTATATTTGGAATTTTGTTAGATGGACTATTTGTATATTTATATTATAAAACTAATTATATTTCTGCATATACATTTAAAATGTTTTAGTTATATAAATACATTTAAGTGGCATTTTTCTATATGCCTTATTTTTTATGATATATTATATATTTTATTTTAATAGACAACTACAGTTACATCTGTTTCTTTTATCCAATGTATTTAAATAGGCATTTCATTATATTTATACACTATTTTTATTTTAGAAATTAATAAAAACTAGAAATTAATATAAATTGATATAAATAAAATAGAAATTAATATAAATATTGTATATTTTTGCATATACATTTGTTTAAAATTTTTTATATATAAATATATATATATATATATATATATATATATATATATATAAATTTTTTTTACATTTTACTATATTTTAATAGACAACTATACTTAAATCTGCTTCTTTTATCATATGTATTTAAATAGGCATTTGATTATATTTAAAAACACTATTTTTGGTTAGAAATTATTATAAAATAGAAATTAATATAAAGGTGTGTGTGTGTATATATATATATATATATTTTTTTTTTATTTTAATAATCAACTAAATTTAGATGGCATATTTTATTGTCTGCACATATGCACTGAAATTCAAATTAATTTCTTTTATCATGTGTATCCATATAGACATTTGAAATGTTCAACTTTTTCAAATTTATGATTTAATCAAACGTTTTCTTTTCCTTCTCTGTCCCTCATCAGATTCCTCTTCATTTCTGCAATGAGGCACCTTTGGCTGGGTTTGTATGTGTGTGTTTCACCTCTCTGAGTCTGTACGTCAGCGTCTCGACTCATTTCTCAAGATGACACGTCATCTCTCACACTTGTATTCTCGCATCCAGCTGCTCCGTCCTCATCTGTCCCTTCCTGACGCTCTGATAAGCCATTTGGTGTTTGTCTTCTCCTGCTATGAGGACATTTGTCCAGCGTTTTGTCTTTCCTCGGAAGAACACAAACACAAACATCAGACGTTCACACTGAAAACAAACACTTCAGAGTTTCAGTTCAGTTTGTTTTGAGAAATGAATCAAACTCTTTCCTGTGAATCTCTCCACTTGTGATTCATGATTCAATTGTTGTCTTAAGCAGAAACAGCTGGAGAGTCAATGATAAATTTGGCAGGCGATGATAAATTACAAAAGGAGAAAAGAGCAAACAGAGTTAATTGAGGTGTGTGTTAGCTCAGAGCTACAGGTTAGATGACTCAACTTGTTAAACACCATATGCCTCTGAATTACACAAAAACAAACACATGAGACAATATAGATGATCTCATGTTATTCTCTGCCCTGCTTCATCTGGACCAATGACACATTTATGCATTTAGCAGATGATTTAATCTACAGCGACATGTAAACATAAAAGACCAGAAGACTTTTAAACATAGATGCCCAGTTCAGCTGAATGATAAAGTTTAGCCCTCTTTATCTTTATGATGTTCTGCTGTTTTGTGTTTATCTGTTTCTCTCATGTGCTCTTTATACATTGACCTTCACTCTACATAAACTAATGCAATCAGATACATCAATAATGTCTCATTTATTACAGTATATACTGATAAATTTAACATTAACGTCAACGGTATGATGACGATGCTTTCAACTGATTTCCTATTAAACTGTCACCCAACTGAACTGCAGCTCAAACTATTTCAAATACAGCGAATTAAACTACAAACTCCATCGTAATGCACTATATTTTCATCTAACGTGTATAGTGAGCTGCAGCTTGAGTGTTTCATTAGTTAGAAGTAGCTAAACCGCTTACCTCACCTGATTGATTATGTTCGTAGATTTGTGTTAGATGTTGTCTTTGGAATGGAAATATGGATATTTTATTTGTAAACATCATCCTTTTACCACTTATTTCAGTTAACTAGCGAGCTAAACCAGCAGTAGTACCGACAGCGTCGTGTAAACAAAGCTGAAGACGCGAAAAGATGAACGGAATAACCGAATCAATTGAGTGAGTCATTTACGATGGAACCGCTCCGGTTGATTCAAACTCGAGCTTGTGACTTTGATCATTCAGTTCAAGCGATTCACTAGCAAAAACAGCTCAAAAGAGCCATTCATTTAACAATAACATCGCTTGTGATGACTTTAAAAAGTAGTGATGGGTGAAAACGGAGCTTTTTGAAACTCCGAATCAGATAATCATCACATGATGATTCACTGTTTCGAAGTGCTTTTGTTTGTGTGAATGTGAAATTTAGCCAACAGCAAACACAAATTAATGATGTAATATTTTCCTATAGACTTCAAGTCGCGTATCGCAAATCATTTGATTCAGATCGGGACTTCAAATCACGTGTTGTGAATCATTTGATTCATCAGGACTTCAAATTGAGTATCGCGAATCATTTGATTCAGATCGGGACTTCAAATCACGTGTTGTGAATCATTTGATTCATCAGGACTTCAAATTGAGTATCGCGAATCATTTGATTCAGATCGGGACTTCAAATCGCGTATCGCGAATCATTTGATTCAGATCAGAAGTTCAAATCGCGTATCACGTAATGTGAATCATTTGATTCAGATCAGGACTTTAAATTGCATATCGCGAATCATTCAGATCGGAACTTCAGATCGTGTATCGCGAATCATTCGATTCAGATCAGGACTTCAAATCGCGTATTGTGAATCCTTTGATTCAGATCGAACTTCAAATTGCGTATCGCCAATCACTGAGATCAGAGCTTCATAATGTGTATCGCAAATCATTTGATTCAGATCGGGACTTCAAACTGCGTATTGTGAATAAATTTATTCAGATTGATCAGATTGAGACTTCAAATCGCGTATCGTGAATCATTTAATTTAGACTGAAACTTCAGACCGAGTTTGCGAATCATTTCGCAAATGATTCACGATCCACACTCGCGAATCATTAGATTCAGATCAGGACTTCAAATTGCGTATCGCAAATTATTTGATTCAGATCAGGACTTCAAATCGCGTATCGCGAATCATTGAGATCGGAGCTTCATAACGTGTATCGCGAATCATTTGATTCAGATCGGAACTTCAGACCGAGTTTGCGAATCATTTCACAAATGATTCACGATCCGGAATCATTTGATTCAGATCAAAACTTCAAAACGGGTTCGCGAATCATTGCAAATGATTCACGATCCACGCTCCGAAGTCGCGATCTGATGGTTCGCGAATCATTATTCAGTTTGGGACGACCAAAGTGTGGATCGCGAATCATTTGGTTCAGATCTTAGAACGTCAGAGTGGGTTTGTGAATCTTTTTTTTTTGATTTATTTATTTATTTTTTTATTAAACAGTACAAAACATCAAACCATTAAGGCAGTACAAAAACAAAACATTAAAAAGAAAGAATACACAAATACAGTTTTTTTGTATTTCCACAGTTTTACTACAAATATCATGGTTAAACTATGGTTAGTGTGCTACATAATTTGTAGTTACCATGGTTTAACTAGTAAACATGTTTTTTTTTTCACCTTAAGACTACACATAAAATGAACATAGCAGTTTTTACTGCTTTAGGATAGACAGAGCTTTGTATAGTTTGCATATTATATCAACTCTGAATAAAGAAAAGAGAGGCATTTTATTTATGTATGTGAAATTTCAGGAAACAAATGAATCAAGTCCTATTTCAAGTTATATTATATTCTATTACATTCAAACAAACATTAAAGCATAATCTCATTTTTACCCATGAGCAAAAATGCAAAAAAAATCTAGCTTAAATTTATTTTCCCCCCTTGTTTCTTAAGCAGAATGAAAAAAAAAAAAATCCAATCCAATTTCTCATTTCTCTTTATTTTTTATTTTTTTGAAGTAGAAAATCAAATGACGAGAAGGTACACAGAACCTAAGGCCTGTGTTCTCTGTTTTGATGTTTCAGAATGACAAAATAAGCAATGACGGATTCCACAGCGGAAGGAAACTCTGAAATCTGCTAGTTCCTGTGGGCAGATCTTGATATCATTCACAGCTCTGCGTGCGGCGGATATATCATCTGTCCTGTCATGGAGGTACCAGCACTTTGTAATGAAAGTTTGGAATGAAACACCTCCATCCCTCCGTCAGTCTCTCTGAGCAGCGCATTACTCACAGACGCTCAACAAGAGCCGCATTCAGCGGCCGCTGCAACATCAAACTCACATCCTCTCCATAAACACAATCAGATCGGATCTTTCCTGTCAGCCCACATTTGTCTAGTTTACGGGATGATTCCTCACAGATCATCAGTGACTAACGCTCATGAAAACGCATGACATCAGCTAAAGCATCAGGAAGTCATCTTGGAGTTTGCTTCTCCTCAGACACAGGGTTTTGATTGACAGCTACTCCCTCCTTGCCATCTGACCCACATCTCGAGATGGAAAAACGTCTGTTCCTCATTTTAGAAGTTACTATTTTTTAGAAGTAAAAGCAGCTAAAAAGCAAGAGCTCTGTGTAGAAGTTTTGAGACGTGCCAATGAGAAAAAAGGTGCTACGAATGTCCTAAAACTGTCTAAACAACCACCCAGAACACCTATAAAACACAACACTCTAGGAATCACACAGCACCTTGGAAGCCACTTGAAGAGTGTTTTTTTAGAGCACTTGAACTTTTAACTCTTCATTTCATTCCCAGAAACCCCCATCCTGTTCCCTGTGCTTTGTGCCCCACAAACGTCAGGGTTCAAAGTCACGTGAACCCTGGGACCGGTGGGGTCAAAGGTCACGCTCTAAGGGCAGCAGAAATCAGAGACATTTAACAGCTCAATCAGACTGTTTGACTCCATGCTTCACCTCGAGTGAGGTTACAAACTACTGTGGTGGTATTAGATGAAATGACTTTTAATATCTGTGCTGAATGATAAGCATATTCATATCTTTTCATGGTACTTCAACATACTTCAGAAATACCATGGTACCCTGTCAAAAAAAAAAAAAAAGTAAATAAAATTAAAAAAGAAATCTAAAAAAAAAAATCTGAAAAAAAAAATCTAAAAGAATCATGATTTTGTGACAGATAAAATAATCATAATCATAATAATAATAAAATTATAATATATGCATCCAAAATAATTATATTAATAATACAGATTTTCTTTTGTTATTTATTTATTTATTTTTTTGTATTTTGGTAGTATTTGGTAGTATTTTGTGGAAGATAAATAACAGTAATAATAATAATTATAATAACAACAATAACAATAACAATAATATATGTATAACTTTAATAATAAAAATAAAGCATTTTTGGTAGGACGAGGTACGCATACTAGAGGGATAGTTCACCCAAAAATGACAATTCTGTCATTAATTGCTCACCCTCATGTTCTTCCAAACCTGCTTAGACAGCAACACAACTACCAAGGCCCAGAAATGTAGTAAGGACATTGATAAAATAGTCCATAGTCCAATAGCGACTCAACCATAATGTTGTGAAGCTACGAGAATACTTTTTGTGTGCAAAGAAAACAAAAATAATGACATTTTCTACTCTTCCATGTCAGTCCTCGACACGTTCACGAGTGTCACGACCACTGATGTCACATGGACTATTTTATGTCCTACTATCTTTCTTAAATGTGGTAGTATAGCTGCTGTCTATGGAGGGACAGAAAGCTCACAGAAGGCTGTATATCTATGATGAATGCTGTGCATAAATGTGTCACTAAAAGGGCGACGACCAAAACAGAATGATCTCAATGCGAACCCCGTCGTGCTCGTGTAACCCCGGGGTACAGCAAACGTTACATTTGCCCTTCACGACTCCAGTAATTACCCAGTCACCCCTGGGGCGCCGCGCATTTGCTGTGACAAACACAGAGACATCTTCAACCCACCTTCAGAATGACACTCAAGATAACAAAATGATGTACACGCTTGTCAGAAACAAATCCTCTCAGTGTTAAAGGTTGAACATTTTCTCCGAACTGATCACAAACACATTTTACGTCACAAAGTGTCATTCTGAACATGCTGTGCCACTGAAATCTTGAGATTTTTAAGCCTAAATGTGAAGAATGCTCCTCATATACTGAGGCTGTTTCTCACACTCCACTTTACAAAGTTCACATCAAAATCCCTCAGACGTACTGGATATTGAAGGAGCTGATTTGCATAGACAATATGCCAATAGGGAACTGCCTAGTCACACCCTAACAACCACTCAGAACACTCTAGCAACATGGTCTCTTAAAAACAGAGTTTAATTAAATATAATATTATCCTTAAAGGAGATTCCACTTCCAGAACAACAATTCACAAATAATGTACTCACCGCCTTGTCATCCAAGATGTTCATGTCTTTCTGTCTTCAGTTGTAAAGAAATTATGGTTTCTGAGGAAAACATTTCAGGATTTTTCTCCATATAATGGACTTCACTGGTGCCCCGATTTTGAACTTCCAAAATGTAGTTTAAATGCAGCTTTAAAGGCTCTAAATGATCCCAGATGAGGAAGAAGGGTCTTATCTAGCAAAATGATCTGTCATTTTTTTTTTGAAAAATAAAAATGTGTATACTTTTTAAGCACAAAAGCTGGTGTAGCACAGGCTCTGGGATGCGCGTTCACGACGTACTATTGAATCACATTGAAAGGTCACGCGGAAATACAGACCCAGTGTTTACAAAGCGAACGCGCAAAGACTAAGAAAGTGCAAGTAAGTCAAACACTGTTTACAAACAAAAAGCTACAATGATGTCAGATGATTCTGAAGTTGTAGAAAATAAGATGGAGTTTTTCGCCATTCTCTACCTTTTTGAACTGGAGTACACAGACAATGAACTTAGACGTGATTCACAGTAGTGATGGGAAGTTCGGATCATTTTACCGACTCGGACCTTTGAGTCTCATTGAGCAAAATGAACGAGTCATTTCGTTCATTTTAGCAAACTATAATTAAAATGTTACGTGTTTCTTCCCTAACACATCGACTGCTTACACAAACATTGATCACACTACAAACAAGACAAAACTATAATGCTATAAGAAACAGAAAAGATTCATTCATTGTTTACCTGGCTCTTTAGTCTATGATTCGCTCACCTCACCTCTTATCTGACAAGTTTTCGGGTTTGAGTCGTTCGTTTATCATGTGACAGACCCATAAGATGAACAAACGACTCGAAAAACCCAAAGACTCGAAACAGGTGAACTAAATCCAGTACAGAACCTAATAGGATGCTGTGCATGCGCGACTGAAAGAATCACTCTCCGAGACGACTCGTTCTTCTGAGTCACATTAAAGATTCGTTCAAAATGAACGAATTGTTCAAGAACGACCCATCACTAACTCGTAGCATTCTGGACGTGCATCCCAGAGCCTGTGCTACACCAGCTTTTGTGCTTAAAAAGTATACAAATTTATATTTTTCGAAAAAAAAAAAAGACAAATCGTTTTGCTAGATAAGACCCTTCTTCCTCATCTGGGATCATTTAGAGCCTTTGAAGCTGCATTTAAACTACATTTTGAAAGTTCAAAATCGGGGCACCAATGAAGTCCATTATATGGAGAAAAATCCTGAAATGTTTTCCTCAAAAACCATCATTTCTTTATGACTGAAGACAGAAAGACATGAACATCTTGGATGACAGGTCCATTAAGTAATATTAACAGATACAGCTTTTGGTTTTAATAATGTATTAGTAAATGCTGAAATTAATATAAACTAAGATTAATAAATGCTGTAGTAATTTTCATTGTTAATTCATGTTAAGCAATAACTACTGCTAACAAATGGACCCTTATTTTAAAGTGTTACTACAAATGTAATTTAAACTACATTTAAAATGAAAATTGGAAAAAAAAAAAACATGATACATCCACCTTTAAATTATATTTTGCAAAAACATGCTTACTATGTTCAGTCTCTTACAGTGTAAGTGAGTGGTTTTTGACCAGAATAAGCTGCAAAGCTTATGGGACTTTATGCTGATAGTAAAAAATCAAGACTGGACTGAACTAGAGTCAGAGAATGAGCTGCTGTTGTTTCTCTCACTATTCTGCCATCTTTACAAATCAAACAAGCAAACAATAAAACTCACAAAACACACTTTACTTGGAGCACAGAGTGTGTTCAAGACATTTCACACTCACTGCTCGCCTATCGACGCTCAACTAGCAAACTTATTTATAAATAAACAGCCCCAGATGAACATGTTAATGCTCTTTCATAGCTTAGCTGGGTTCTCAGATATATTTCAATGATGTTTCTCCTAACACTCCTGTGGAGAAAACAGGCCCATAACGAATGTGAATCAGCTCATTAGATGAGAAATATACGAGTTCATACTGAGATCTCGGAGCAGTTTCAGTGTACAGTGTGTTCTTTGTTTGCCGCTCTGTGGTCTGTGTATTTCCCTCGTTCGGTGTTGACAGAGAGCATTCTGGGAAGGCTTTAATGGCCACATGACTTGATGGATGTGTGTTTCGATGGCCCTGCGTCTCCTGGAAGAATGACTCCATACATCACAGTAATTGAGTCCGCCGAGACTCTGACTGCTGACGATTAAACACTAAAAGCCCTGCAAATGAGCCGCTTCTGGGAAACACAAGCACTGTTTAGTTACTGCTGAGGATCAATTAGCCGCCGCTAATGAAATAATCAGACACAACCGGGACTTAACCAGCGCAAGAACTCACTCATTCTTAGTATACGGATAGTTGAGCTTAGCTTTAGCATATAAGTAACATGCATACAAATTTTTCTAAAGTTTGGTTCTGAATGTAAAATGTAACAGTTGGATGTATCTTTCTGGTCTTCAAAATCTCAGTTTCTGTCCTCTGTATCGGGTCAGAGATACATCCAGTTTGTGAATGTGGGCACCTGTAACGCTAACAACACCCTAGCAACCACTCAAAATGCCTTTGCCACCACCAGAATACCCTAGGAAACACATAACACCCTAGCAACCAGTCAAAACACCCTAGCAACCACATAGCAACACCCTAGCAACCACTCAGAATGCCTGTCACCACCAGAACACCCTAGCAATCACATAACCACACCCTAGCAACCACATAGCAACACCATAGTCAAACCACCTTTGCAACCACCAGAACACCATAGCAACCACATAGCAACACTATAGTCAAACCACCTTTGCAATCACAGACCACCCTAGCAATCACATAGCAACACCCTAGCAACCACTCATTTGCCCGTCACCACCAGAACACCCTAGCAATCACATAACAACGCACTAGCAATCACTTAACACCCTAGCAACCACATAGCAACACCATAGCAATCACATAGCAACACCATAATCAAACACCTCTGCAACCACCAGAACACCCTAGCAATCACATAGCAACACTATAGTCAAATCACCTTTGCAACCACCAGACCACCCTAGCGATCACATAGCAGCACCCTAGCAACCACTCAGATTGCCCCTGTCACCACCAGAACACCCTAGCAATCACTTAACACCCTAGCAACCACATAGCAACACCATAGTCAAACCACCTTTGCAACCAGCAGAACACCCTAGCAATCACATAGCAACACCCTAGCAACGACTACAACACCCTATCTCCAGTCAAAATATTGCTACCATCACCATAACACCCTACCAACCACACTGCAGCACCTTAACAACCAGGCAAAACACCTTTGCAGCCACCAGCACCAATAACTCACTCATACTTGAGCTGAACTGTAGCATATGATTAACATGCATAAGATTTTTTTCAACAAACTGAAGTGGATCTGAATGTAAAATGTAACAGTATGCAAGTTGTATCCTTCTGGTCTTCCCAGTCTCAGCTTCTCTGTTTAAACATAAATATTCACCCCCTGCTGGACAATAATAAGCCGCCTGTCTTCAGTGTGGCTCTATATGAAGTCAGCGTCACGTCCAGGTCAGCGAGCGCAGCGGTAGTGAACGTGTGCTGAATGAACGGCCTGTTCGCCAGACTTCCCTCTGAATAAACGTTTACACAAGGCCATGTGAGGATTTATGAAGGCCTATTTATTATTTATTTTCTTTAAAGAAGGAGAGAAAAGAAACGTGATACCTCTTCCAGACTGATTAACCTTAAAACTGCAGGTTAACAGCTTTACGACCAATCAAATGTATATTTGAGCGTGGGGAGAGAGCTGGAAACGGACACGTACGGTGAGACGATTGCCTCGGTTCGTCATGCCATACAGCATACAGGAGTCTAGACGCTTATTATAGCTCTACAGTGTATCATAAAACAAACACAGCGTGTTATTGAGTCACCTTCCTCTGTGCTCAGATATGGATCATGTTGAAAAATTACATATTAATTTTCTTTAATATCTCGGTTGTTTCTCATGGGCAGCAATGAGACTGAAATAGTCTCTAGATGTTTTTATTACACACACACACACACACACACACACTATATGTAAATACAGCAGCGGATAAGCAGTCAAATGTGTTGGCCTGCGTTCTGCTCTCTGGCCTTATAAGGACTCGGGGTGATGTGGAGTCGCGGTTATCTGATCTACAACAGCAAACGGAAAACAGTCGCTAATCCTGAACTAACCAGGAGAACAGAGACCTGACCTCCAATCAACAGACTTCAGAACGAGCCCTGCTGAACAAACACCTAACACCAAATTATAAAGCGTTTGTAACCTGTGCAACCAGTCAAAACACCTTTGCACCATAGCAGCATCCTAGCAAACACATAGCAACACCATAGCAACCGATCAAAATACCTTTGCAACTGCCAGAACACCCTAGCAACCACATAGCAACACCCTAGCAACCAGCTGGATGCAGCTGCAACTGCCAGAACACCCTAGCAACCACATAGCAACACCCTACCAACCAGTTAAATGCAGCTGTAACCACCAGAACACCCTAGAAACCACATAGCAACACCCTAGCAACCAATTAAATGCAGCTGCAATGACCAGAACACCTTAGCAACCACTCAAAACGCCTTTACAACCACCCAAGCACCCTAGCAACCACATAGGAAGACCTTAGCAACCAGTTATCTGCCACTGCAACCACCAGAACACTCAAGCAACCAAATAGCAACACCCTAGTAACCAGCTGAATGCAGCTGCAACCGCCAGAACACCCTAGCAACCACATAGCAACAACCTAGCAACCAGTTAAATGCTGCTGCAACCACCAGAACACCCTAGCAACCAGTCAAAACACCTTTACAACCGACAGAGCAGCCTAGAAACCACAGAGCAACGCCTTAGCAACCAGTTAAAAGCCACTGCAACTACCAGAACACCCTAGCAACCACATAGCAACACCCTAGCCACCAGTTAAATGCAGCTGCAACCACCAGAACACCCTAGCAACCACAGAGCAACACCCTAGCAACCAGTTAAAAGCCACTGCAACCACCAGAACACCCTAGCAACCACATAGCAACACCCTAGCCACCAGTTAAATGCAGCTGCAACCACCAGAACACCCTAGCAACCACAGAGCAACACCCTAGCAACCAGTTAAAAGCCACTGCAACCACCAGAACACCCTTGCAACCAGTCAAAATACCTTTGCAACCACCAGACCACCCTAACAATCACATAGCAACACCTTAGCAACCAGTTAAATGCCGCTGAAACCACCAGAACACCCTAGCAACCACACAGCAACACCCTGGCCACCTGCAGCTGCAACCACCAAAACACCCTAGCAACCAGTTGAATGCAGCTGCAACCACCAGAATACCCTAGCAACCACATAGCAACACCCTAGCAACAAGTTAAATGCAGCTGCAACCACTAGAACACCCTAGCAACAAGTCAAAACACCTTTACAACCAAGAGCACCCTAGCAACCACATAGCAACACCCTAGCCACCAGTTAAATGTCTCTGCAACCCCCAGAACACCCTAACAACCACTCAAAACACCTTTACAACCGCCATAATGCTTGAAACCAGTCAACACACATTTGCAACTATCAAAACGCCCTAGCAACAACCAGAACAGCCTAGAAACCACCTACCAATGGCCTAGCATACAATTAGACCTTTTCAGCAACCATACAGACATACCCTTGCAACTAAGCTAAAATACTGTAACATTTTAGTAAAGAGTTTTTTTTAAATATATTTATAAATATAATAATATATTTTTTTTAAATTATTTTTTGGGAAGATTTAAGCAAATAAGTAACGTATACTCATAATCGCTGTTGTAAATGATGATGAATAATCTTATTTATAGAATCCAGTCATCCAGTCCAGCGCCAGGCGTACAGAAGATCAAAAGAGGAGAAAACACTGTACAGTTCTTTACCACAAGATGAAAGGATGGAATCTGTTTCGACTCACTTCCAGGTCAAAGAAATCAGCAGAGTCTGAGACCCTGGAGGCTCGAGCGAAGAGCAACCCCAAAACACATTCACCTTCAATCAGGAACTTTCCTGTCTTCATTAAAACACTCAGCCAATCAGAATGCTTAATACACAGCTGCATGGTCATTTTGCGCCAATGGGGCTAACTAGCATGACACAGCACCAATATAAACTCATAAACACTGATGAGTTTATTATTCATTTGCTTTAGCACCAACTAGTTAGTTCTGATGCTGTAAACGTCTAGACTGTCAAATATCAAAGAGGTAAAGTGCAAACCTGGAGCTTCGCAACTCGTCCTTGAATTGACATCAACCGTTGTTGTTCTTCATGGCAGATTTAATTATCCTCAACTCAACAATACACATAATTTATGTTCTTGTTTAGACATATTTTGCACACCACAGCAAAACTCACAGCAAACTGACAGAAAATGAGCCACAGATGTGCTCAATCTTCAGTATCTCCACACATCTGCGGCGTACAGACAATCGGACCTGTTTGAGACACAACAATCAGCTGAGAAATTGATGATCAGCTGGAATACATATCAGTACAGTTTTTCTGAAAGAAATTAATAGTTTTATTCAGCAAGGACACATTAAATTGATCAAAAGTGACAGTGAAGGCAGTTTACAATGTTATGATTCATCTGTGAATCCTAAAAAAAAAATAAAATGTATCAGTTTCAACAAAAATATTTGGCAGCACAACTGTTTTCAACATTGATAATCAGAAATGTTTGCTGAGCAGCAAATCAGCATATTAGAATGATTTCTGAAGGATCATGTGATGCTAAAGACTGGAGTAATGATGCTGAAAATTCAGCTTTGCAACACATGAATAAATTACATTTTACTATAAATTCACATATAAAACATCTATTTTAAATTGTAATAATATTACAGTTTTGGTGAGCAGAAGAATGTAATTATATTTATAATTTGTATGTTTTTACTGTATAAATATTTTATGATTATTTCATATTTATATAGTATTACAAAAATATTTTTTGTAATTAGTTTTTTAATATATTTTTCCATTTTTACTTGAATTGTTTTTTATCATTTTAATAGTTTAAATATTTTAAAAAGTTTCCGTAATTTTGTTGTTCTTGTCCTTTTATTAGATTTAGCTTTTTTTTTTTTTAACAAACTACATACTTAAACAAATATAAAATATGCATTTTTTTAATGAATTATTATATCCGTTTTATTTATTTTAGCGCAACAAGTTTAAATAAATTAAAACGAGCAGCTAGCTGAAATTAAAAAAAAAAATAAAAAGTATTTTTCAGTTTTATTTTAATTCAGTTATTTTCTTTTTTTATGATTTCAGTGTTAGTTAAAGATAACGGCCCTGTCCTGTGCAAGATCTCATCTGTGTATGAAGAAGCGCAGCAGGTCCCGCTGTGTTCGGTGTCCACATGCTCCAATCAGACGCGTCCCGGAGCGGCTCCGTGACAGCTGGCCCTCGAAGCGCTGAGTCCGGCCCCGGCGCGAGGAGCGGGACTCCCTCAGGTCTGTTCTCAGCGTGAGGGTCTTTCTGCTGCTTTAAAGCCCCTTAATCCCCATCAGATTAACCCACGGGGGGAAAACGGCCCGATGGCAGCGGCGCGCGGCCTGCTCTCTATTTACACAACATACGGCCTCCTAAAACCAAAAAAAAACCCTCATTAAGAGCTGCTGTTTTGTGCCTGAAGGCAAACACTCAGATCTTTGGAGAAACCATCTTTTCGTAACATGTTTATGGCAGCCCTGTTGACCCCTGAACTGGGTTTAAATAGAAATATTGAACTGGCTGTTTACCAAGAACCAATAAAAACACTTTTTTAATGTCAGCTACACAAATAAATTGGTTTAGGATTTACTTTTAAACAGTTTTCAATTTTGCTAGTAAGCGAGTAACACATTGAATTAAACAAATGTGCTCCAATAATCTTTAAAAAATCATTTTTACAGTGTATATGCACTGCAAAAATCATTATTTATCAATATTTTTGCCTTGCCGTCCAATAAAAATATCTATAGCCTTAAAACAAGATACAACTTAAAAAAAAAAAAAAAAAAAAAAAATCTGTAAAATTAGGGTGAATGGATTACGATTTGGTAAAATTTTATTAAACAGCTGAGAGTACTAGATTAAAGCATGATCAAATTAGTCGAAATATTCAATAATTAAACATACAATGGACTGGTGTTATTTTATTATTAATGATAATACTAAAACTAAAATTAAAACCATTTAAAAAAAAAATTTAAATAAATGTTTGAAATAAAATAAATGTTAACTGAAATTAAATAGTATCTAAATAACTAAATAACCCGAAACTAATACATAAAAATTAATAAAAATGACATGGACATATTTAAATAAAAAATTATAAATGTATAAAAATGATAAATAAAATTATTATAAATGCAGATTTATAATAAAACTGTATCAAACTGTATTTTTGAATTTATTTTGAAAATATTTATATATTACTATATATTTATTTATGCAATTTATATATTATTCAAACTGTAACAAATTCATACATCATGGTAGCATTTATTATACTGATTTTAATTTAAAAAGAAAAATATTTATACAGTTGTCTCTATGATTTGTGTTAGAGTAATAAAAAACATACTAAAACTAAAATTAAAACCATTAAAAAACATTTAAATAAATGTTTCAGATAAAATACAAGTTAACTGAAATAAAATAGCATCTAAAGTATCTAAATAACTAAATAATGTGAAACTAATACATAAAAATGTATAAAAAGTGACATGGACATATAAATAAAAAAATCATAAATATCTAAAAAATTATAAATAAAATTATTATAAATGCAGATTCATAATAAAACAGTACCATGCTTTTTTAAATAATTTATTTTAAAAAAGATTTATATATTTCTATATACTTATTTGCACAATTTATATATTATTTAGACTGTAATGAATTTATATACCATGGCAGCATTTATTATACTGATTTTAATAAAATAAATAAATAAATAAATAAAATAGTTGTTTCTATGATTTGTGTTGGAGTAATAAAAAAACATACTAAAACTAAAATTAAAAACATTAAAAAACATTTGAATAAATGTTTGCGATCAAATAACTGTTAACTGAAATAAAACAGTGTCGAAATAACTAAATAACGTGAATTAAATAAAAATTAATAAAAATGACAAGGACATAGTAGAATAAAAATTAAAAATGTTTAAAAATTCAATAAAATTATGATAAATGCAGATTTATAATAAAACTATCATATTTGTTAATAATTGTTAATAATTTATTTTAAAAAAGATTTATACATTTCTATATATTGATTTACACAATTTATATATTATTAAAACGGTAATGAATTTATATATCATGGTAGCATTTATTATTCTGATTTTAATAAAAATAAATAAATAAATAAAATAGATGTTTCTATGATTTGTGTTAGAGTAATAAAAAAACATAAGAGCTGCCATAAAATTATTAATAATGCATAATAAAATATTATATAATTATAAAATGTGAAAACAGATGACATAAAAAAAAAATTAAATAAATAATAATAATAATAATAATAACAGAAATGATACAAAAATAACACTTCTCTGGGCATTTCCGGTATTTCCGTTCATTAATATGCTGAATATATCTCATCATTGCATATTTAATATGACTGAAAAAAATAATGCACAGGGCCTCCTCAAAACGCTCATTTCAATCCAATGCTGGGTATTTCAGGTATTTATTGGCCTGTTTCAGTGGTTTGTTGGTCTTTCATAGGTTCTTCTGACGTGACTGTGATTGCTCTTAAGGAAAGTGGAAAGCTGTTAGCGTGTGGAATGCTGATTACTGCATTTCTGCTGGATTTCGGCATGGATTACAGCGTTTATTGGCTGGAGTAAGTGGATTCTGGTATGTCCTGTAAGTAGAACCAGGTGCTGGTCCTTCAGTGAACACTGTTTTACTGTACGCACCGCCATTGTGTTTGCACAGTTTCACTTACTCACGTGTTCTGCATTTCATCTTCATACGGGACGCGTGTGCTCGGACGAGAAGCTTTCTTTCCTCCTGACGCCTGACCACACTCATCCGGTCAACCTCCAGCGGGACTCCAATCCGTCCGATGGTTTGTTCAAAAGGAGCTGAGGATCCTATCGAATAAAGAGGAAATTCACATATGTATGTCAAATATTGCTAAAATCTGCAAGTTCAACATATTCATATTTTTAAAGTTAAAATACATTTGTTCACACAGGTGTCCCATATGGCGAAAAATGATCAAATTAGCCAAAATATTCAAAAATCAAACACACACTGAACCAGTGTTATTTTATTATTAAGGATAATACTAAAACAAAACCATTAAAACCATTTAAATAAATGTTAACTGAAATAAAACTGTATCTAAAGTATCAAAATAACTAAACATGAAACTAATACATAAAAATTAATAAAAACGAAATGGACATATTAAAATAAAAAATTATAAATGTATAAAAATTATAAAAACTATGAATAAAATTATTTTAAATGCAGATGTTTAATAAAACTATCATAACTTTTATTTATTTCTTTTATTTCTTTTTATTTATTTATTAGTTTATTTTAGAAAGACATATATATTACTATATATTTATTTATATCATTTATATATTATTCAAACTGTAATGAATGTGTACATCACGGTAGCATTAATTATACTGATTTTAATTTTAAACAAATAAATAAATAAAATAGTTGTTTCTATGATTTGTGTTAGTTAGAGTAATAAAAAACATACTAAAACTAAAATTAAAACCATTAAAAACATTTAAATAATGTTTGAAAAAACAAAGTTAACTGAAATAAAATAGTATCTAAAGTATCAAAATAACGAAATAACGTGAAACTAATACATACAAATTAAAAACGACATGGACATATTAAAATAAAAAAATATAAATGTATAAAAATTATAAAAAATATAAATAAAATTATTATAAATACAGATGTATAAAAAACTATCATAACTTTTATTTATTTCTTTTTTATTTTTATTTATTTATTAATTTTTTTTAAAAGATTTATATATTACTATATATTTATTTATATAATTTATATATTATTTAAACTGTTATAAACGTATACATCATGGTAGCATTTATTATATGGATTTTAATTTTAAACAAATAAATAAAATAGTTGTTTCTATGATTTGTGTTAGTTAGAGTAATAAAAAACATACTAAAACTAAAATTAAAACCATTAAAAACATTTAAATAAATGTTTGAAAAAACAATGTTAACTAAAATAAAATAGTATCTAAAATATCAAAATAACTAAATAACGTGAAACTAATACATACAAATTAAAAATGACATGGACATATTAAAATAAAAAAAATGTAAATGTATAAAAAATATTAAAAATATAAATAAAATTATTATAAATGCAGATGTATAAAAAACTATCATAACTTTTATTTATTTCTTTTTTTATTTTTATTTATTTATTAATTTTTTTAAAAAGATTTATATATTACTATATATTTATTTATATAATTTATATATTATTTAAACTTATAAATGTATACATCATGGTAGCATTTATTATACGGATTTTAATTTTAAACAAATGAAGTAGTTGTTTCTATTATTTGTGTTAGAAAAACATTTAAATAAAAACATTTAAAATGTTTGAGAAAAAATAAATGTTAACTGAAATAAAATATTATCTAAAGTATTTAAATAAGTAAATAACGTGAAACTAATACATAAAAATACAAATGACATTGACATATTAAAATAAACAATTATTAATAAAATGATTATAAATGCAGATTTATAATAAAATTGTATCATAATTTTTTTATAATTTATTTAAAAAGATTTATATTACTATATATTTATTTATACAATGTATCTATTATTAAAACTGCAATGTCCCATATGGCAAAAAACATTTTTTTTCAGGCCAAAATATATTTTAAATATTGTTAAATATATGTTACAAACAGTGAAGCTCAATAAAATATACTTCATTATAATAAAGCAGTAAATTAAATAAACTAAATTAAAAATGTCTAGTTTAAACCTTCATACACCAAAATATATTTGAAAATGTATAGCACATATATTAAATATGTTTTCAAAAAAATATATATATATAAAAGACAAAAATATATAAGTAGAAAAAAAAATATGTGTGTGACATTTTTTTTGGACACTTTTGGTATATTTTGAAATATATTTAAAATGTACTTGAAAATATATTTTTCTTTTGCTGTATGGGCTAAAATATATCTGAATTTTAGTCATTAAAGCTTCTTAAAGAAACAGTCTAAACAATTATTCTGTCATCATTTACTCACCCTCACGTTCTTCAAACGTATGTGTGGTTTTATTTCATGCAGCAAAAAAAGGAGAAATTGTGAAGAATTCAATCGCAGTTCATGCTGATCATGTCAATCAAGCTCTGAAAAAGACAGAATATGGGAAAAAAAAAACATAAAAGTATAATAAAAGTGCTATTTTTCAAAATGCAATAATCTGAACAAATGCAATAATGAAACTCATTGAGAAGTTTGAATCATTCTACTGATTCAGTTCATTCAGATGATTCATTAAAATGAACCAGTTACAAAAACAATTCACTGATTCATTTCACCTTTTTTCAAAAGAACAATTTAGTTACTTTCACTATAATTTTTATAATATTACTGCCACCATATTTAGATGTTTTTGTGTAATAAAAATACTTTGATTGCAGAACAACATACTTTTTTATAGTAAAATAGCCTACTCGAAACGATAAAACATAATTTCAAGTAGCTTCCTATATTTTTTTAATAACAGTAACGGCCTAAAATTGTTATTCACAGTTCATTTTGTTGTTTTCCAGTCCAACACATTCTTAAATCAAGATACTTTTACTTCAGAATCAAAATGGTGTAAGATATCAAGTCTTGTTTTCTTAATTCAAAGTTTAGTCTTATGTTTTTGTTTTGAGCATAAACTCATTTCATTTTGATACATTTTCCAGAAAGCATATCTTAATATTATGCCATTTTGCATCTCAAGTAAATGTTTTGACGTAAGAAAAGTTTACTTGTACTGATAAACAAGACAAAAATACTGAGGAAAAACAGGTTTTTTCCCATTCAATTTCTTTACAATCTTCTTCAACATTATTTAAGGACAAGGGATGTTATCGATAGGCCCCTGTGGTTTTATATTTCGCTAATTTTTCTCATCTTTAACATACCGTGTCTTAATATAGTCGTAATGAAACGCTTCAATAAATCAGAGAAACATAAACTCAATCCGTCGTCACTGACCGATGGCTTCTGTCTGTCAAACGGTGGCGGGAACTCGAGTTTGACGGTAAGAAACGCAAGTTTTGTAGATGTGTGTGTTTAGGATTGTTTATAACAGAGAAGTCTGTGTGTCTTTGATCATGACGGGCACTTCGTGCCACGCAGAGAACGTCACTGACAATTACCGGAGCGATTACCGCACAATCCGCCGCTCCGGCTTGTTGTGGTGTCTCCGGTGTAATGGCGGCGCGCAGCAGCGGCTCAGGTTCCCACAGGAAGTGAAGGAGTCGCGAGGGTGGCCCGGGTGAAACGGGTCTGGGTGGTGCTCTATAAAAAGCAAAGTCAGATCAGTTCCACTAAACAGATTTTATCTCGTGGCAACACTTAGCATGTCCTCGCCGAGTTATTTTCTCTCGTCTCCTGAGGCGCATTCCGGCGGCAGAGCCGCGATAACTGTTCCCGCTTAAAGCTACAGGAATAGCGGCTCAGGCACGCAGTAAACAAAAGCGCATCTCCATTTGACATAATTATTGTTTATTAATAATTAGTTTTTACAACTGTATGATATATATATTCATATATATATATATATATATATATATATATATATATATATATATGATACAATACACAAAAGTTTAATAAATAATTATTAATGATAATGATGATAATGATTAATGATGATAATAATAATAACAATAAAGAAAAAAATCCAGATAGAATATAAATATAAACAAATAAAAAATAAAAATACATTTTCTACTATAAACTATAATTTGAAAACTATATAAAGCACAATATATAGAATTAACCTGTGTTTGTGTGTATATCAGCTTTTAATTTATTTATTTATTTATTTATTTTACTTTTAATGTGGTTCGTCCAATCAGATTAAAATAAAATAAAAAATAAATAAAGAAATACAAATAAAATATGAATAAATACAAAAGTTCAATAATAATAATCATTTGATAAAACATTATTACATTAATAATATTACATTAACCAAATTTTAGTAAATAATTAAATGTAAATAGTGATAATGACATACTGTAGATAATATCACGATAAGACCATTTCTATATCATTTACAGTGTGTCAGGAATAGCGGCTCAGGCACGCAGTAAACAAAAGCGCATCTCCATTTGACAGTAAACCATTCAAACACTCCCCGCCGGAGAAAACAGCCTGAACCAGCCTAGCGTGAGGTGCTGGACCTGGTTTGAGCTGGTCTCCCAAAATACCTCTCAAAAGGTTATCCGTTATGTAGGCTACGTTTGTACATAACATTTAGGTTTAGGTTAAAATAAAACAAATGAAAATGAAATCTAAATTAATAATAAATAAAACAATAAAATAAAGTTTTATATATATATATATATATAAAAAAGAAAATAAAATACGCAATTGGATAAATAATTAAATGAATTAATGATAACAATTTACATAGAACTATCAGGTATTTGTTTGTATCAGCTTTTATTTTATGACTTAAAATGTGAATAAAATAAAATATAAAGATTCACAAGTAGAAAGTCAAGCACAAAAATTAAGCCATTCAAGTGCTGATATTAATTCAATGCAAAACAATAAAATAAGAAGTAAAAGATGCAAAGGAATGCAATAAAATAAAATAAAAAAAAATAAAAAGGTTTAAAAAGTAGAAAGTCAAACAATGTTTTAAAAACACTGCAATAATAATAATAATAATAATAAATACACTAAAATGTGGTTTATATAATCAGGTTAAACATAACAGAAATAAGTAGAAATAAATATAAATAATAAATAATAAATACAATTAAAAAAAAGGTTTGAAAGTAGAAAGTCAAGCACAAAAATTAAGCCATTCAAGTGCTGATATTAATTCAATGCAAAACAATAAAATAAGAAGTAAAAGATGTAAAGGAATGCAATAAAATAAAATAAAATAAAATAAAATTTTAAGGTTTAAAAAGTAGAAAGTCAAACAATGTTTTAAAAGCACTGCAATAATAATAATAATAATAATAAATACACTAAAATGTGGTTTATATAATCAGGTTAAACTTAACAGAAATAAGTAGAAATAAATATAAATAATAAATAATAAATAAAATAAAAAAAAAGGTTTGAAAGTAGAAAGTCAAGCACAAAAATTATGTAAATAAATAAATAAATAAATAAAACAGAAATAAATAAAAATACAAATAAATATAAATAAAACAACAGAATGTTTTAAAAACACTGCAAAAATAATAATGATAATTATTATTCTTAATAATAATAATAATAATAAATGTGGCCTATATAATCAGATTAAAATAAAATAAATGAAACAGAAATAGAAATTAAACAAAATAAAATAAAACACTGCAATAATAATAATGATAATAATAATAATAATAATCATAAAATACACTAAAGTTTAATTATTAAATAAATTACTGATAATGATAAATGTAGCTCATTCAATCACATTCAAATAAAAAAAATCAATACATATAAATCAATAAATATAAAAAAATAAATTATTAGTCACTATTGTTTAATCATAATTATTGTTTATTAATAATTAGTTTTTACAACTGTATGATATATATATATGATACAATACACAAAAGTTTAATAAATAATTATTAATGATAATGATGATAATGATTAATGATGATAATAATAATAACAATAAAGAAAAAAATCCAGATAGAATATAAATATAAACAAATAAAAAATAAAAATACATTTTCTACTATAAACTATAATTTGAAAACTATATAAAGCACAATATATAGAATTAACCTGTGTTTGTGTGTATATCAGCTTTTAATTTATTTATTTATTTATTTATTTTACTTTTAATGTGGTTCGTCCAATCAGATTAAAATAAAATAAAAAATAAATAAAGAAATACAAATAAAATATGAATAAATACAAAAGTTCAATAATAATAATCATTTGATAAAACATTATTACATTAATAATATTACATTAACCAAATTTTAGTAAATAATTAAATGTAAATAGTGATAATGACATACTGTAGATAATATCACGATAAGACCATTTCTATATCATTTACAGTGTGTCAGGAATAGCGGCTCAGGCACGCAGTAAACAAAAGCGCATCTCCATTTGACAGTAAACCATTCAAACACTCCCCGCCGGAGAAAACAGCCTGAACCAGCCTAGCGTGAGGTGCTGGACCTGGTTTGAGCTGGTCTCCCAAAATACCTCTCAAAAGGTTATCCGTTATGTAGGCTACGTTTGTACATAACATTTAGGTTTAGGTTAAAATAAAACAAATGAAAATGAAATCTAAATAATAAATAAAACAATAAAATAAAGTTTTATATATATATATATAAAAAAGAAAATAAAATACACAATTGGATAAATAATTAAATGAATTAATGATAACAATTTACATAGAACTATCAGGTATTTGTTTGTATCAGCTTTTATTTTATGACTTAAAATGTGAATAAAATAAAATATAAAGATTCACAAGTAGAAAGTCAAGCACAAAAATTAAGCCATTCAAGTGCTGATATTAATTCAATGCAAAACAATAAAATAAGAAGTAAAAGATGCAAAGGAATGCAATAAAATAAAATAAAAAAAAATAAAAAGGTTTAAAAAGTAGAAAGTCAAACAATGTTTTAAAAACACTGCAATAATAATAATAATAATAATAAATACACTAAAATGTGGTTTATATAATCAGGTTAAACATAACAGAAATAAGTAGAAATAAATATAAATAATAAATAATAAATACAATTAAAAAAAAGGTTTGAAAGTAGAAAGTCAAGCACAAAAATTAAGCCATTCAAGTGCTGATATTAATTCAATGCAAAACAATAAAATAAGAAGTAAAAGATGTAAAGGAATGCAATAAAATAAAATAAAATAAAATAAAATTTTAAGGTTTAAAAAGTAGAAAGTCAAACAATGTTTTAAAAGCACTGCAATAATAATAATAATAATAATAAATACACTAAAATGTGGTTTATATAATCAGGTTAAACTTAACAGAAATAAGTAGAAATAAATATAAATAATAAATAATAAATAAAATAAAAAAAAAGGTTTGAAAGTAGAAAGTCAAGCACAAAAATTAAGCCATTCAAGTGCTGATATTAATTCAATGCAAAACAATAAAATAAGAAGTAAAAGATGTAAAGGAATGCAATAAAATAAAATAAAATAAAATTTTAAGGTTTAAAAAGTAGAAAGTCAAACAATGTTTTAAAAGCACTGCAATAATAATAATAATAATAATAAATACACTAAAATGTGGTTTATATAATCAGGTTAAACTTAACAGAAATAAGTAGAAATAAATATAAATAATAAATAATAAATAAAATAAAAAAAAAGGTTTGAAAGTAGAAAGTCAAGCACAAAAATTATGTAAATAAATAAATAAAACAGAAATAAATAAAAATACAAATAAATATAAATAAAACAACAGAATGTTTTAAAAACACTGCAAAAATAATAATGATAATTATTATTCTTAATAATAATAATAATAATAAATGTGGCCTATATAATCAGATTAAAATAAAATAAATGAAACAGAAATAGAAATTAAACAAAATAAAATAAAACACTGCAATAATAATAATGATAATAATAATAATAATAATCATAAAATACACTAAAGTTTAATTATTAAATAAATTACTGATAATGATAAATGTAGCTCATTCAATCACATTCAAATAAAAAAAATCAATACATATAAATCAATAAATATAAAAAAATAAATTATTAGTCACTATTGTTTAATCATAATTATTGTTTATTAATAATTAGTTTTTACAACTGTATGATATATATATATATATATATATATATATATATATATGATACAATACACAAAAGTTTAATAAATAATTATTAATGATAATGATGATAATGATTAATGATGATAATAATAATAACAATAAAGAAAAAAATCCAGATAGAATATAAATATAAACAAATAAAAAATAAAAATACATTTTCTACTATAAACTATAATTTGAAAACTATATAAAGCACAATATATAGAATTAACCTGTGTTTGTGTGTATATCAGCTTTTAATTTATTTATTTATTTATTTATTTTACTTTTAATGTGGTTCGTCCAATCAGATTAAAATAAAATAAAAAATAAATAAAGAAATACAAATAAAATATGAATAAATACAAAAGTTCAATAATAATAATCATTTGATAAAACATTATTACATTAATAATATTACATTAACCAAATTTTAGTAAATAATTCAATGTAAATAGTGATAATGACATACTGTAGATAATATCACGATAAGACCATTTCTATATCATTTACAGTGTGTCTATGCGTCTATCAGCTTTTAATTGCAAATATGGCTCATCCAGTCAGGTTTAAAAACTAAAACTCACGTTAAAACCATATAATTCACGTTGTATCGCTGTACCATATTTACTCCATTAAATGCGTCCCAGTCGAGTTAACGGCCACTGTCGCTATCTATCAGCGTCAATCCGTGTCTAATCAGCAAACGACAATCAAAATTAGCGAGTGAAATCAGGAGCTTGACCTTTGACCTCCTCTGATCTAAGCCGCGCTGCTCGCTGTCCTGGTATGAGTTACAGACGAGGTTAACGGAGGGTCACAGAGAGCCCAAAAACAGGCCGCAAGGATGCAGGGACGCTCACAGATAAGAGGATGGCGCATGTTTACTCTGGAGCGGCTGCAGGGGTCACAGAGGTCACAGGAGCCACGCTGACGGCCCTCATTTCAGCTCTTTGAAATGGAAACACTGTGCTGGTGAGCCTCCAAAACACACAAAACCCTCGCAAAACTCATTAAACACGGACTGAGCCACTACCATCGGCTTATTTTAGACTTTCACACACTCAAACAGCAAGTCAGACAGCCATTATCGCTAAATAAATCAAGCACACAAATAAAGCCATTCAGGTGCTTATATTAATGCCTTGGCAAACAATAAAGTAAAAAGTAAAATATGCAGGGCAAAATGAAAAAATAAAATAAAATAAAATAAAATAAAATAGGTTTCAAAAAGCCAAGCATAAAAATGAAGCCATTCAAGTACTTATATTAATGTTATCCCAAATTATAAACTATAAAAATATCCAAAGGAATGCAATAAAAAAATATTAAATAGGTAATAAATAAAATGCAATTAAATAAAATAAGGTTCAAAGACAGAAAGTCAAGCCCAAAAGAAAGCCATTTAAATGCTTATATTAATTTAAAGCAAAACAATAAAGTAAAATATGCAAAGGAATGCAATAAAAAATAAATAAAAAATAAAATTAAATAAAATTAAAAATAAAAATAAAAACATTTAAAAGCAGAAAGCCAGGCATAAAAAATGAATCCATTCAAGTAATCATATTAATGTCATCCCAAACTATAAAATAAAAAGTAAAATACGCAAAGGAATGCATTAAAAAAAAGAAAAGAAAACATAAAATAAATTAAAAAAAAATACAAAAAAATACAAAAATAAATAGGTTTCAAAGTAGAGAGCCAAGCATAAAAATGAAGCCATTCAAGTGCTTATATAAATGTCATCCCAAACTATAAACTATAAAAATATCCAAAGGAATGCAATAAAAAAAAAGGTAATAAATAAAATGCAATTAAATAAAATAAGGTTCAAAGACAGAAAGTCAAGCACAAAAGAAAGCCATTTAAATGCTTATATTAATTTAAAGCAAAACAATAAAGTAAAATATGCAAAGGAATGCAACAGAAAATAAATAAAAAATAATAAAATAAAATAAAATAAAACAACAAAATAAAATTAAATAAAATTAAATTAAATTAAAAATAAAAACATTTAAAAGCAGAAAGCCAGGCATAAAAAAATTAATCCATTCAAGTACTCATATTAATGTCATCCCAAACTATAAAATAAAAAGTAAAATGTGCAAAGGAATGCAATAAAAATAAATAAATAAATAAAATAAATAAATAAAATACAAAAATAAAAAGGTTTCAAGTAGAAAGCCAAGCATTAAATTGTAGCCATTCAAGTACTTATATTGATGTCATCCCAAACTAATAAATGAAAAAATATAAAAAATTAAATTAAATTAAATTAAAAAATAAGGTTTCAAAGCAGAAAGCCAAGCATAAAAAAATGAAGCCATTCAAGTACTTATATTAATGTCATCCCAAACTATAACATAAAATACACAAAGAAATGCAATAAATAAATAAATAAAAAATAAATAAAATAATAAGGTCAAATAAAATAAAATAAATAAAATTAAAAAATAAGGTTTCAAAGTAGAAAGCCAAGCATAAAAATGAAGCTATTCAAGTACTTAATGTCATCCCAAACTATAAAATAAAAAGTAAAATACACAAAGAAATGCAATAAAAAAAAATAAAATCTAAAACGAACAGAGAATGACACAAATATGAAGCCATTCAAGTGCTTGTATTAATGTAATGCCAAATTATTAAATAGTTAATAAATAAAATGCAATTAAATAAAATAGTTACTAAATAAAATACAATTAAATAAAATAAGGTTTAAAGACAAGCACAAAATAAATGATATTAATTTAAAGCAAAACAAAAAAGTAAAAAATGCAATGGCATACAATGCAGTGCCGTAAAATAAATTCAAATATTTAGACCGTTGAATGACACCGCGGACCAATCGTAATCAAGTATTACATTTAAATGGAAACCATCCTGACCGTTTTGGGTGCGCTGTCGCTTTAAGAATGAAAAGCCGTTCATTACAGCTGTATGTGTGATATTTAAGGGAGCTTGTGAGTGATTTGTGGTAAACACAGCTGACGGTGGATTTGAACAAGTGCTTCGAATGTAAGCCTCCAAATGTCCCGTAATCATCCGTGACCTCGGCTTCACCTGCGCCGTGAACCGCTGGCCCAATCCGAAACTGACCCATATCCACACATGGAGAGATTCATGCTGTTTATGATCACACAAACCCTAAAGCCTAAAACCACAGAGAAACCGCACATCATGTTGAACTGCTCCGAGTCATTTCTGTGCCACCGGTGGCTCCGAACGGATTTGACAGAATTACGTCCGTCATTGGTCAGTCCAACAGATAATCCCGCCTCCAAACTCACCTGATTAGCCGAGTCAGCTGACATGTCAGCCTGCTCAAATACAGATCAGTGGTCAAAGTCAGTCATTTACTCTTCAGGAAGTCAAATTAACTACAGCTACAGTGCGCATATGATGACTTAAAATGTTGGCTACTTAGGCAGCATAGTGCTGTACATGAAATGACTTTAAAAATGTATGCGAAGTGCTAAGATAAAGCCAATCAAGTGTAAAAATGAAATGCAATACAACTAAATAAAATAAAAAAAAAGTGCTTGCTTTAAAAGTAAAAAGTAAAATATGCAATTCAGTGCAATGCAGTAAAAAAAAAAAAAAATTATTAGGTTCAAATAGTAGTAGATTCAAGAACTAAAAGCCATTCAAGTGCTTGCAATTTAATGCAAAACAATAAAATTAAGTGAAATATGCAATGCAATGCAATAAAATGCAACAAAAATAAACTTAAATTTAAATAAAAAAATAAATATATTAGGTTTAAATATAAAAATTCCAGCACTAAAATAAAGCCATTCAATTCAAAACGATAAGCGTACATAAAATATGTAATGCAATAAAATGCAATGCAATGCAATGCAATAAAATAAAATAAAATAAAATGCAACAAAAATAAATTTAAAGAAAATTAAATTTAAATAAAAAAATAAATATTAGGTTTAAATATAAAAATTCCAGCACTAAAATAAAGCCATTCGATTCAAAATGATAAGCGTACATAAAATATGTAATTCAATGCAATAAAATGCAATAAAATAAAATGCAAAAAAAAAAAATAATAATAATTAAATTAAATTAAATTTAAATAAAAAATAAATATATTAGGTTTAAATATAAAAATTCCAGCACTAAAATAAAGCCATTCAATTCAAAAGGATAAGGGTACATAAAATATGTAATGCAATACAATAAAATGCAATGCAATTCAATGCAATGCAATGCAATGCAATAAAATAAAATAAAATAAAATAAAATAAAATAAAATAAAATAAAATAAAATAAAATAAAATAAAATAAAAATAAATAAATTTTTTTGTGCTTGCATTATTTCAATGCAAAACAATCAAATTTATGCAATGAAAAAAAGGCAATGCATTGCAATAAAAAATTAAATATAAAATATTATGTACAGACATCAAAAGTCAATATCTAAAATAAAGCAATTCAAGTGCTTGCATTAATTCATTGTTAAAATAAAATAAAATAAAATAAAATAAATAGGTTTCAAAATAGAAAGCCAATCATAAAAATGAAGCCATTCAAGCACTTACATAAATGTCATCCCAAACTATAAACTAAAAAAGGAATGCAATAAAAAATAAAATAATAAAATAAAATAAAATAAAATACAAAATAAATATAAAATATTACGTTCATACATCAAAAGTCAATGACTAAAATAAAGCAATTCAAGTGCTTGCATTAATTCAATGCAAAACAATACAATTTATGCAATGAAAAAAATTCAAAATAATAAAATAAAATATTAGATTTAAATGTAGAAAGTCTAACTAAAAATAAGGTCATTCATCTGCTTACAAAAATGAAATAAATGAACAATAAATAAAAGAAAAGAAAAAAGCAATAAAATAAAATGCAACAAAAATAAAATAAAATTTAAATAAAATAAAAATATTAGGTTTAATATAAAAATTTAATCGCTAAAATAAAGCCATTTAATGCAAAACAATAAGATTAAGTAAAATATGTAATGCAACGCAATAAAATAAAGTCAAATAAAAAAATGAGGTTCAACTGTAAAAAGTCAAGCACTAAAACAAACCAAGTTTCACGCTTGCATTAATTCAATGCACCAATAAAATTTATGCAATGAAAAATAAAACGCATGCAATGCAATGAAATAAAATAAATGTAAAATATTAGGCACAAACATCAAATGCCATTAACTAACATAAAGCAATTCAAGTGCTTGCATTAATTCCAAGCAAAACAATACAATTTATGCAATGAAAAAAAAAATAATTAAAATGTTAGGTTTAAAAGTAGAAACTAGAACTAGAAGTGAAATATGCAATGCAATAAAATACAATAAACAATTTAATACAATTTAATTTAAATAAAACAAAATAAATATATTAGTTTTAATATAAAACACTAAATAAAGCCATTCAATACAAAACAACAAGATTAAGTAAAATAAGTAATGCAATGCAATAAAATAAAGTGAAATAAATTTTTAAATAGTATAGAATGTATAAACTTTGATTTAAAGAGTCAAATAAAAATATTAGGTTCAACTGTAAAAAGTCAAGCACCAAAATGAACCAAGTTTCATGCTTGTATTAATTCAATGCTTCAATAAAATGTATGCAATGAAAAATAAAATGGATACAATGCAATGAAATGAAATAAAATAAATATAAAATATTAGGTACAAACATACAAAGCCAATAACTAAAATGAAGCAATTCAAGTGCTTGCATTAATTCCATGCAAAACAACACAATAATTAAAAAATAAAATGTTAGGTTTAAATGTAAAAAAAATCCAGAACTTAAATAAAGTAATTCATCTGCTTACAAAAATGAAGTGCAAAACAATAAAGTTAAGTGAAATATGCAATAAAATAAAATACAATTTAATTTAATCTAAATAAAACAAAATAAATATATTAGGTTTAATATAAAAATTCCAACACTTAAATAAAGCCATTCAATGCAAAACAACAAGATTAAGTAAAATATGTAATGCAATGCAATAAAATTAAATTAAGTTAATTAAATGCAACAAAAATAAAATTAAATGATATTAAGTTTAAATATAAAAATTCCAACACTAAAATAAAGCCATTCAATGCAAAACAAAAAGATTAAGTAAAATATGTAATGCAATGCAATAAAATTAAATTAAGTTAATTAAATGCAACAAAAATAAAATTAAATGATATTAAGTTTAAATATAAAAATTCCAACACTAAAATAAAGCCATTCAATGCAAAACAAAAAGATTAAGTAAAATAAGTAATGCAATGCAATAAAATGCAATAAAATTAAATAAAATAAAATTAAATTAATTAAATGCAACAAAAATAAAATTAAATGATATTAAGTTTAAATATAAAAATTCCAACACTAAAATAAAGCCATTCAATGCAAAACAACAAGATTAAGTAAAATATGTAATGCAATGCAATAAAATGCAATAAAATAAAATTAAATTAATTAAATGCAACAAAAATAAAATTAAATGATATTAAGTTTAAATATAAAAATTCCAACACTAAAATAAAGCCATTCAATGCAAAACAACAAGATTAAGTAAAATATGTAATGCAATGCAATAAAATGAGGTCAAATAAATAGTACAGAATGCAAAAATCAAATAAAAATAGCACTAAAATAAGCCAACTGTTGTGCTTGCAATTCAGTGCATAACAATAAAATGTATGCAATGAAAAATAAAATGTATACAATGCAATGAAATAAAATAATACATATAAAATATTAGGTACATATTAGGTATTAGGTTCAATGCAAAACATTACAATTTATGCAATGAAAAAAAAATGCATTAAAATAAAATATTAGGTTTAAACACAGAAAGTCACAAACTAAAATAAACCCATTCATCTGCTTGCAATAATGAAATCCAAAACAATAAAATTAAGTAAAATATGCAATGCAATAAAAGGAAAGTATTAGGTTTTTTTATATAGGAAATAAAAAGTCAAGCAGTAAGTGTTTGTGGGAAGGCAGTACTAATACAGTCTGTCTGCTAATTACTGGAATAATCAGATTCCCGATGCGTTGGGAGCGCGGCCTGCAGCTGAACTCCGGATCCGGCCACACATTCGGCGATACGTCTCTCTCTCTCCATCTGTGTGATTTGATTTGGTGGGATCAGCAGAAGTTTAGCGCGTTCCCAAAGCTTTATTCTGGCTCTCGGCCTCGGCGGTCCAGGCCTTTTAACACGTCACAATCTGAGCGCCTTCTGACAAACTCTAGAAGCGTTCGAACGCGATGTCTATCTCTCACGCACACAAATGGACGGATCGCTTTCGCCGAGTCCGGAGAGAGTGAATTTATCTGGATGTCATACACCGGGATTATGCGTGCAATGCGATACGGCTTCAAACATGAAAGATCTTCGCTGCGTGTTTGCCTTCAGTTTAACAGAGCTGGAGTGAGAAACGCTTCGCTCTCAGGGGAGGCTGTTCAAACAGCGCTGGAGAAATGTATTATTACCAGATATCAGACAGATATGTGCTCCGTCAGTTTAAAGACCACCATAAAAACACTTCAGAAATACATATAAACCCTTCAGAGTTCATGCAGAACACATTAAGTTCGAAAATAGAATGATGATGCCATTCGAGTACTTACATTAATTCAATGCAAAATAATAAAATGAAAATAAATAATTCAAGTAATAAAGTAAAATATGATACAAAAATAAAAAAAAAGTAAAAATATAAAGTCAAGAAAAATAAAGTAATAAAATACATTTAAATATGCAATGCAATTCAATAAAAGAAATATATCATAAGAAAACTAAAATTAAAACATTTTTTAGCAATGGAAAGCAAAAAGTAATAAGAAAAATATGATCTAAAAAATGTACAAAAATATTCTTAAAATCAACCAAAATAAAATGATCAAGTTAAATATGACATAAAAAATAAAACAAACAAAAAAACACTTTTCAAAAATATAAAGTCAAGAAAAATAAAGTAATAAAATAAATTTAAATATGCAATGCAATGCAATAAAAGAAATATATCATAAGAAAACTAAAATTAAAAGATTTTTTAACAATGGAAAGCAAAAAGTAATAAGAAAAATATGATATAAAATTTTTTACAAAAATATTCTTAAAATCTACCAAAATAAAATAATCAAGTTAAATATGACATAAAAAATAAAACAAACAAAAAAAAAAACACTTTTCAAAAAAGTCGAGAAAAATAAAGTAATAAAATTAAATTAAATATGCAACACAATGCAATAAAAGAAATATAAAGTAAAATAAAATAGAAATATTAATGGAAAACAGGATAAATTAATAAAATTAAGTAAAATATGACATAAAAATACAGCATACAAAATTAACAAAAATATTCTTAAAAACAGGAAATCAACTGAAATAATGAAGTAAAATGTGATAAAAAAAATAAAACAAAAAACTTTTTAAAAATAAAGTAAGAAAATAAAATTAAATATGCAATGCAATATATATATATATATACACATACATAAAATAAAATAGAAATATGTTTCAAATTGAAAGCAAGATAAATTAATAAAATAAAGTAAAAGATGATATAAAAATACAAAAAAAAAATTGCTAAAATATTTTTAAACCAGAAAAATTAACCAAAATAAAATGATAATGTAAAATGTGACTAAAAAACTTTTTAAAAATATAAAGTCAAGAAAAATAAAGTAATAAAATTAAATTAAATAGGCAATGCACTGCAATGCAATAAAAGTAATATGATATAAAATGGAAAGCAAAATAAAGTAATAAAGTAAAATATGATATAAAAAAAAACAAAATTCAAAAATATGAAGTCAAGAAAAATAAAGTAATAAAATAAAATTAATTATGCAACACAATGCAATAAAAGAAATTTATATGTAATATACTGCATAAAGTTAAATAAAATAAAAATATTTTTAAAAATGGAAAGCAAGATAAATTAATAAAATAAAATGATATAAAAATACAACTAAAATAATATTTTAAAAAAGAGAAAGTCAACCAAAATTAAGTAACAAAGAAAAAAAAAAAAAATATATATATAAAAAACAAACAAAAAAATATAAAGTAAAAAAAAATTAATACAATTAAATATGCAATGCACTGCAGTGCAATAAAAGTAATATATACGATCTATACAGTAAAATAAAATAAATATATTTGTAAAAATGGAAAGCAAAATAAAGTAATAAAGTAAAATATGCAAGCAATAAAATTATTTTCGAAAATAGAAAGTCAAGCGCTAAGGTGACGACATTTAAACGCTTGCATTAATTTAGTGCAAAACAATAAAATAAAGTAAAATAAAAGCAACTTTTTCAAAAATAGAAAGTCAAGCACTAAGATGCTATTTGATGCTATTGCTACAATAAAATAAAGTAAAATATGCAATGTAATGCATGATTAAGCCATTCAAGTGGAGAATAAAAACAGCATCAAAGCAACATATTACAAGAAAGAAATGTGCTCCGTCAGTTTAAAGACCAGCATAAAAACAGAAATACACATAAACCCTTCAGAGTTCATACAGAACACAGAGATTCCTCCTGGGATGAGCGTGTGAACGCAGATTTGTGTCATTTGTGTTTAGTGCTGCCTAGAGGACGTCGTGTTCTCCTGGATCCTGCTGAACCGCTCAGACCGGTGAGTTTTAGGTGGAGCGCTTCGCTCTCTTTGGATTCGTGCGGTTCGTGACCCGCAAACAGCTGTAAAACAACTCGTTTCATGATTCTGCTATTACGGCCTGTAATAATAATTACCCAGAAACGCTGCCGCAATAACATTTGATATAAATTTGGGGTTTTATGGACAAAAGAGGCAATGACAAAGCATTGGAAAACTTATGCATACCTTTATCGCAACAGAAATGAATTTTTACGATCAAACATGCCAGTACATGGTACTGAAGGCAGTAAAATTACATAACTGGATCATTTTACAACACAACTGCTTTCAAAGATACAAGACCTGCCAGAGAGAACACAATCCCAGCGAATCACCTGGCACTTCAGCTGTACAAAACTAAAATAAATCAATCAATAAAATCAATAAATCAATACATAGATTCATGCTAGTCACAAAACTTTGTAAAAAAATAAAAAAAATAAAAATACATTAATTAATTAAAACAAACTATATATATAAGAAACTAAATCAAATAAAATATTAAAATAAAAAATAAAGTAATAATAATAATAATAATAGTAAAAACTAATTTCATAAAAAAGCCCATAAATACAACAAAAAATAAATTAAAAATAAAATAACAAACTAAAATAATAAAATAAGGTTATGCAAGATACAAAAAAAACTGTAAAAATAAAACTAATAATTAAATAAATTAAAGTAAAACAAACTAAATTTAAAACATACTAAAAGTAAAATAAAATAAAATAATACAAGACATGAAGATGTAAAAAACTAAAAGTGAAAAAATAAAGTAATAAAATAAATGTAAAAAACTAATTTTATAAAAAAAGACCATAAATATAACAAAAAACAAATTAAAAATAAAATAACAAACTAAATAATAAAATATAGTTATGCAAGATACAAAAAACAGTAAAAATAAAAATAAATCTAAAAAACTAATAATAATAAATTTAATTTAATTAAAACATACTAAATTACAACACACTAAAAGTAAAATAAAATAATGAAAAAAAAAAATACTAGACATAAAGCTGTAAAAAAACTAAAACGGAAAAATATAAAAGTAATAAAGTAAATTAAAAAAACACTAAAAACTTCAATTAACCCAAATATGGTTGTTCACAAAATGCAAAATGTTTCTTTTAGCCAAAAAAAAAAAAAAACTTGTTGAGGTACCTATAGATGTGTTATTCATCAAGAATTCAATTCATAAATGTGATTTTAGTCGTTTTTTTTTTATATATATAATGAGATAAAAGCTGAGCTCTGAACAGAGACAATAATGAATACTTTTTCTAAAACAGGCTCTGTGGAGCCTCTAATATGACATTTTGGAGAAAGTAAAAAACACAGACCAATAAAAAACACAAACCACAAATACACAACTCCTTAACTGCGGTAAAATCACTGTAAATTGTAAACAGGATGTTGCATGAAGGTTGACTGGTAATTGCAATCACAAACGCCTTTAACCAAGAATAGCATTAATTTTAATAGACTTTTCTCCAATATTTATAAACACAAGTCTTTTCCTAGAGTTCAGCTGGTGTTGTTGTGTCCGTCACGGGTTTATTCCGTAATGAGATTAAACTCTGGCATCACACAGACCCAACACTGAGGATAAGGCCGGATTTCACTCCTGCGCTCCTGCCAAACACGCTTTCATTTTTCTGTATTTCATGGGAACGACATTATTCGTTTCTTAATCTGAGATATTTAGTCGAACGCATGATAAAGCAACAAAAAAAAAACTTTCCATTGCAATGCAAAACACTTCTCATTCTCAGACTCATTCTGTCCTAAAAAAGCTTTATTGTTTCACTAAAAATAAATAAATAAATAAATAAAAAATAAAAATAAAAAATCCTAATAGGATACTTTTAAAATTCCTAAATGGTTACTTTTAACATTTTTAATATATATATATATTTTTTTTTTATTAAAATATTAATTTTGTATTGCTTTACACGGTTTCATTTTTTTCCCATAAGAAACCCATTATAAAATATATTGGAATATATTAAATAAAATTTAAGTATTAAAATATACTAAAATTTTATATATATATATATTTTTTTTTTTTTTCTTTCTTACATGTAATATAAAATATTTCAGAATTTATTAATATATTAAAATATTTTAAATAAATATTTCTTTTCTTCTTTCTTCGTTATTCCTTCTTTTTATTTTTGCACTAAAAGAATAATGCTGAAAAAAAAATACGCATATACATTAAAAGTAATATATTGAAATAAAAATATATTTTAATGTTTTTGAACAGTAAGATTTTTAATGTTTTTTGAAGATGCAATAAAAACAATACTAGTCACAAAGCTGTACACAAATAAAACTGAAAAAATAAAGTAATAAAATAAATAAAAACCTAGTTTCATAAAAAAGCCCGTAAATATAACTTTTAACAAAATAAATAAAATAAACTAAAATAACAAAATTATGCTAGATACAAAAAAAAGTACAAATAAAAAAGTAAACCTAAAAAAAAATAAAATAAAGTAACTTAAAACACACTAAATTTGAAATAAAAACTAATAAATACAATGAAAACAATCTAAATAAAACGTTAAAAAGTAAAATAAAATTATAAAATAATACTAGACAAAAAGCTCTAAAAAACTAAAATGGAAAAAACACTAAAACTAAATTCATAAAAAAGCCCATATATATACGTATATATATATATTTTTCAATTTCTACATGTAAAATAAAATAAAAGATTTCAGAATATATTCATATATTAAAATACTGTAAATAAATATTAAGTATTAAAATACAATACAAACTTTTTTTTATTGTCACACTAAAAGAATAATGCTGAAAAAATAATACAAAGTAATATATTAAAAAATTATAAACATATTTATTAAATTAGACACTACCAGTCAAAAGTTTTTGAACAGTAACATTTTTAATGTTTTTTGAAGAAGTCTCTTCTGCTCACCAAGCCTGCATTTATTTGATCCAAAGTACAGCAAAAACAGTAAAATTTTGAAATATTTTTACTATTTAAAGTAACTGCTTTCTATTTGAATATATTTTAAAATCTAATTTATTCCTGTGATTTCAAAGCTGAATTTTCAGCATCATTACTCCAGTCTTCAGTGTCACATGATCCTTCAGAAATCATTCTGATATGATGATTTGCTGCTCAACAAACATTTATTAATATTATGATGTTGAAAAAAGCTGAGTACATTTTTTTCAGGTTTCTTTGATGAACAAAGTTCAGAAGAACAGCATTTATCTGAAATAGAAATCTTTTGCTACCTTATAAATGTCAAGCTTTTGAATGGTGTAGTATATAATGTTACAAAAGCTTTTTATTTCAGATAAATGCTGATATTTGGATCTTTCTATTCATCAAAGAATCCTGAAAAAATGTACTTAACTGTTTTAAATATTGATAATAATAATACAAATAATAAATGTTTTTGAGCATCAAATCAGAATATTAGAATGATTTCTGAAGGATCATGTGACACTGAAGACTGGAGTAATGATGCTGAAAATTCAGCTTTGATCACAGAAATAAATTACATTTTAAAATATATTCAAATAAAAATCAGTTATTTTAAATAATAAAAATATTTCACTATCAAATCAAATAAATGCAGGCTTGGTGAGCAGAAGAGACGTCTTTAAAAAAACATTACAAATCTTACTGTTCAAAAACTTTTGAGTGGTAGTGTATTGCATAAATACTGAATATTACAATATATACCATATGTATATAAAAAAAAAACTGTCATTGTTAAAGTTACGTTTTTGTTTCCTGACACATTCATGTGATATTGTACACAAAACTGAGTTATGTTTAGTTGTTGTCCTGGAGAATTAATGTTTGCGGCGTCAGAACAGCCCAAAGAAATGCAATGAACTCCATCGGAAGACAAACAAACGAACCCACTGTCAATTAATTTCAGCCTCTATGACCTCCCATAAACTCCCATCATAAAACTACACCAGATACACTCACGTGACGTATTTCACCGCTGACGCCTGGAAACGTTTAATGCAAAAGCGAGAGCATATGCTCATATCTGATATCACTGTTTCACATACGACAGCTGCGGGGAAAATCATTAAACTGGTTCTCGTTAGACTCGTATTCTGTCTGTCGCACGACCAGTATGGTTTCGATTCGGTTTAAATTGATCACATCAGTGACTCAGGGCTGTATTTATCAGTACACAGTGTTTGACAAACATAAGCCTTGAAGACCAAGTTACTTCTGTACTGCGGCTCTGAGTGAAACAGGCAAATCAACATAAACAGTGTAGGAAAGTACTTGACTTTACCATGGTAAACGTGCTGATGGGCGTCATGCTGATCCTCCACAGCATCTCCACGTGTCCTAATGGAAAAACAAACATCATCCATTATAGTTACATTTATATTCTTTATGGACTTTTTCAATATTTGAGAAAAATAAAGTAAAATTAGCATTGATATGCAGTATAAGATCATTTCAATTATATACATATTTTAAAACAATAAAATACATTAACTGTTAAATATACACAAAATATTAAAAATAAATTGTGTTATAATATAAAAACAAAACTTTTAACTGTAAACCTAATTAGAGATACATTAAAATAGACTGCATATATATATATATATAGAAAACTTTACCTTTTTTATTTTTTACATATAAATTTGCACACTTAAATCTTACTTTAAAATCATTTTATAACATTTTACCTATCCCTGAGAAACTTAATCAAAGAGCAATGCAGAAAAAAGATTATACTTGAATATTAAAAATTCTTTTTTAAAAATATTTGTAAATATTTCTATAGCATGTATATAAAAACTGTTACTGTTTAATATTTCTGTTGTATGTACTGTTCTAGTAGTTTTCTTGACAAACTTACGAGTAATGCAGAAAAAATACTATTTTAATATATTCAAATTAATGTTTAAAATTAAAATAATTTCAAAACTTTAGTTTAAATAAATGTATATAATACAAAATATTAAAATACATTAAATATTAACATATATACCACCAGTCAAAAGTTTTTGAACAGTAAGTTTTTCATGTTTTTTTTTTTTTTAAAGAAGTCTCTTCTGCTCACCATGCCTGTAAAACTGTAAAATTGTGAAATATTTTTACTATTTAAAATAACTGCTTTCTATTTGAATATATTTTAAAATGTAATTTATTTCTGTGATCTAAGATGAATTTTCAGCATCATTACTCCAGTCTTCAGTGTCACATGATCCTTCAGAAATCATTCTAATATGCTGATTTGCTGTTTAAGAAACATTTATTATTTGTATTATTATTATCAATATTTAAAACAGTTGAGTACATTTTTTCAGAATTCTTTGATGAATAGAAAGATTCAAAAGTCAGCATTTATCTGAAATAAAAAGCTTTTGTAACATTATACCATTCAAAAGCTTGAAGTCAGTGTCATTTTTTGTAAATAAATTAAAGAAATTAATACTTTTATTTAGCAAGGATGCTTAAAATTGATCAAAAGTGATGATAAAGACATTTATAACACTACAAAAGATTTCTATTTCAGATAAATGCTGTTCAGCAAAAACAGTAACATTTTGAAATATTTTTACTATATAAAATAACTGCTTTCTATTTGAATATATTTTAAAGTGTAATTTATTCTTGTGATTTCAAAGCTTTTTTATTTTTAGAGAAATGCTGATCTTTGGATCTTTATCTTCATCAAAGAATTCTAAAAAAAATGCACTCAGCTGTTTTAAATATTGATAATAATAATAATAATAATAATAATAATAATAATAATAATAATAATAAATGTTTCTTGAACAGCAAATCATCATATCAGAATGATTTCTGAAGGATCATGTGACACTGAAGACTGCAGTAATGATGCTGAAAATTCAGCTTTGAAATCACAGGAATAAATTAGATTTTAAAGTATATTCAAATAGAAAGCAGTTACTTTAAATAGTAAAAACATTTCACAATTTTACTGTTTTTGCTGTACTTTTGAACAAATAAATGCAGGCTTAGTGAGCAGAAAAATTAAAATCTATTTTTAAAAATATTAAAAATCTTACTGTTCAGAATTTTTTGACTGGTAGTGTATACTGTATATAAATTTACAAAAAACTCTTACGGTTACATTTATAGTCATATTTTATGAACTGTTTCAGTATTTTTCTTTCCCTGAGAAACCTGAAGAGTAATGAATAAAAATACTATACTCATATATTATTTGAGTATAGTAGTACATCTTTTTTTTTACATATATTAAATACCAGTGTTAGGGGTAACGCATTACAAGTAATGTGAGTTACATAATCAGATTACTTTTAGTAACTTTAAGTAACTAGTAAAGTAACGTTACTTCTTAATTTACAAGAAAATATCTGAGTTACTTTTTCAAATAAGTAACACCAGTTACTTTTTTTTTTTTTACCAGTGCCTTAGAATTAAAACTCATTAACACATTACTTTCCATAAAAAGTAACTAATTAGCTGCTTTTTTAGGGAGTAACAAAATATTGTAATACATTACTTTTAAAAGTAACTTTTCACAACACAGTTAAATGAAATTATATAAAACCTATATTAATATAATGAAATATATTAAATAATATTAAATAAAAAATATACAGCAAAAAAAATATTAAAATACATTAACTATTAAAACATTATATACTATATATATACTATTACTATTATATGCTTACATACTACTGATAGTATAAGTCTGTTCATCTGGAATAATAGTGTTTATTGTTATTGTTATTTTGGCAGCGGTGCTCAAAACAAGAGCGTGAATTCGTTTCAGAGCTCATCTGGAAAATATTACAACAGCGAGACTGTGATACTGAGAGTCATGGAGCGACTGTAAGCATCACATCAGTCCTGTAACCTCACGGTTTGGTTTCGTGTTTGTGTGACGGACAGACGACGACGGAGCATCACCGCAGACGGCAGATGGGCTTCAGCACGCGCTCGCAAACTAACCGCAAGATTAATCCCAACGTGCTTCATCTGAAAATCACTTTCTGCCATGAGATCATTATGATCCGTATATACACAAATACATTTAGTTTATAAATACAGACACAAATGGTGTTTCTAGTGATGAACAGAGGCTGTTTGAACACACAAACACACACACTACTGACGTTCAGGAAAGCAGGGTGAGAAAAACACCTGAAACAGACGAGTGTTATTTCCTGTGGTTGTGGAGCCGGAGAGCAGAATCAACACCGCGACACACCGAATGGACAGACAGATAAAAACACACACACATTCTGAGTTCATATTTAAACAGTAAAGCAAATGAAAACATATATGCTTATCATTATAAAATTTGGTCAACAAAAAAGCATTAAGGTAAATACATGAAATACTGGAAGGATAAATCAGATCTGCTGTGGTTTCTGGTCTCTTCGTCAGACTCGGCGGTATGCAGGACCCGTCAGACGTTTACAGAGGTCAGAATCTGCTTCCGTCTCCCGCGCCGGAGCGATGACATCAGCGGGCGGCAGATCAGGGATCCCCGACACCCGCGGGTCACGCCAGCGACAGAAGAGAGGCCAGAGATTAAACTCTGACCGAGCGGCTCGCCGGCCTCCATCTGCGGATCACTGGAGCAGAGCCTGCAGGGTCACGGATCACATGAATTATTAATGACTGCACTGGAAGCTCTGGGTTATAACTGCATTCTACCAAATCTTTTCTCATCATATTCCATGCAGAGTTCATTAAAATAGTATTCATATTTAACCCCGCAAAACTAGAGAAAGCAACAACAACAACAACAACAACAAAAAATAGATTATGAACAATGTTTAAAATTCAGACATTCTACATTTCAAACAACATTCGAAAATGTAAAAGTCCAAAAAAAGAAAGTTCTACATTTCTAAACGTTTGCGAATGTAAAGGTTTAAAAGAACATTCTACATTTCAAAATTTGAATTTGAAAATGTAGAAGTTCAAAAGAAAGTTCTAAATTTCAAAACGATGTTTAAAAGTTTGAAAGTTCAAATGAAAGTTCTGAATGTCAAAACAATATTTAAAAGTTCAAAAGTTCTCAATTTTTCATTCCAAGATAGGAAGTTTCTTAGTTTTCAAAATGTTTGAAAATGGAAAAGTTCAAAAGAAAATTCTAAATTTCAAAATAACATTCAAAAAATGTGAATGTCCAAAAAAAAAAAAAAACAGATCTACATTTCAAAATGTTTTAAAAGGTAAACGTTAAAAAAGTCCTAAATTAAAAAAAAAAAAAGTTCAGACATTTCAAAAAAACATAAGAAAATGTTAGTCTACAAAAAAAGTTCTATATTTCAAAACAATGTTTAAAAATGTGAAAATTCCAAAGCATATATTAAAATTTCAAAACAAAGTTCTAAATTTCAAGACAATGTTTAAAAGTTGGAAAGTTCAAATGAAAGTTCTGAATGTCAAAACACACTCATTTAAAAGTTCAAATGTTCTCAATTTTTTAAAAATCCATAAAATAGAAAATTCTACATTTTAAAATTGAAAAGTTCAAAAGAAATTTCTAAATTTCAAAACAACATTCAAAAATATGAACATCCAAAAAAAGAGAGAAAGATCTACATTTCAAAACATTTTAAAATGGAAAGTTTAAAAAAAAGTCCTAAATTGAAAAAAAAAGTTCAGACATTTCAAAACAACATTAGAAAATGTGAAAGTCTAAAAAGTTCTATATTTCAAAAGTGTTTAAAAATTTGAAAATTCAAAAACAATGTTTAAAATTTCAAAAGAAAGTTCTACATTTCAAGACAATGTTTAAAAGTTTCAAAGTTCAAATGAAAGTTTTGAATGTTAAAACATTCATTTAAGAGTTCAAATGTTCTCAATTTTTTATATTTTTTATATTTTTATAATCCAAAATAGAAAGTTCTACATTTTAAAATGTTTGAAAATTGAATTAAAAGAAATTTCTGAATTTCAAAACAACATTCAAAAATGTTGACCTTCCACAAAAAAAGAGAAAGATCTACATTTCAAAATGTTTTAAAATGTAAAGTTAAAGAGTCCTAAATTGGAAAAAATAAAGTTGAGACATTTCAAAACAACATTAGAAAATGTGAAAGTCTAACATTGAATGTAAAAGTCTAACATTTTCTAACATTTTCTAACATTTATTAAAGTCTACAGAAAGACAGTTCTAAATTTTAAAACAATGTTTAAAAGTTTTAAAGTTCAAATGAAAGTTCTAAATGTCAAAACAACATTTAAAAGTTCTTAATTTCAAATCCAAAAAAGATAGTTCTACATTTCAAAATGTTTGAAAATCGAAAAGTTCAAAAGAAATTTCCACATTTCAAAATGTTTGAGAATTTAAAGATTTAAAAGAAAGTTCTAAACTTTTAAAAAAAAAAAAAAAAAAAAATGTTCAGACATTTCAAAACAACATTAGAAAATGTTAAAGTCTACAAATACAAAGTTCTATATTTCAATACAAAACCATGTTTGAAAATTTCAGTTTCTAAATTTCAAAACAACATTTGAAAATTTAAAAGTTCAAAAGAACATTTGGACATTCAAGAGATAAAAAGACTTTAAAGGGTTAAAAAAAGAAAGTTTGAAAAGGCACACTAATGTTGATATTAATAAAAACAAACTTTCAAGAACATGGCAACATTTATTAATAGAAAGGTTTGTTGCTGTAGTGTTAATGGTGAAAGAACGGTAGCGTGTAAGCGGCCGTAATGCAGTTTAATCCCTGGCACGGCTGGCATGAAGAGGGCAGCAGGTGGCACTAATGTGGCCTGGCATTGGAAGTCTTTCACACACTCTCTGACCCCGCTGCGTCTCTTTGAGCGTGAAAAGAGCCATGCGGTCAGTAAATGGGCTCTGAGCCTGCTTTCTGATTCAACACTTTCTATTGTCTCAAGTGATGGCAGTGAAACAACAACTAATCACCAAAATGATGCGTTCATAAAATGCCCTTGAACAAAAAAAAAAAATGCACTTTGGTCATTCATGTGGTTTAAAACAAATTGCAACCCATCATACAAAATACAGATTTCACTAAATAATGTGATTGATTGCTAAGCAAAATAAAAAAATGCATTGCTGCATTGCAGTCCAGTGTTTTTTACTGCACCATTTCTCAACACATAATTTGCTCAGTGTTTTTAGATGTGGATTTCAACACTCACATCTGTATCTCATGCTGTTAAAATAATCTGTTCGCTCAGAACTGCTTCAGGCGAAAACGACCAAACAGCTGCTCTTCAATCACAAACATCAAACATCAGAACGAAGCACACAACACACCATTGTTCACAGGCCTCGTGCACGGCTTATATGGAGTTTAAGACCCAAAGGTGCTCATAAACATCTGTGTCAGCTCTTCTCATCCTCATGAGCATGAGCACTGTTATTTAGCTGCTCACTTTGATCTGATTCAATATGTTCTTTGACTTTAAATGTTAGAAAAATCACTGCAAAACATGAATACATTTACGTTGCATTACTATTGCTAGTGTTCATTTTGGGTTAGTGATGTGATCAAACCTATAACACTACACTAGACTGGAATTAAACGCATAAAAATACCCATCTAACTGCATAGCAACTCCCTAGCAACCATCTAAAATAGCCCAGGAACCATCTAGAACACTGTAGCAACTCTATAGCAACTCCACCTAGATCATCACAGCATTGCAACTCCCTAACAGCCGCCCCTAAAAATGCCATAGCAACTCCCTAGCCACCACTTCAAATACTGTAGTAAACACCTAGAACACCATAGCAACTGCAGAACAACTCCCTAGCAACCACTCTGAACACCATAGCAATGCAACTGCATAGCAACTCTTTAGCAACCACCCCAAATACCGTAGCAAACACCTAAGACAGCATAGCAACTCCCTAGCAACCACGCAGAACAACTTAGCAATGCAACTGATTAGCAATTCTTTAACAACCACCCTAAATACAGTAGCAAACACCTAGGAAACCATAGCAACTGCATAGCAACTCCCTAGCAACCACTCTGAACACCATAGCAATGCAACTGCATAGCAACTCTTTAGCAACCACCCCAAATACCGTAGCAAACACCTAAGACAGCATAGCAACTCCCTAGCAACCACGCAGAACAACTTAGCAATGCAACTGATTAGCAATTCTTTAACAACCACCCTAAATACAGTAGCAAACACCTAGGAAACCATAGCAACTGCATAGCAACTCCCTAGCAACCACTCTGAACACCATAGCAATGCAACTGCATAGCAACTCTTTAGCAACCACCCCAAATACCGTAGCAAACACCTAGGACAGCATAGCAACTCCCTAGCAACCACGCAGAACACCTTAGCAATGCAACTGATTAGCAATTCTTTAACAACCACCCTAAATACAGTAGCAAACACCTAGGACACCATAGCAACTGCATAGCAACTCCCTAGCAACCACCCTGAACACCTTTGGTAATCCAACTGCTTAGGAACTCCCTAGTAAGCACCCCAAATACTGTAGCAAACACCTAGGACACAATAGCAACCACCCAGAACACCTTTGGTAATGCAACTGCTTAGGAACTCCTTAGCAACCACCCCAAATACCGTAGCAAACACCTAGGACACCATAGCAACCGCATAGTAACTCCCTAGCGATTACCCTGAACACCCTAGCAATACAACTACATAGCAATTCCCTAGCAACCACCCCAAATACCATAGCAAGAACCTAGGACACCATAACAATTGCATAGCAAACACTCAGAACACCTTAGCAATGCAACTGCATAGCAACCCCTTAGCTACCACCCTGAACACCTTTGGTAATCTAACTGCTTAGGAACTCCCTAGTAACCACCCAAAATACCGTAGCAAACACCTAGGACACCATAGCAACTGCATACCAACTCCCTAGCAACCGTTAAGAACACCCTAGCAATGCAATTGCATAGCAACTCCTCAGCAACCACCCTAAATACAGTAGCAAAAACCTAGGACACATAGCAACCGCATAGCAACTCCCTAGCAACCACCCTGAACACCTTTGCAATACAACTACATAGCAACTCCCTAGCAACCACCCCAAATACTGTAGCAAACACCTAGAACACCATAGTAACTGCACAGCAACTCCCCAACTACCACTCAGAATTCCCCATCAACCACCTAGGACACAATAGCAACTGCATAGCAACTCCCTAGCAATCACCCAAAATATCCTAGCAGCCCCAAAGAACACCATAGTAACTCATCCACATAGCAACTCCCTAGCAACCGCATAGAACACCATAGCAACTCCCTAGCAACCACTCAAAATACATTGGCAACCACTTATTTCTCCTTGATAACGTACATGATGATCTGGTTTTGGATGATCTTCATCACTCGAGGTCTTCGTCTCGATTCGTTGAGCGTCAGCATTCTTCCTCCCGCTCAGATTTTCTCACTTCCTAGTGGCCGTTAAAGAGACAAATAGATTAGCTGAGGCAACAGTCTCTTATGAGCTCCGGGCAGCAGTTAATCCACACATGAAAGCGGCTGATGTTCAAGTCTAACGCTGTGTGACGGCCATATAATGGCTGAAACTAAACAAAACCGTGTCGTGTTTTGTAGGGCTTCAGCTCAGCTTCTCCACAGGCCTGAATCCAGACGTGCGGGTGAAGCTCCTCTGGACCAAACCCACACGTTTGTCCTGAAAGCCCAAAGATTTGTTCTTCCTTATCAAAACTCCTGCAGTTAAATATATCGAGTGTGAGTAGGAGGAAGGTTCTGGACGATATATGATGCTTTTAAGACGATGGCACTGATGAAGATCAGTTTGTTTAAAGCTGCCACAGATCTGGACGTGTTACATACCTATGTTTAGGAAAGTTCAAATGAATGATCCAGGCTGAGTAAATATTCCCGCTCAGATGTGGACAAACACCACATCACTGATTCATGAGCACTCAACAAAACACACTATACAAAAACAAACTCGATCGTAAAGCAAAATGTTTAATCTAACATGCATTTTGAGGTGCATTTATAGCTAGCAGTAAACAGTTAGCAGTTTACCCCACCTGAAAATGTCGTAGATTTGTGTTAGATGTCTTCGACGTGGAAAGCAGTCTTCGGATTGGAAATATGGATATTTTATTTGTAAATGTATTTTAGTTAATCTCATAAAACTAGCGAGCTAAGCCAGAAGTGATATTGACGCGTAAACATGGCTGAAAGCGGAGGAACAGACGAACCGATTGAATTGAGTGAGTCATTTATGCTGGAAACGCTCCGATTGATTCAAACTCGTGACTTCGATCATTCAGTTCAAGCGATTCAAAAACAGCAAGCAATAAAAGTTTAAAAGAGCCATTTATTTTCTAAATTTGACATTGCTTGTAAAGATTTTGAAAAGCACGTAGTGACGGGTTTAACGGAGCTTTTCTAAACTCCGAATCATTTAAACCATTGCGTCGCAAAATGATTCACTGTTTGGAAGCGAATCATATGAGTCAGATTGGGACTTTGGAAGCGCGTTTTATTAATTATTTGATTCAAATCAAAACTAAGCGAGTTTGTGAATCTTTTGATTCAGATCGGGACTTCGGAGAGGGTTCGTGAATCATTTTAGACTGGGACGCGCTCCGAAGTCTAATTGATATAGGCTAATAATGCTTTGCTAATCATTTTAGATCGAAACTTCGGAACGGGTTCATTAATCATTTGATTTAGATCTCGACTTCGGAGCGCTTATCGCGAATCATTTGACTCAGATCGGAACTTTGGAGCGCGTCTCGCGAATCATTTAACTCAGATCGGAATCGCGAATCGCGAATCATTTAACTCAGATCGGAATTTTGGAGCGGGAATTCGTAAAAGAGTGCATATTGCGAATCATTTGATTCAGATAAGCGTGAATCGCGAATCATTTGACTAAGATCGAAACTTCAGAGCGGGTTCGTGAAAGAGCACTTATCGCGAATCATTTGATTCAGATCGGAAGCGCGAATCATTTGATTCCGATAGGAATCGCGAATCATTTAACTCAGATCGGAATTTTGGAGCGGGAATTCGTGAAAAAGCGTATATCGCGAATCATTTGATTCAGATAGGAAGCGTGAATCGCGAATCATTTGATTCAGATCAGGAGCGCGAATCGCGAATCATTTGACTAAGATCGGAACTTCAGAGTGGGTTCGTGAAAGAGCGCGTATCGCGAATCATTTGATTCAGAACGGAAGCGCGAATCATTTGATTCAGATCGGCAGCGCGAATCATTTGATTTCGGAGTGGGTTTGTGAATCATTTGATTCAGATCAAATCTTCGAAGTAGGTTTGCAAAAAAATTGTTTATTTTTTATTAAATATTAAAAAAAAAAAAAAAAAAAAACATTAGGGCAGTACAGTTACAAAGGCAAAACACAGAAAAACAAAAGAAATAATGTATACATAGATGTGTGTTGTCAAGTTAACAAAAAAAAATACATATTTATAAAATATATATATGTATATATAAATTTACACCTTAAAGGGATAGTTCACACCACAACAAAAATTCTATCAATTACTCATCCTCATGTTGTTCCAAACCCGCAAGACCTTCGTTCATCTTCAGAACACAAATGAAGATATTTTTGATGAAATCTGAGAGCTTTAAAATCTGACCCTGCACAGACAGCAATGCAACTGAAATGTTTTATGGCCAAGAAAGGTAGTAAGGACATCGTTAAAATAGTCCAGGTGACATCAGTGGTTCAACCGTAATGTTATGAAGCTATGAGAAAACAAAAACAATGACTTTATTCAACAATCTCTTCTCTTCTGTGTCAGTCTTCGACGCACATTCACTAGAGTATACCAAGATAAGTTTGCTTGATCTAAAAAGCATCTGCTGTGCACAAACATCTGATAAACGTCTTGTGTCAAGATGTCAATTTTACATACATTCTAAATCATAAATATCTTAAAGTCATCTTCTAAATGTCTGTTAGACATTGCAGATGGTAATCACCTCAGCTCCAGGTGTTTACAGTGATTTTACCAGGGTAAGAGGTGTTTTCAGGTGGAGTTAAAACTTCTGTGAGTTGTTTGCATTGAAGGTAACGTCACTTCCACAGACGTTTGGTCTCGATCGGACACCTCTGAGCACCTGGCTCGAGTCCATGCATACAAGAGGCGTATCATGCGCTCAGGAAATTAAAATCAGAGACTGGACAGGAAGGAGGGATGAACAGAATCAATGTGTCGACCTTATCGTCAGTGAGCTGAACAAATATTCCCATAATTCAATTTGAGTCTGTCCACAGCTGAATGTGGACAACAAACTCGCTGGAGGAGTTTGCTTTCGAGACGAGATAGAAGTGTTTGGCTGCTTTGTGACTGGTCTTAAAATGACTTAAAACAGTAAAAACGTGTCCGAAAAAGACAAGAGACAGTCTAAATAAAATCGCAACGCAGACCTCATTATAATGACTAAGACAAATCCTACAAGAGAATTTAATTTAACTTGATTTAAGGGTGTCCTAAAATCCAAATTTCTTGCTTTAAATAAATTATAATAATAATAATTCTATAAATAAAACAAAAAACTAAAATTCAGTCTTGAAATTTCTTACTGATACAGAAAGCAAAAAATAAAAATAAATACATAATAAAAATAAATAAAAATAATTTTTAAAAATCTATAAAAGCAAATAAGAGCTTTCTGGGAAGAAAAAAACCTAAAAAAAAAAAAATAATAATAAGTATATTGATTTTTTTGGTGGCTCTCAAAAGCATGAAATCAACTTTTTCTGATTTTTCATAGTGTCACAATTTGCCGCACGTGTCCAGTGTGAAAACAGAGTCACGCTGCTTTGTAGATCTCAATCACAAACACTCTTACAATGGGTGTGAAAGCTTTTGAAGATGACACAAAGATCAGTTTGATAATTTGGATCTTTTGCACGAGTGTAAAACCCATCTATCGCGACACATCAGGGTAAATTGTGTTGTGAAGATGAGAGAATAATAAAGCTGTTGCTTTGGCTAGAGGACGATTATCTGAACACAAAACATCAACACATGAATCCCATCATGCATGTGTGGTCTCAACATGTCATCTGAGTGCTTTATGTTCACAATGCATTCTGCTACAAGTATAAATTAAAGCAATATTGTAAATATCAATCAAGTAAACAGGTTGCAAACATTATTTCAAGTTGACTAAAAAGCAATGTGAATTTCACTACCAACTAAAATACTAAATATATATATATATATATATATATAAACACACACACACACACACACACACACACACAAATAAATCAAATTATATATGTATAATAAATAAAGTTTATTCAAACAACTGCTCATCAAATGAATAGTCCCGCCCCCAAACTCACGTGATTGGTTGAGTTAGACAGGCCACTCAAACAGATCACTGTTCAAATTATTCACATGAATTTCATTTTTTTTCCACCGCAGATGTAAGCCTATGGGCGAAACTTCCGGTTGATTAGCCACTATAGGGAAATAAACTGTTTGCACTACAAACCAGTGTGTTCATAATTAAGATAATACATTAAAACTAGATGAGTACAGTTTCAGAACAAACTTTTAAGTTGGCTTGAGAAAGCCTAGCCTGAAAGTTTGAAACAGTTGTAAAAGTATGAAAGCAGCTAGCATGATTCAACACATTTCTTACATGATTTAACATGTTGTTAACATGTTTTAGCATGATTAGCTTGTTGCTTGTATTTTTTATGGGCTGATTACAATGTTGTTAGCATGATTCACATGTTGTTAGCATAATTTGCAAGTTACTAGAATGTTGTTAGGATGATTAGCAAGTTACTAGCATGTTTCTGGCCTCATTAGCATGTTGATAGCATGTTTTGCACATGATTAGCATGTTACCAACATGTTTCTAACGTGGCTAACATGTTACTAGCTTGTTGTTAATATGTTTATAGCATGATTAGCATATTACTATCATGTTGTTAACATGATTGGCATGTTGCTAGCATGATTAGCATGTTACTAGCCTGCTGCTAGCATGATTAGCATGTTACTAGCCTGTTGCTAGCATGATTAGCATGTTGCTAACATGATTAAGATGTTGCTAGGATGTTTCTAACATGATTACCATGTTACTAGCATGTTCTTAACATGATTAGCAAGTTACTAGTATGTTGTTAGCATGATTAGCATGTTACTAACACGTTACTAGCATGTTTCTATCATGATTAGCAAGTTACTAGCATGTTGTTAGCATGATTAGCATGTTTCTAACATGATTAGCATGTTACTAGCATGTTGTTAACATGATTAGCAAGTTACTAGTATGTTGTTAGCATGATTAGCATGTTACTAGCACATTGTTAACATGTTTCTATCATGATTAGCAAGTTACTAGTATGTTGTTAGCATGATTAGCATGTTACTAGCACGTTACTAGCATGTTTCTATCATGATTAGCAAGTTACTAGCATGTTGTTAGCATGATTAGCATGTTTCTAACATGATTAGCATGTTAGTAGCATGTTGCCAACATGATTAGCAAGTTACTAGTATGTTTGTAGCATGATTAGCATGTTACTAGCACATTGTTAACATGTTTCTATCATGATTAACAAGTTACTAGCATGTTATTACCATGATTAGCATGTTGTTAGCATTTTTCTAACATGATTAACATGTTAGTAGCATGTTGCCAATATGATTAACATGTTGCTAGCATGTTGTTAACATGATTAGCAAGTTACTAGTATGTTGTTAGCATGATTAACAAGTTACTAGTATGTTTGTAGCATGATTAGCATGTTACTAGCACATTGTTAACATGTTTCTATCATCATTAACATGTTAGTAGCATGTTGCCAATATGATTAACATGTTGCTAGCATGTTGTTAACATTATTAGCATGTTACTAGCATGTTGTTAACATGATTAACAAGTTACTAGTATGTTTGTAGCATGATTAGCATGTTACTAGCACATTGTTAACATGTTTCTATCATGATTAACAAGTTACTAGCATGTTATTACCATGATTAGCATGTTGTTAGCATTTTTCTAACATGATTAACATGTTAGTAGCATGTTGCCAATATGATTAACATGTTGCTAGCATGTTGTTAACATGATTAGCAAGTTACTAGTATGTTGTTAGCATGATTAGCATGTTACTAGCATGTTACTAGCGTGTTTCTATCATGATTAGCAAGTTACTAGCATTTTGTTAGCATGATTAACAAGTTAATAGTATGTTTGTAGCATGATTAGCATGTTACTAACATGTTGCTAGCATGATTAGCAAGTTACTAGCATGTTGCTAACATGATTAGCATGTTACTAGCACGTTGCTGTCATGTTTCTAGCATGATTAGCATGTTATTTGCATGTTGTTAACATGATTAGCAAGTTACCAGTATGTTTGTAGCATGTTGCTAGCATGATTTAAATAGCTAAAAAAAGAATTAAAACACTGCGTATGGAAAGAAAATAAGCTTGTAAATAAAGCCGAAGAACTTCCGGCCGTCGGTTCGGCTCCACGCGGGAGTTTTTCAGCTCGTGATTGATGACGCTTCACCTTGTCAAAGGAAGGGTTACGGATCACGGCAAACAGCCGTAAATTATTTCCTTATGTCTCTGCAGCACCAGCGGCTGCACATGTTTTCATGTTTTGTGCTGACATTCACTCTCTCTCTGGAATCCAAATGAGAAAATGAATCCGGCATGTGACGAGAAGATTCACTACAGCAGCATCGCCCTCTGGTGGCCGCTCATGGTATTTAGCAGCATAGAAAAGCGAGACGCATATCTAGTGCGAGAGAAATTAATATCATACTAGACTTGCATGAAAAGCTGTGAAAAATAGTTATGGATATTTAAGAGAAAAATATATCGTTCATCAGGCTTATATAACAATAGATTCCTGAAAACGTGGTGAAAATGTCATGCTGTTGTTTTTTTTGTTTTTTTTTTTAGTTAAGATTCACTAAATTCATAAATATTTGAATAATAGAGATCGAGCACTTAATTCAATATTAACAACACAAATGACAAAGCTGCTGGATTTACATAACATTTTAAAGCTATTGATATTAGATTTATCATATTAATTGTATTGATTCTATTATTAATTTATTTCTATTATTAACTTCTATTATTATTTTTTATTTGTTAAATTATATTATGACTTATTATTTGTTAGGCCTATACAATAATAATAATAAAAAAATGAAAAATAAAGAAAAAGAAAGAATCAAACAAAAATCACACGGACTCAGAGTGTTATGTTCTGCTACCAGTATAATTAACACTTGTAATGCAATTAATTTCTAATTCCTGTTGCCAATAATTCTTGTAGGGTCCGATGCAATGTCGTTTTCCATGCTAAAAACCTTCAGATATTAATGGTCAAAAAGAAACTGATGTAAAAACATGCAATAAATGCAATAAAAGCTCTCAAATGAAGCATGGGCTGATGTTATGCTCTCATTTTAAAGTCACTGTCTCCACCTGCTGGTCAGTTCCCATATATGCATCTGCTTATTTCTATTTGCTATATTCTAATTTCAAATATTTATAAATGTAGCAGCCCTATATTTGTTTTGATACATTTTCATTTCATACATTCATACATACACTCACTTATTAAAAAATGTCTTATCTAATTAAAAAAATATTTTAAAAAAAGTAAAAAATGACAAATATATATACACACACACATCTTTCCTCAGCAAATATTTTGATAGATTATTTGACATTTACAGTATTAAATCATTAGCATCATGCAATTAACTAAAAATTTAGTTGACAGACCTAATAAAAATATAAAATGTCCATATACTTATAGAAGTCTTGAGCTGTTTCTCATCAAAAATAGAATCTACTTTGAAAATGTCTGATCACTTCAGATGTACATAGCGAATTTTAATAGTTTTTGTTTTCAATAAAAAACAACCGAACCCACCAAAATAAACATATTTCCTTTTATTATGATGATCAGCATTAGTACAGTGCTGTAGAATCCATTACATCCATAAAATCTCATTTACATTTCATCTTTATTATAGCACCAAAGATTTCATTATAAAACACTGGATACTGTATTGAAGCGTAAAGCCACTCTAGAAAACAATCTTTGGGTGATAAGTGGAAAACAAGCCTCGTTTTTCATTCCACCAACATGCAAACCGTCAAGTATGAATATTACAAACACACATCTGACAAAGCGGAAGTGTTAATACACAGGTGTGAATGTCTACTACACGACTCCTGGCACATAGTGCATCATACAGCCCTTTAATTTCTGATACAGACCTCATATAGTTCAGTCGTCTATCAACACATGATAGTCAAAGGTTGGTTAGCTGCTCGCAGATGATCCGTTATACCGTGCGTTAACCTAAAACAAGCTCGACCGGCGTCAAACGCCACATCCTTCAAGTTATATCATCTATATTACCATACAAGACTTTGGTTGAAAGCAAAAAGTGAGTAGTTAAAATCATTTATACTACATTACACATCTCTAAAACGATCTACTACCATCCTGCTGCTGGTTAAAGCTCATTTCAGTAGTAAAAACAGCACCATTATTCTGTAAACCTCTTGTTAATGACTAACGGCAAAAGATCAATATTTAATAATAATATGATTTTCCTGCTGAGACGTATGTACATTTAATTACAGAATAAATACTGTCAAACATAAATAATGTACAACACAATCGTACGTGTGAACGGTTATGATAATGAGAGGTAGGGTTATGCTGTTTTAATTTGATCTATTTTAATCTTCCCTTCTAGTAAAACTAATGTTTGTTTGTATAAACTCATTAAACATTAAATTACTTAATTTAGTCCATTTAATTCCATTTTATATTAAATTAATACATTTAGTGACCTGATTCAGCTGAATTAGGATGGATTTTATCTGGTCTTCCATGCTGAAAATTCAGTTTTTCATCAAAGGAATAAATTACATTTTAACATAGATTCATATAGTAAACAGCTGTTTTTAATTCTAATAATATTTCAGAATTTTTACAGTATTTTTGATCAAATAAATGCAGCGTTGGTGAGCAGGAGACATCAAAAACTTTAAAAAATCTTACCGATCCCAAACTTTTGAATCGTAGTGTATTGCAGTCAATGTCAGTACTTATTTAATTTCATTTTATGTCAAATAATCAAATTTAGTGACCTGATTCAGCTGAATTAGGATGGATTTTATCTGGTCTTCCATGCTGAAAATTCAGTTTTTCATCAAAGGAATAAATTACATTTTAACATAGATTCATATAGTATACAGCTGTTTTTAATTCTAATAATATTTCAGAATTTTTACAGTATTTTTGATCAAATAAATGCAGCGTTGGTGAGCAGGAGACATCAAAAACTTTAAAAAATCTTACCGATCCCAAACTTTTGAATCGTAGTGTATTGCAGTCAATGTCAGCACTTATTTAATTTCATTTTTTGTTAAATAATCAAATTTAGTGACCTGATTGAGCTGAATTAGAATGGATTTTATCTGGTCTTCCATGCTGAAAATTCAGTTTTTCATCAAAGGAATAAATTACATTTTAACATAGATTCATATAGTATACAGCTGATTTTAATTCTAATAATATTTCAGAATTTTTACAGTATTTTTGATCAAATAAATGCAGCGTTGGTGAGCAGGAGACTTTAAAAACATTACATTGAATGGTAGTGTATAGCAGTCAATGTCACTACTTATTTAATTTCATTTTATGTCAAATAATCAAATTTAGTGACCTGATTCAGCTGAATTAGGATGGATTTTATCTGGTCTTCCATGCTGAAAATTCAGTTTTTCATCAAAGGAATAAATTACATTTTAACATAGATTCATATAGTATACAGCTGTTTTTAATTCTAATAATATTTCAGAATTTTTACAGTATTTTTGATCAAATAAATGCAGCGTTGGTGAGCAGGAGACATCAAAAACTTTAAAAAATCTTACCGATCCCAAACTTTTGAATCGTAGTGTATTGCAGTCAATGTCAGTACTTATTTAATTTCATTTTATGTCAAATAATCAAATTTAGTGACCTGATTCAGCTGAATTAGGATGGATTTTATCTGGTCTTCCATGCTGAAAATTCAGTTTTTCATCAAAGGAATAAATTACATTTTAACATAGATTCATATAGTATACAGCTGATTTTAATTCTAATAATATTTCAGAATTTTTACAGTATTTTTGATCAAATAAATGCAACCTTGGTGAGCAGGAGACTTTAAAAACATTAAAAAATGTTACCAATCCCAAACTTTTGAATGGTAGTGTATAACGGTTGATGTCAGTACTTATTTAATTTCATTTTATGTCAAATAATCTATTTTAGTGACCTGATTCAGCTGAATTAGGGTGGGTATTAGAGTTCAACTGCTCTTTTTTGGTGGCACTCGTCAACTAGTTAATCACCTAAACCAGCTTAACCCAGCAAACCACTTTAGGCTGGTTTATTTTAATGACTGCTTCCGTTTTTAATTAGATTAGTAATCCTGTAAAATGCAAAAGCACATGCTAACATCATACTATGAACTGTTTTTAGCACCATAACTCATGTCAGTACGCTATTAATAATATATTATTAAAATAACAAATCGTATATATCCCAACTAGTTTGTATTATCCGAAGGTGATCGTTTTCAGTAGCACTCCTTTGCAGTGTTTTCTACCTTTTTCTAGATTGTCAACCCCATTTTAAGTCAGATTTTGATGCAGGACACAAGTTAAACATTCAAATAACATTAAATCATTTCTACTTTTGCATCAAGCAGCTTGCTGTCGTCAGGGTTTTACGTTTAAAGTAAATACAACTAATCCAAATTGCATTAACAGTGTTTTGTGCAGTAGTTTATGAGTTCTTCTGCAAAAAGAGCAGATATTTTGGATTATGAAATACTTTTGAAGTTGTCAAATAAATCCCTTTCTGGCCAAAATGAAGGATTTGACCATTTGCTAGAACTAAAACTAGAAATAAACTCCCAAACATGCTGCTGTTGCAACCAACTGAGCAGAATTTGGTAATAAATGAATCCATCTAACAGGTTTCATTTGGTTGATCCCGTCTGGCAAAACGTTGATTCATTTCCAAGAACGCGCGACTACATTCACGTTATGATCATTTTACCCACATTGCCATTCAAAAACAAATCCAATCTGCATCCTGATTCGTGAATAGACTCTCTGTTATTTGGTTCTCGTAACTATCGGAAAGTGCAGAAGTGGGACGTTTCGTACTTGTTCTGTTCACCGTAGCTGCCAAACGTTAAAGAGATGCGCGAATCAGTCGCGATGAGATTTTCTCAAGCGTAGTGGACGTTTTTCTTACTGGATTTTGACATAAAGGCCCGTATGAGGATGAGGAAGACACTTCCCACAGAAACCACCACAGCGGCCATAGATTCTGCTGCCGTCCTACAACAATAAAACACAACGACGATTAAATCACTGCATACAATAAAAATAATTATAAACATAGCTGCAAGCAGCAATTACTGGGGTTCGAGTAAATAAGGCCTTTAAGGTACTATGCAAAGTTGTTCAAAGTGAGGGAATATATCATACGATATGAAGATCTAGTATTTGTGAGAATGGATAAGCAGTTTTTAACAATTTGAGGCCATTTAGAAATTTTGTGTTATTAAAGCCTTTTTAACTGTTATAGCGCCACCTATGGTCCGATCTCCATGAAACTTTACATGCTTGTTAAGAGTCATCTGTCACATGTTCTCACCAATTTTCATAAAGTTTTGAGTTTTTGTTTAGGTTTTATAAGCTTTTGGGTATGTGTGGCCAAGCCTCTTTTCTAAATGACCCTGTTATAGCTAACCGAAGGACAAAATTCAACATTTTTTGATAATTATTGATCAAGAGAGTCCAGAGAATATTACTGGAGTGGTCTGCTCAAAGATTGAGGAAAAACTAGTTCGACTAGTTCGCAAAAGTAGGTTTTAACATATTTGTGAAAATATTACTGAACGACTTGAATGACAGCAATGGTTTTTGAGGCAAAGTTGTTCATCATGAGGAGATCTATCATGATATGAAGATCTAGTGTTTGTGTGAATATATATATATATATATTTTTTTTTTAGCAATTTGAGGCCATTTACCATACACAACTTGTGTTTTTGAAGCCTTTTTAATGGTCATAGCGCCACCTATGGTCCGATCTCCATGAAACTTTGCATGTTTGTTAAGAGTCATCTGTCACATGTTCTCACCAATTTTCGTAAAGTTTCGAGTTTTGGTTTAGGGTTTATAGGCTTTTGGGTATATGTGGCCACACCCCTTTTGTAAATGACCCTGTTATAGCTAACCAAAGGACAAAATTCCAGATTTTTTTGATAATTATTGATCTAGAGAGTCCAGAGAACATTACTGCAGTGGTTTGATAGAGATTGAGCGAAAAACCTAGGACTAGTTCGCAAAAGTAGTTTTTTAAAATATTTGTGAATATTTAATGAACAGTTTGACTGACAGCAATGGTTCTTGAGGCAAAGTTGTTCATCATGAGGAGATCTATCGAATGATATGCATATTGTGTGTATGTGTGAAACACCACGTGATTAAAGAGCCATAAAACTTGTTAGCGCCAACTAGTGGCCAATTTCTTTCAAAATTCTTACAGACCTTTAGGCCCATGAGTCAAACATGCCCAGTGAGTTTTGTAATAAACATAGCTGCAAGCTGCAATTAAGGGGCCAAGCACTAGGCAAGCAAGGCATCAGAGCAACTGAAGCCATTTTAAGATGATTTTAGTCAAAATAGGTGAAAAATCATAAAAACAACCACTAGCAATATGATTTAATGGGTTATTTCTTTTAAACAATAGGTGGCGCTGTTATCAAATCAATGTGGTGTGTTCTGTGTGAGGTGACAATAACACAAACAAAGTTTGGTATCATTGTGTCAAAGCTTTGCGGAGTCATTTTGGCATCATGGCTCAAACTTGTTGCATTGCTATACAAAAATGGTTTTGTCTATCAACACAAAATCCATAACTTTGTGTCAACACAGTCTGAAGATGATCTGACTCGATTTTGGTGAAAATCAGACAAACTGTCTAGGGTGAGTTCGAAAAAGTAGGTTTTACTAACTATTAAAAATAACGAAACAACTAAACCTTAAATAGCCTTTTGTCATATCTTTTGACCACTAGGTGGTGTTGCTCCAAAACTGTGCAGGTAGCCTCAGGTCATGATTGTTATAACACACACAAAGTTTGGTCTTAATAAGCCAAACCGTTGTGGAGATATAGCGTCACATCCATTTTTGCGTGCTATTTGTCAAATTCGTTCATGTGTTCTTCGAGAACAGTTTGACTAATCAACTTAAATTCCATAAACTTTAGCCAGCATGGTCTGAAGATGATCTGAGCCAATTTTGGTGAAAATCAGACAAACCGTCTAGGGTGAGTTCGAAAAAGTAGGTTTTACTAACTATTAAAAATAGCAAAACAACTACACCTTAAATAGCCTTTTGTCATATCTCTTGACCACTAGGTGGCACTGATCCAAAACTGTGCAGGTCGCCTTAGGTCATGCTTGTTATAGCACACCAAGCTTGGTCTCAATACGCCAAACCGTTGTGGAGATATAGACTCACATGCATTTTTGCGTACTATTCGTCAAATTTGTTCATGTGTTATTTCAGAACGGTTTGACTAATCAACTTAAATTCCATAACTTTTTGCCAGCATGGTCTGAAGATGATCTGAGCCAATTTTGGTGAAAATCAGACAAACCGTCTTGGACGAGTTAGAAAAAGTAGGGTTACGAACAATTAAAATTAGCGAACAAACTAAACCTTAAATAGGTTTTTTCATATCTCTTGACCACTAGGTGGCACTGCTCTTAAACGGTGCAGGTCGCCTTAGGTCATGCTTGTTATAACACACCAAGCTTGGTCTCAATACGCCAAACCGTTGTGGAGATATCGCCTCACATGCATTTTTGTGTGCTTTTCGTAGAATTCATTCGCACGTTATTTGAGAACGGTTCGACTAATCAACCTGAATTCCACAACTTTTTGCCAGCATGGTCTGAAGATGATCTTAGCCAATTTTGGTGAAAATCAGACAAACCATCTAGGACAAGTTGAAAAACAGGTTTTACGAACTATTAAAAATAGCAAAAAACTAAACCTTAAGATAAAAAAGCAAACTTGCTATGGTTAATGTTGAGACTGTCCTCTATCAGTGTCCCAAATGTGGCAAAAAGTGGAATAAAAAGAAGAAGGAACGGAAGAATAATAATTATAATAGGAATACCAACGGATGCTCGGCCCCTAATAATTCATAAATAATTCACGTCCTCACCTCTGACCGGTGAACTTTGAGCGTGACGTAGTTGCCTTGGGAAACCCATTTAGTGGATTCTGCAACCTTCAGTCCCGTTCCACTGAGATTTATACTAAACTGACCCTAAACAATCAGAGAAGAGAAAGATTATTGGTGCATAACAAAAAAATAATCAATTATTAAAACAAACTCCAAATCTCCAAACTTTGGGGTCAAGAAAAAATACTATTATTCATCAAGGCTGCATTAAATTGATCAAAAGTGAGTGTAAATACATTTATGTTACAACAAACTTCTATTTCAAATAAATGATATTCTTCTGAACTTTCTACTCATCTGTTAATCCTGAAAAAATAAAATGCATCACATAATAATAATGAGAAATGTTTGTTGAGCAGCAAATCAGCATATTAGAATGATTTCTGAAGGATCATGTGACTGAAAATTCAGCTTTGATCACAGGAATAAATTACATTTTAACAGATATTAACATAGAAAAGAGTTAGTTTAAACTGCTAAAATATTTCACATTTTTACTGTATTTGTGATCAAATACTCTTCTTTTCAAAAACATCTTACTGACTCCAAACCTTTGAACCACAGTGGTGTATTTGAAAGTGAACTGTAATTCGATTTCATCCGTTTGGAAGTGAAAACTGTGTGGACTGGTGTTTCTAAACATCTAGTCATTTAGGATGTATAATGATGATACCTGAGGACATTTAGCGGCGCTGTAACAGTCTCCTGCGGACGCAAACGGGATGGAGCGACCAAACAACGTCTGACTGAACTTCACATCAGTTGCTGAAACACAAACAAAATCCAATTTCAACAGGATGGTGAAACGGCAAGTCAATCAGGACAAAACTGCTGTTTACAGAAGTGCGTTTGCCAACACATCACAATAAGGTTTCATTTGCTAAAATTTATTTAAAAATGCACAATACGCAGAGTCAGAATTTATTACGTTTATTTCCACTTATAGATATTTAAAATCAGTTGACATTAATTAATGCACAGTATACAATAATTGTAATTTATATTACAAATAATTAAATGATTGTATTTTTAATATACATTTATTTATATAAATTCATTTTATTTTATAAAATTTAGATTTATCATTCAATTTAATTTAACTGATTACTTTAAATTTTTAATTTTAATAGTTTTATTTATATTACTGCTTAATATCAGTTCATGTTAGCTAATGCATTTAATAACGTTAACAAATCAGATCTTACTGTGAAGTGTTACTGTATATTTTAAAATGACTTTTAAACAGTGATGACTCACTGATGATGCGCATGCTGGAAAGATCGAGCCGAACGCGGTGGAAGACGGTGTAACCAGCTGCGGCGTAATCGTTCCTGCAGGCGCAGTCCTGCTGCCGACTCCCGTTATATGGACATTCGAAGGGGTTTTGGAGCCTGGAAATATGAGTCAAGAGAAATGTTGATAATGAATACATACACTAGCAGTCAAAAGTTTTTGAACAGTAAGATTTTACGATTTTATTGTTTTTTAAAGAAGTTTCTTCTGCTCAACAAGCCTGCATTTATTTGAAATGCAACAAAAACAGTAAAATTTTAAATATTTTTAGTATTTAAAATATCTGTTTTCTATTTGAATATATTTTAAAACGTAATTTATTCCTGTGATTTCAAAGCTGAATTTTCAGCATCATTACTCCAGTCTTCAGTGTCACATGATCCTTCAGAAATCATTCTAATATGCTGATTTGCTGCTCAAAAACATTAATTTGTATAATTGCTTAAAAAAAAAAAAAAAAAAAAAAAAAAAAAAAAAAATATATATATATATATAAAATATTAAAAAATGTAATAAATAATGTTACAAAAGGTTTTTATTTCAGATAAATGCTGATCTTTGGATCTTTCTATTCATCAAAGAATCCTGAAAAATGTACTTAACTGTTTTAAATATTAATAACAATAATAATAATAATAATAATAATAAACAATAAATTACATTTTAAAATATTGTTAAACAGAAAGCAGTTATTTTAAATAATAAAAATATTTCACAATATTACTGCTCTCTATGTATTTTGGATCAAATACACTTCTTTAAAAAAATCTTACTGTTCAAAAACTTTTGACTGGCAGTGTATCCATTTAATTTAATGTTGAAAGTGTGCATAAATTTGCATTTATTTGATCAAAAACACAATAAAATTGTGAAATATTATTACAATTTAAAATAACTGCTTTCTATTTAAATATATTGTAAAATGTAATTTATTCATGTGATCAAAGCTGAACTTTGCATCATTACTCCAGTCTTCAGTGTCACATGATCCTTCACAAATCATTCTAATATGCTGATTTGCTGCTCAACAAACATTTCTGATTACTATCATGTTGAAAACAGTTGTGCTGCATAATATTTTTGTGGAAAATGTCATACATTTATTTTTCAGGATTCACAGATAAATAGAAAGTTCAAAAGAACAGCATTTATTTGAAATAGAAATCTTTGATAACATTATAAATGTCTTTACTGCCACATTTGATCAGTTTAATGCAGCCTTGATGAATAAAGTATTCATTTCATAGTTATCCCAAACTTTTAAATAGCAGTGTATAACAGCTTCTACAAAAATACGTTTTCATCATTGATAATAATTAAAAATGTTTTTTAACAGCAAATCAGCATATCAGAATGATTTCTGAAGAATCATGTGACACTGAAGACTGGAGTAATGATGCTGAAAATTCAGCTTTGAAATCACAGAAATAAATTACATTTTACAATATATCCACATAGAAAACAGTTATTTTGAATTGTAATATTATTTCACAATTTATACACTATTTGTGATCAAATAAATGCAGCCATGGAGAGCAGAAGAGATTTCTTTCAAACACATTTTGACCAGCAGTGTGTATTTGTCACTGTGTGTGTGTCTCTCGTGGATTTATACCTGTATCCGTACACCTCTGAGTAATTGTCGGTCTGTCCGCTGCGCAGGGTCACGTACTCTTTTGGGAAACCGCTCTGCATCTCGGCACAGTAGATCTGCAAGATCTTTGATCGGACTTTGATGTAATGCTCTCCATCTTCCCGAACGCCTCCCTTCATCTGAACCTCTCGACAGCTCGTGTGCAGCTCACCTAAACGCAACATGTAAGTCCATGACTTTGTGAATTCAACACTTTCTGTTTCAATTTAATACCATTTTAAGTGGAAATAAAGACTTTTTTTTAGCAGTTTGTTGACTCACAGTCGTTCTGTCTGCAGGTGGCGTGAGTCTCCGGACGGCCGGACGGCGGGCAGCTCTGAGACGGGATGTTTTGAGCGTTGAGACACTCGACCGTCCTGTGCATGACTCCAGCGCCGCACGTCTGAGAGCACTAAACAAACCACACAAACACAGCTCACTTCACTTCATCACACATCATTACCAGTGTTTGTCTTGATCATCACACACACACACACACACACCTCGCTCCACGGCCCGGCGCTCCAGCGTCCCGCTGACGGGCACTCGGACAGGCGACACGGCCTGCTGTCGGCCGGCGGGCGTTCGGTGCAGTCGGAGGGCGTCGCGTGCGAATACGTCTGGAGGTCAGAGGTCACGGCAGAGCAGTGAACCGCCCGCCGCTGGAGTCCAGAGCCACAGCTCACCGAACACTGAAACACATTGAGAAGCCATATTTATATTTATTGATGATTTAACGCCTTCTCAGCAGCAATGGCTATATTTTCTCGCCAAAAACAATTGCAAATTCAATTCAGTAAATATCCTTTCAAAATAATGTTTGACACTACAAACTAAAATAACATTAAAAATAATGTTACTGTATGACAACTGTATGAGAACTGTAAAATAATTTCAGAAGAAACATTTTTAAAATGTGCATTAATATATTTTCTGAATAAAAACGTCAACACATATTTCAGCATGAGTTTACAAGACATAAACCATGAATTTCAAAAAGCAAATGCTTTTATAATTTTTTTAAAAACTTATTATTCTTTATTTTTTTATTTTATTTTATTTTTAATTGAACAGGATTTAATTACTTCATTATCTACTTATTATTTAATTTATTTTTATGTGAATTGGAACAAGTAGTAAAGGATTTTTTTTTATCTATCTATCTATCTATATATTTATATATATATTTTTTTAATGTGAATTGAAATGAAGGATTTTTTTAATGCATTTATTTATTTATTTATTTATTACATTTCATTACTTTCATAAATACCTATTTTTGTATTATTATTATTTTTTTATCTCTCTATATTTTATTTATTTTTTTTATTATTTTATTTATTTTTATTTTATCTCTCTTTATATTTTATCTATTTTTTTATGGGACTTATAACAGTAAAGGAATTATTTATGTATGTTTTGTTTTTTTTTGTTTTTTTTTAACTGAACGGCATTTCATTATACATATCTGGATATATTGGAACAGGTAGTTTTTAATTTATTTCATTTTATCTCTCTCTATATTTTATTTTTTTTATTATTTTATTATGGGACTTAAAACAGTAAAGGAATTATTTATGTATTTATCTGTGTGTGTATTTATTTAATTGAACGGCATTTCATTGCTTATAAATATCTGGATATATTGGAACAGGTAGTAAAGGAATTTTATTTATTTTTTTATTTATTTACTTTATTTTATCTCTCTCTCTCTCTATTTTTTTATTATTTTAATATGGGACTTTAAACAGTAAAGGAATTATTTATGTATGTATTTATTTAATTGAACGGCATTTCATCACTTATAAATATATGGATATACTGGAATAGGTAGTAAAGGAATTTTATTTATTTATTTTTTATGTGAATTGAAACAGTAAAGGATTTTTTTATGTATGCATTTATTAATTTATTAAATTTCATTACTTTTATAAATATTATTTTTGTATTATTTTATTATTTATTTATTTTTATTTTATCTCTCTATATATGTTATTATGGGACTTAAAACAGTAAAGGAATTGTTTATGTATGTATTTACGCGTGTATTTATTTATTTATTTATTTATTTATTTAATTGAACAGCATTTCATTACTTATAAATAAGGAATTTATTAATTTATTTAGCCAGTGGAGGAATTGCATTATTTTAATATTTACTTGTTTATTGTTTTATTCATGTTCTATGTGAATTGTAGAATCATGTGAAGGAAAATCATTAGTTTAATATTTATTTTTTATTTTATTTTATTATTTTAAAATGTGAGCAGAAAGTGAATGAAAAGCAGTAAAAAAAAAAAAAGTGTCCATCATACATAAATATTTTTGACAGTCTTGAGGAGGTGTGTAAAGTGATGTACCTGACTCCATGGGGTGGTGATCCAGACGTACTGGCAGGTGGCGCTGTGACACGGCTCATGTGTGTGGGGTTTGATAGAGACGTCACACATGCTGTCAGGAACCACGTTCATCCCGCCGTCCGCACAAAACACAGATCTGGACATCACGCCGCGGCCACAGCTCGCGTTACACTGGACACACACACATCAAAGCAATTGTTGTTGTGCATATCTGATATTCAGAAGGAAAAAAATATTTTTTTGATCTTTTTTCAGCATGAAATGACACATTACTGCTGTAACCAAGACAGTTTGGGTGGAGAAATATTATTATTCAATGATTTTATCTGCCATTGGTCAGTCAAGCCCATGGTCCCGCCCACAACTCATGTGATTGGTTGAGTCAGAAGTCAGACCATTAAACTGATTCACATATAAATCTGCTTGTGTATATCATGGATGACGAGCCAATCTCAGATCCTCCAGACGGCGGCGATGTTTCCCATCAGGCTGTGCTCTTCATAGGGTCACTGCAGCTCATGAACAACAACCATATTTGACCGTTTAAGGAGAAGCGTTTGGAGAGACGAAGGGACACAAATCACACAGACTACATTGAGACGACAGCTCCAGCGGACACATGAGGAACCCGTCCACACAGAGACATCAGAGCGTGTTTTATATCTGCAGCGATGAAAGTGAGACGCGTGTGCTTTCCTCTGAAGATCATCAGGGTTTTGAGCCGTTTCATCTCCACATGATGTTATCACAGAAACCCTTGAGACAAACGGACAACCTCAGAAAACCTCACGGGGAATCAAACTGATCTGATTTAAGCCCCAAATCACACCAAAACAAAGAAGTTTTCCTATTTTAGGACAAGTAGGAATTAGAAGAAAATAAATAAGTACTTTTAACTGACTTTGCTTTGTTATGCAAGTTTAAAAGATATTTTTCTTCAGATTTTGAGGTGAAGTGATGAAATATTTTTTGTATAAAAGTAACTTATGAGAACTATGTGTGTATTTATTATTTAAAAAATGAATAAATAAATAAATAAATACATCAACTAAGCTTTCTCTGATTGTGAGTTGTAACTTGTTATTGGCAAAAAATAAAATAAATAAAACAATAAATAAATAAATAAATAAAATAATAAAATAAAATAACATCACATAAAATAAATCTAAATAAAACATTTTTTGTATCTTATTGTTTAAGTACTACAGGCTCATTTACAATAATAAAATAAAATAAAATAACATCACATAAAATAAATCTAAATAAAATAGACTACGCTTTCTCTGATTGTGACAACTTTTTATTGGCAAAAAAATAAAATATATAAAATAAATAAATAAATAAATAAAATAAAATAACATCACATAACAAATCTAAAAATAGACTACGCTTTCTCTGATTGTGACTTATAACTTGTTATTGGCAAAAATAAAATAAAATAAAATAATAAATAAAATAAAATAAAATAAGATAAAATAAAATAAAATAAAATAAAATAGACTGTGCTTTCTCTGATTGAGACGCATCAATTATTATTGGCAAAAAATAAAATAAAATAAAATAAAATAAAAAAAAAAATTCTCTGATTGTGACTTGTGGCTTATTATTGGTAAAAACAAATAAAATAAAATAAAATAAAATAAAATAAAAAATAGACTAAGCTTTCTCTGATTATGACTTATGACCTATTATTGGCAAAAATAAAATAAAACAAAATAAAAATAAAATAAATAAATAAATAAAATATATAGACTAATGCTTTCTCTGATTGTGACATCAATTATTATTGGCATAAAATAAAATAAAATAAAATAAAATAAAATAGACTAAACTTTCTCTGATCTAGACTTATGACTTATTATTGGAAAATAAAATATAATACACTTCTGACTTTTTATTAACATTTTTTGTATCTTAAGTTTAAGTACTACAGGCTCATTTACAACTAATAAAAATTATAACAAAATAAATGATTTTCTAAAAGTTTCTATGATTTAGATTTTTTTTGGAGGATTTTAACATTCTTACTGGCATTTTTTTTGTCTAAAAGTATCTTATGCATAAGAAATATGTGCTTATTTACTATTTTTAAATAAAATAAAATAAAATAAAAAATAGATTACAGTTTTCTCTGATTGTGACTCATTACTTACTGTTGTTTTTTGTATAAAAGGATCTTAAGTACTATGTTTATTAGTGTTAAAATAAAAGTAAAAAAAAAAAATACAAGAACAAAATTAAGAAACAAAGAAAAATAAATAAAAAATCTGACCAATTCAACCAGGCTGATTTTAGCTGCATTTTTTTTCAGCGTCTCACCTTCATCTTGACCATCTAACTAGTCTAGTGATGTAAATCAGTGGATCAGCGTGAGTTATGGAGACGGTGTGCGTGTGTAACCCGTGACGGATCAGCAAACACGCTTCTCCCTGTTTTACTCACGTCCTTCCACTCGTGTGCCGTCCAGCTGTGCGTCTCACAGTCCGTGTGGAAGCAGGACCGGAGTCGTTCGGGACGCACTCGCACGTCACACAGGTCATCGGAGACGCGACCTCTGCCCTTTAACCTGCAGAAGACCTCGCGCGACTGAAGGCCAGAGCCGCAGCTCACCGAACACTGCACACAAACACAACACAACACAACACAACATAACACAGAGTTTGCATCTGGAGCTGGTCTGAATTAACACTTGGCTCATTTTGACCTGGAACACACACATAAACATTTCTAAAAACGGCATAGTTTTTAGTAAGCGAATGAAAATTTGTGAGTGTTTTAAGACCATTTTTTTTTTCCAGATTTTTTACACACCAAAATAAAGAATGTTTCCTATTTTCATATTAAGTGAGATTTAGCAGAAAATAAATAAGTACTAATAAAAGGCTTTGTTTTTTTTATGCAATTTTTATAAATATTTTTCTTTTGATTTTGAGGTGAAGTGATTTTTTTTTTTTGTATAAAAGTATCTTATGTATAAAAACTATGTGCTTATTTACCATTTCTAAAAAAAAAAGTTAAATAAATAAATAAATAGACAAAGCTTTCTCTGATTGCGACTTATGACTTATTGGCAAAAAATAAAAAATAAAATAAAATAAAAATATAAACAGACTGCGCTTTCTTTGATTGTGACTTATGACTTATTATTGGCAAAAAAATAAAAAAAATAAATAAATAAAAAAAATTAAATAAATAAATAGACTAAGCTTTCTCTGATTGTGACTTGTGACTTATCATTGGCAAAAAATAAAATAAACAAGTACAAATAAAATACAATAGATAGACTAAGCTTTCTCTGATTGTGACTTGTAACTTATTATTGGCAAAAAATAAAATAAATAAAATAAAATAAAACAAACAGAATAAGCTTTCTTGTGACTTATGACTTATTAGTTGCAAAAAAACCCAAATAAATAAAAATAAAATAAACAGACAAAGATTTCTCTGATTATGCATAAGAACTATGTGCTTATTTACTATTTCTAAAAAATAAAATAAATAAATAAAATAAAATACAATAAACAGACTAAGCTTTCTCTGATTGTGACTTATGAATTATGTGCAAAAAATAAAATAAAATAAAATAAAATAAATAAATACATAAATAAATAAATAAATAAATAAATAAAAATAAAATAGACAAAGCTTTCTCTGATTGTGACTTATGACTTATTATAAAAAAAATAAATGAAGTATCTTACATATAAGAACTATGTGCTTATTTACGATTTTAAAAAAAATTAATATATATTATCATATATATATATATATATATATATGTAATTTTTTTTCTCCATTTTTTTTTTTTTTTTTTTTTACACGTTTCGTGTTCGGGTCATTTTTGACCCAGGTATGTAGGTGCACCATTAGGTGTCAAAAATACTTATTTATACAATTATATTAGTGTCAAAAAAAACTTTGTAAATTATATTTAGCCTTTTCTTCGTATCTCACACATTTTTGAAACTGTATTTTGTTGATAAACATGAACATGTACGGCTATTGATGAACCAATGCAGCGTGAAAAATTGAGTTATAAATTGAAAAGAATTAAAGTCAATTAAATTGATTTCAATGGGGTTAATACTGGAAACTCTCAGATTATATGTTTTTATAAATGACATATTCAAATAAATAAACACATATATATATATATATATATATATATATATATGGATCATTTTTTTTAAGAATTAATTTTTTTATTTTTATTTACTGTCTGTTTTATGCAACAGTGATTCTTCGGGTCAAATGCATTCTGAGTATTAAAGCAGTATGCAGACGTGTGTTTGAGGGTGTGGTACGTGTGCTCAGATGTAAAGCGTGTCTTTCATTTCATGCTCTATGGAGGCCTGTGAGACGAGATGATTGCTTCCAGACGCAGAGGGGAATGATGGGGGATCGTGACGGGGTTTGGGGGTAAAGCTGGGGCAGGAGTGGGTGTAGAGGTGGGAAGACCCGGGACGTCCCGCATGATTGGATCTGACCACAACTACGAGCCAACACACCACAGCCAATCAGAGCTCATGATTCAGCACTGGGATTTACTATGTTATTGATTATTTCTTTTTTTGTTTTATATTATATTATTATAATAAAATTTAAAAAAATAGATGAAACAAAAAAAATAAATACAATAAGGCAACTTAGCAAGGAGTAGTTAGTGTTTTCATTTAATAAGAATAAAATAAAAATAAAATAATACAAAATATAAAATAAAATATAGTATTAGATAAAATAATAATAATAATAATAATAATAATAATAATAAGGCATTACTTATTATTGGTATTTTTAATATAAAAGCATGTAGGAGTACTGAGTGTTTTCATTTAATAAAAATAAAATAAAAATAAAATAATATAAAACATAAAATAAAATATAATATAAGATTGCATGTAAAAAAATAATAAATCAATAAAATATAATAAGGCATTATTTATTATTGGTAATTTTTTTTGTATATATGTACCTTGTGTAGGAATATTATATGTCCATTACGAATTAAAAAAAAAAAATAAATAAATAAATAAAAAAAATAAAATAATAATGACAGCTTTCTCCAATTGTGACTTATGACTGCTTATTGGCATATTGGCATTTTTCCATATAAAAAGTTCTCTATGTAGCACAAATAAATGTTCTTTTATTAAAATAAATAATATAATTAAAATAAAATAGAAAAAGCCATGACTTATTGGCATTTTTGTGTAAAATTATAGCATAAGATGAACTGTAAAAAATAAACAATGATAACATAAAATACAATAAGGTATTATATATTATTGGTATGTTTTATATAAAATCTTAGGCAGGAGTACTCAGTGATTTCACTTAATAAAAATAAATAATATAAAACATAAAATAAAACACAGTACAAGATTATATATATATATATATATATATATATATATATATATATATATATATATATATATATATATATATAACCCAAAACAAATCAAATAAAATATAATAAGGCATTATTTATAATTGATAATTTTTTTTGTATAAATGTGTCTTACGTACTGTATTTCCATTACAAATAAAATATAAAATAAAATAAAATAAAAATGACAGATTTCTCTAATTGTGACTTAAGATTGCTTATTAGCATTTTATGTATTAAAAATGCTTTATGTAGCAGGAATAAATGTTCTTTTACTAAAATAAATAATAAAAATAATTTAAATACAGGCACTTATTTGCATTTTTGTATAAAAGTAGATTATGTAGGTGTACTGTGAATTCATGTAAAATAATAAATAAAATAAAATAAAATAAAATAAAATAAAATATAAAATATAAAATATAAAATAAAATAAAAAGTACAATAACCATTACTTAGTTTTGGTATTTTTAAAAGTACTTTATGTAGGAGTAATGTCTTAATTTACTAACAAAATAAAAAATAAAATTAAAAAAAGAATACAATAAGACATGACTTATTATTAGCACTTCTTTGTATAAAATTACGTGAAGTAGATGATTTAATACTAATCAGATTGCAGCATTCTCTTACTGATAGGATGTGATGTCACATACCGCTCTCCACTGATTGGCTCTCCAGGTGGGGCAGGGTCCCGCCCGACAGGCCTTCTGTGTTCTGGGTGGGGTGAGATGAGCGCAGCTGTCGTCCTCGATCAGGGTTTGGTTCTGATCCACACAGACGATCTGCCGCTCTTTGATTCCCTTCCCGCAGGACACCGAGCACTGCAGACACAAGAAAGACGGAACTCAGGACGGGAACCACGAGCGGCATGTTCGGCAAGCGACCGGCTTAAATTCAGAGCGGGACAATCATCTGGAACCAATAACACAAAACATCCTTCAGACAAACACTTTCCCGTTGGCGCGGCGGGACGCGGTCAGGGGAGCGTTTAATGCATTTAGGCCGGATGGATATCGTGTTTTCCAACCCAGATAATAAACATAACATTGTTTCTGTTCATTAATTACGATTGTGGGACACAAAAGCTTTATGGATCCATACGGTGTCATGATGAGACGAGATCTCGCGCACAGGAAACACTCACGCGGTGCAGGAGTCTGATTTCAGATCAAACCTCGCCGCAAAAATTAAACGACAGAAATAAGAAATTCTGCATAAAGAAAGAAATTCAATGTTTTTTGTTTTTTTTAATAATAAAAAAGTATTTTTAGAGAACTTACTAAAAAAAAAAAATAATAATAATAATAATTTTTTATTTTTATTATAATTTTTTATAATTATTTATTAATTTATTTATGTACTTATTGCTAACTTCTCTTTCAAATTTGCGGTTTAGTTAGTTTTAAAGGGGGAACAAATCCATTTCTATATACAAGCATCTTATTTAGGAGTATTATGTGTTCATTTACAAATAAAATTAAAAAAAAAAAAAAATTACGTTTTTTTTTTTTTTTTTTTACTTAATTTACTTAATGTACACAAGTATTATATATATATATTAATACTATGTATTCATTTGTATTAATCTACTAATATTTATCAAAACTTTAACATTTTTTTTGCATTGTCACAGAGTTTTTTTTCCTAATTTTTATTACTGTGAAATTTTTTTATTAGTTTCATTTGAAACCAGCTTAAATTAAAGTTAATACCACATTTAAATTTTAAATATAAATACACATTTACTTCATAAATAAAATATTCTTATGACTGATAATAATTTAAGAAAATAAATTCAATAATAAGAAAGAAATTCAGTGTTTGGTTTTTTTTTTTATATATATATATAAAAAAGTATTTTTAGAGAACTTACTAAAAAAAAAAAGTTATTATTATTATTATTATTTATTTATTTATGTATTTATTTACTTATTGCTAACTTCTCTTTCAAATGTTTGGTTTAGTTAGTTTTAAAGGGGGAACAAATCCATTTCAAGACTATAAATAAATAAATAAAATAAAATAGCACAAATTATTGACGTTTTTATGTTCTTTTTAATTTTTTTATGTTCTGTAAAGCCTATTTTTAGAGACTTTATTTTATTATTATTAATATTATTTATGTTTTGGAATGTGAAATAGTTTTTATTACTGTAAAATTTTTAAATGGTATATATTTAAAATACAAATAAAATAAATGTAAAAATGCATATTTAAAATTGCAATAAAAATTGTATTTAAATATTTTACATATAAAATTACATTTTTTGTAAAATATTTTATATAATATAATTTAAGCAAATATTTATATTTGATTATTATTATTATTATTATTATTATTATTATTATTATTTCATCTTTTATAAAGCCTATTTTTAGAGAAACTATTTTTATTATTATTTTATTATTTTTGGTATTTTTATATATTTTTTGTAATGTGACATTGTTTTTTTATTACTATAAAAACATGTTTTTTTTATGTTATTGCACATTTATGCACTTTTTTGCACTCTCCTACAAATGTCTAGTTGAACTTAATTTACTTAATGCACACAAGTATTATATATATATTAATACTATGTATTCATTTGTATTAATTTACTAATATTCATCAAACAAAGAATAAATAAATATATAAATAATTTATTTATTATTGGCATTTTTGTAAAAAGGTCTATTTTTAAAAAAATAAAGCCTATTTAGAAAACTTTAACATTTTTTTGCATTGTCACAGTCCTTCTAATTTTAAGGTGAAATACGAGCTGGATCTCTTTCAGCTTCCTGTTTTTGACTTCAATAACAGATACCAGTATCTGCGTTTACATCTGTGAAGTTTGATCCTCAAGAAGAATAAAAGCAACAGCACTAAAGAGCATCAGGACAGAAACACACACACACACACACACACACACACACAGATCATAAACAGGGCCATTACAGAGGTATTTTAAACACAGGCTGCAGTCTGCCAGCAGCAACACATCAAAGAAACACACAGATAAGAAAAAACGACCATCAACATGCTGGCAGACAAACACACACACACACACACACACACGGTCGGAGAAACCACTCCTCAAACTCCTGAAGGGAAGAGGAGGAGAATGCGAATGAGTGTGTGAACGCTCACGTCTGATGGGAATCACACACACAACAGAGGGACGACAAAAGAGAGAGGAGAGGAGACACGGCTTGAGGTCAGTCTGATGGAAATAAAGATATTTTATGTTAGAATGACGAAGTGATCTGTACTGTAGTAACGCTGCATGAGACGGACAATCATTTACTGCTAAAATCACTTTTAATGCATGAACGTGTGTCTGATTTTCATGATGTGACTGATTGAGCTTGAATGGAGTTTCACGCAGTTTGAAAACTGAATTAACTTTAGTCTTGAGACGGATAATACAAACAAACATGAGTGAATTTTACCAAACCTGCCAAGAACACGCTCAGGTATATATATATATATATATATATATATACACATTGTATTTTTGAATCGTATATATTTAAAATACAAAGAAATAAAATGTAGAAATGCATATTTACAAAAAAATATTTTAATTAAAATACTTTAAATTGCATTTTTTACATTTAGTGTATATATATATATATATATATAAATAAATATAATAGTACAAATGTTTAGTTCAATGTAAATATATGTATATAAAATTGTTTATTATTATAATTATATTAAATAATATTATTTTATATTATAATAGTATAATTTTCTATTATAACTATAGTAGACCACATCTATTATATATTTTTACATTTTAATACATATACACATTTACTTGTTTATTTGTTTGTGCATATAAATACACTTATATAATTAAAATATAAATAAAGTTAAAGAGAATGTAGTTTTTATAATTATTAAAATATTAAGATATACACACCAGTTTATATAATATAAATGTACATATACATATATATATATATATATATATATATATATATATATATATATATATATATATACATTTTAAATGGTATATATTTAAAATACAAATAAATGTATAAATGTATATTTAAAATTGCAAGAAACATTTTAATTACATTAAAATTACATTTTCGTATTTTATTTGTATTATATATATATATATATTTATATATAGTAAAAATGTTTATTTTAATGTAAATATATGTATATTTAAATATTATTATTACATTATATTATATTAGAAGAAATATTATAATTTTATATTTATAATAAATCATATCTATTATATATTTTTACATTTTAATACATACACAAAATTTATGTTTATTTTTGTGTGCATATAAATACACATATGATCTAAATATAAATAAAGTAAAAGAATTTAGTTTCTTTTAATTAAGATATACACACTATAGTTTTTATATGTAGATTTGCATGTATATATATATATGTTTAAAATATTGTATTTTTAAACGGTATATATTTAAAATACAAATACATTGAATGTATAAATGCATATTTAAAATTGCAATAAAAATACTTTTATTGAAATCTTTTATATGTAAAACTACATTTTTGTATTTACATGTAGTTATATAAAATAGTAAAAAAAATTATTTTAACGTTAATATATGTATATTTAAATATTATTATGGTACTCTATTATTATTATTATATTAAATTATATTATTATAATTTGATATTATATAGTAGATTATATCTATTATATATTTTTACATTTTAATACATATACATATATTTGTGTGTATATAAATACAATATATAATTTAAATATAAATAAAGTCAGAGAATTTATTTTTTGTTAATATACACTATAGTTTATATATATATCAAATATTACATCTTTAAATTGCATATATTTAAAATACAAATTAATTAAATGTATAAATGCATATTTAAAATTGCAATAAAAATGTTTTAATATTTTTATATATTTTAGATATAAAATCAAATGTTTAATGTAAACAAATATGTATATTTAAATATTATTAAATTATATTATTATTTACCACTTCATTTATATTACATAAAAAGTATACATCATAATAGTATTTGTTGTTGATTGTACTGCATTGATTTTATACTTTAATACAGTGAAAAGTGACTCTAAAGAGCATTAAGATTAATCAGAGACGGCAGTTTTTGTGCGATTCAGACACGTACTGACTCATTCAGATCATTAACAACTACACAAAGAGAAAACTCAAGTAAACGCAGCGATCTGTGAATGAAGACTGACGTAAAGCAACGCTCCTCTGGACGTGATGGAGCTCATTTATACAGCCTCATTCAGGGTTTATTTACACTAGAGTCAATGACAGAGAGATAAGAGCTCGTACCGGATGCCTAAAACACGACAAAATCACGGCTTACATCTGTGAGTGAACCTCTCTGAAAACTTCAACGCTCAATCTGTGTTCAGATGGGCAACAAAACTGTGCTTTTCTGCCATTTATGACTGGAATATGTTAGACTGATTACTGCTTAAATACAAAACAATGTAAGTCCACGACCAGATACTGTACATGTGTGTCTGAAATCAGATTTTTGGAAATGCGTTTCAGTTTTAACTTAGAGAAATGATACGTTTCAAAAGTTCATTCAGTGAACAAATCTTGAAATGTTGTAAAATGTAAAATATTGTGATTTAAGCATTAAATAAATGTTTAAATTCTTAAATTAAATATTAAACTTCTTTTAAATTACTACCACTAATAATAATTATTATCATTAAAATTATTTTTATTCTTAATTCATTTAAATTATGCATTAATTATTAGTTTAAAGTATTTAAAAATTATTAAATCAAGTTAAAAATTGGTATGCCCTGATACATGTATTACGAATAATGATTTTATATATATATATATATATATATATATATATATATATATATATATTTCCTATTTTACTGTATATGTGAGTCAAAGACACTGAGATGTCTACATCAAATGAAATTTACAAAAGTGATTTTATGTCCATGGAAAGCACATTAAATGTGTCTACTTTTAAAGTTTCAATAAGTTTTTAAGTTTTTGGAGAATAAATCAAAATCAAATCAAAATTTGGTTAAAATAATAATGTTACATTGTCATACACAAATTATGTAAAAATTCAAATAACATGCTTATTCTGACTTGTAAATATTAAAATATATAAAAGAATAAGGGAGATATTAAATTTGATTGTTTTTAATGAGTAAAAAATTCAACAAATGGGCAAAATCAAGAATAGTGACAAATTTAAAAAATGTAGAAATCTTTGGCATAAATACACACATATTCAGTATTTAAGTATTAAAATCTTAAATTAAATTAAATATTTTAACATTTCATATTTTATATACATTTTAAATGTATATGGCATATATTTTAATGTTTTTAATTTACATATATATTTATCAATATTTATTTTAAATAAAAATAAATATAAATATATGTATATGGTATATTGTCAGGATAAATAAATAGATGTTATAAATATTTATTATAAATAATAAATATTTTATATGTATATATGACATATATCAGAATAATTAAATAATTTTGTTTCTAAATATGTATGTATATTATTCAGTATTTATTTATAATACGTATTATATTTTTAAATAATTATTATAAAATATATTATAAATAAATAAATACATATATATTCAATATTTAAATATGAAAGTCTTAATTAATTTATAAAAAATATTGTAACATTTTATATAAATTTTATATGTATATGACATGTATTTTAATGTATTAAAATAAAAATATCTAAAATATGTTTTAAATATAGTATGTATATTTATGTGTATGTACTTAAGTATCAAAGCTGTTATTTTAAATAGTAAAAAATATTTCTAAATTTTACTGTTTTGCTGTACTTTGGTTCTAATAAATGCAGGCTTGGTGAGCAAAAGACACATTGAAAATCTTACTGTTCAAAAACTTTTGACTGGTAGTGTATACACACTTTTTTAAATTAAAATATATTTGATCCTCTTTCATATAGACAACATGTGAGAAACAGTAACGTTACAGCAGATGAAAGTCTCTCTGCATCACATCATGTATGAGAACGTCGTCTAAACGAATGGATCTGATTTCAACATAAACAGATCAGATTCATAAACAAACGCTGACGTGTGAAATAAATGCGTTTGCGGTTCATGGAGTTCAAACGCTCTGAGTTACTTCATCAAAAGTGTGTGTGTGTGTGTGTTTCTAGGAGTGGTTCAGCTGATTCACATCTGATGATCTCATGGTAAGTTCACTGAACATCTCAAAACGTCTGCAGCGATTTCAAGATACAGGGAATAAAACGGCCACAATGGTCCATTACTGGCAGTAGATGAAGTTTATCAAATAAGAAGATCGCTGTGATTATAGACGGTATAAAAGAGCATGTTTAGGAGCGATTCTCCTAGCCGAATGCCATTCCCATTGCACATGAAGATCAAGTGTCTCCTTATGAAAACCACATGAGAGGATCAGACTCTTCAAAGATCTCAGTAAATCTGCAGCCGTCCGTCACGAACCCTGGAAAACCTCAAACGGCCAGAAAACGACAGGAAGATTCACCTGAATCCAGCTGCACTTCCACATCTACGTGAACGTGTTTAACACTGAACATATTCTGAGTGTGTGTTTGTGAAGGTCTTTTGCAGGAACGAGTGCTAGACGTCAGACGCTGAACTGGACCACAGCTGGTCAGATCTGCGCCTCTGAAACCTCAATAAATCAGCAAACGCATAAACGGACGAGGAGGATGCGGTTAAACTCTGGGTAAACTGGAAACACACTGTTTACATGTCTGTCTTATCAGCTATCAGTATGGAGACGCTGCAACGCTGTTTCCAACAAATGGGTCACAAGCATTCATTCAGTAGAGGATTTTTTTGAGGAAAAACGTCAAAATCAATTTGGTAAAATAGCTTGATCCTTAAAAAATTATATATATATAATTAAATTAAATTTTAATATTGTGAAATTTTATATAATATATTTTATATGTATATATGACAAATATTTTCATGAAATACTTTATTTATTTATCCTGACAATATATGTCACATAACTATAAAAATTCTTGGATAATATTTATTATTTACAATAAATATTTATAACTGTTATTATAAGCAATGAATAGCAGTAATTATATATATATATATATATATATATATAGACACACACACAAATAAATATTTATCTATAAATATTTATTAGAAATAAAAATAAATACATAAATATAAATATATCTATATGTGACATATGGTCAGAATAAATAAATCCATTTGATTTGAAATATATATGTATATATTATTATTATTATTATTATTATTATATTTTTAAGAATTATTAAAAATTTATACTTATAATATATTTATATATATTCAGTATTTAAGTATTAAAATCTTAAATCAAATAAAATATTTTAACATTTTAGATTTTATATAGATTTTAAATGAATAAATATAAATTGTATATTTATGTGTTTGAAGTATCAAATTAAATCTTAAACTTTTTATTCTTATTCTTATTACATTAAATATTAAAATATATTATTATTATTACTCATTATTTATTTATAAATATTAAATTATACACACACACATATATATATATATATTTAGTGTGAGAGAGAGAGAGAGACAGTATCTAAGTATTAAAATCGTAAATTATTAAATTCAATAATAAAATAAATCAAAATCAAAATATCTAAAATATAATCTGTTTTAAATACAGTATGTATATTCATGTGTATGTTTTTACATATCAAATTAACTCTTAAATTACTATAAAATAGTATATTTTTAATAATTTTATATATATATTCAGTATTTAAGTATTAAAATCTTAAATTAAATATTTTAACAATTCATATTTTATATACATTTTGCATGCATATGGCATATATTTTCATGTTTTTACACATATATATATATATATATTTACACAAATATATATTTATCAATATTTATTTTAAATAAAAATGTAAATAAATATAAATATATGTATATGACATTGTCAGGATAAATAAATAAACGTTATAAATATTTATTATATATAGCAAATATTATTTTATATGTATATATGGCATATATGGTCAGGATAATTAAATGAATAAATTTGCTTCTAAATATGTATATATTTTATTCAGTATTTATTTATAATAAGTATAATATTTTTAAATAATTATTATAAAAATATATTTATTATAGATAAATAAACGTATTCAATATTTAAATATTAAAGTCTTAAATAATTAAGTTAAAAATAACGTAACATTTTATATATATTTTATATGTATATGGCATATATTTTAATGTAAAAAAAATCTAAATCAAAATATCTAAAATATGTTTTAAATATAGTATGTATATTTATGTGTATGTAAGCATCAAAGTAAATCTTAAAAAAAAAAAAAATTATATGTATATATATATATATATATATATATATAAAACTTACTTTAGTAACTTAAATTTTCTTTAATATTTGAATCGATGAATCAATTTTTTTTTATGCTCAGATCAAACAGCTCTTATATATGAGTAAGTGTCATCTAAGTTTAGCGCGTCATGAACTCATTAGTCCATCAGCGCCGTTTCCTTTTTCAGATGTGAAGTGCTGCATTTGTTCACCCATATTTGCCCCTGCAGTGAATCTTGAGTGTATTTTGAGCTCATCACATATTTACACTCCAGAGCGGAATAGTTTTTGTTTCAAGGATACGACGAAACGAGTCCCATGTGAAACGATCCTTTCTGTCCATTCTGCAGCAATTACACGTAACACAATACATCCAGTCGACATGTGGCGTCAGTCTGGAGACGCGAAAGTCAGGTTATTTACAAAGCTCGTCCAGATTATATTCCAGTACTACAATAATGAACTGATTACTAAACAAACAGACAAACATTTTCATACTGTTGAAATATTTCCATCTGTAGTGTTTGATTAATGACGCATAATTGAATGTGATGTCGTGACTGAATTCTTCCACACAGCTGCTGATGAATAATAGACTCAGATGAGTGTGAACTGTACATACAGACACATCTCATGCTTTTCCTTCTCATCTGCCATCCAGACGGATGAGTGACGTAAGCAGCGTTTATTTAGATTTATGCATTATGAAGTTTTCACCCATTTGAATGACAGTTTTAACACAAACACGCACTAATAAACTTCATGTGATGAAACCAACGGATACTCTGCAGCGAACGGGTGGACTCTCATTCTGACGGCACCCATTCACATCCATTGGTGATGCAGTGCTGCATTTCTCCAGATCTGATGAAGAAACAAACTCGTCCTAATCTTGAATGGCCTGAGGGTGAGCGCATTTCAGTCAAAGTGAGCAGAACTAGATCTGTAAACACACTAAAGTCTGCATGTCAAAGTGAGGATTCACTGCACCGCATGAACAGCCTGGCAAACGGAGAAGCGGCCTAAACGCTTCCAGATTGGTCTCTCGCTCCAAACGCTCACATTCGCCGCCAGGTGCAGCATGTGGAAGAAAACCTCTCGTCTCGTCTCAGTCTATTGCTCTTTCTAACCCACGTTCAGAGTTTGTGACAGCGGTTACGTCAAAGCCTTCAGATCCAAACCGCCTTCAATCAATCATTATTTCAACTCAACCACAAAACTGAAAAGCTCTAGGATATACAAATGAGAAAACTGGAATTACTGTTTATATATATATATATATATATATATATATATATATATATATATATATACATACAGTAGTCAACATTTGAAGTAGATCAAAAAAAAGTTAATCAACGTTGTCATACGGCAATAATGGGTATTGTTTTGGTTTTAGGATAACTTTATATTAATATTATATATTTATATTATATAAGATTTTTATATTTTCTGTTAAATTTTCTGCTTTTATTTTTATTTTATTTAAACATTTAGCAATTTTGTTGTGCTATTTATATATATTGTAAAGAAGCAAATATATATATATATATATATATATATATATATATATATATAATTCAAATTTCTAATTATTATTATATATTTACAATAATAACATTAACAAATTATACTTATATATATATATATATATATATATATATATATGTACACACACACACAAACTAACAAAAATTGTCATTTTGACTTAATAAATAAACTATAAATAAAATACATAATATAAGATTTTTATTTTTTATATTATCTGTTATTATTGTTTTTTCTGTTTTCATAGTTATTTTATTTAAATATTTAGCAATTTTGTTGTGCTTTTTTATATTTACTGTAAAAAAAATCAAATATATATGTATGTAATTATATAATTCTAATTTCTAATTATTATTATATAATTACAATAACATTTATGACTATACTATACTATATGTATATATATATATATATATATATATATATATATACACACACACACACAGTGTGCAATTTATATATAATTAAAACATTAAATTACATATAAGATTTTTATTTTTATATTTTCTGTTGTTTTTCTGTTTTCTTATTATTTTATTTAAATATTTAGCAATTTTGTTGTGTTTATATATATATATATATATATATATATATATATATATATATATATATATATATATATAGTAAAAAAGCAAATATATTTGTGTGTGTAATTATATTACTCTAATTTCTAAGATATTTTATAATTACGATAACATTTATGAATTATACTATTTGTGTGTGTGTGTGTGTGTGTGTGTGTATATATATATATATATATATATATATATATATATACACACACACAGTGTGCAATTTATATATAATTAAAACATTAAATTACATATTAAGATTTTTATTTTTATATTTTCTGTTGTTTTTCTGTTTTCTTGTTATTTTATTTAAATATTTAGCAATTTTGTTGTTTTTATATATATATATATATATATATATATAGTAAAAAAGCAAATATATATATGTGTGTGTGTGTAATTATATAGCTCTAATTTCTATTATTTTATAATTACGATAACATTTATGAATTATACTATGTGTGTGTGTGTGTGTATATATATATATATACACACAGAGTAGTGTTCAATTTATATATAATTTTAATATAACAAAATGATGTAATTTTGACATTGATAAATAAATTACATATATATTATAAAATTTATATTTTTATAATTTTTTCTGTTATTATTTTGTATATTATTTTTATTAAATATTTAGCAATTTATATATAAACAATTATATATCTAATAAAATGATATAATTCTATTTTCTAATTTTTATTGTACTATACTATTAAATTATAGATAGATGGATAGATACAGTAGTGTGTAATTTATAATTTTAATACTACAAACTAATCAAAACTATCATTTTGACATTGATAAATCAATTACATATATATCATAAGATTTTTATTTGAATTTTTTTCTGTTATTTTTCAGTTTTCTATTTTTTTTTTTATTGTAATTTTAGTTAATTTTAGCAATTTTGTTGTGCTTTTGCTTTTGTGCTTGTTATTATTATTATCATCATTTTTATTTCACCTTTAGTTTAGATTCAAGTTTATTTTTTATTTTATTTTATTTTATTTAGTAGTTTACAATAATAACCCTGATAATTACTGAGGGTAATTAATGCTGACTCAAAACTTTTCTGACACTTGAACAGCAACAGGAAACATGCGTGAAATCAGTCATGTGACCTTGCGGTGACAGCCATCGTTTCTCCATATGGATCACATTATAATCACTTCATTATGTTCGGAGCGCTCCGTCATCTTATAATCACAAATCAGCACTAGTTCCAATCAAATCACAACATCATTCAGATTCAGGACCATGTCGTGCTTTAATTACAGCCTAACTGCCATAAATTAAAGATTTGAACTGCATAAGAACATAAATATGTTTCCGTGTTAACTTGATTAAAACACACGCATTTTAATTAGTTTTCAGAAGAATAAAACAGACTTCATTAGGCTTTTGGCCGACTCAGAGCAACTTGTGTTTTGTGTAACGATGGTTTAAATCTGTTTTTACTGGCAAAATAAAGTTGACATGATTATAAGTTGGCAACGCTGGATCCTCATCGAGACACAACAGAAACCAGACGCACTTTCTGGTAAGTATTTCTACTGAAAATATCCCAAACATGTTGTTTATCTCTGGTAATTTAAGCAATTTATTTATAATCACAATTGTTTTCTCTTGGTCGAATCTCGTCTGCTTGTATTACTCTCACTTTGCATCTTAAATGAAGTCTATAATCACACTGAATATATTTTGTTAGGTAATTTAGCATGTTTTAACAATACCAAGAAACTACATCATAATACTGCAATCAGCTGATCAACCTAAAAACAATAAATAGCATTACTAGTACTTCTAAACGTATAAATACTGCTAGTAATGCACTTCAACCAAACCTGAATTGTCATAAGCATAATAAAAACATGTGCTAATATAAATCTCACATACAAAACATCATCAGTCACATGACTTTCTGCGGTCATTAATCTCCAGTAAACGCGACGCTTTCAGACAGGACGTGAGCGAGGGGTTTCTGGGTAAATTTAGAGAAAGGCTGCATTATTAGAGAGCGCTGACATGATGATTTATGAGGGACGCACAGCAGCTTTCCTTCCACAAACAAACCCAAATGATGGAATAATGGCTCACACCGCCTCAGAGAGAATATTAGCCATAATCAGAAAACTGAAACAGGTGTTTAAGAGTGTTTAGAGAAGATTAGAGCGAGCGTTTGACCCATCCGTATGTGAAAGACCCGCTGGAAATGAGTTTTTAAAAGCACGACTGGAGCACAGATTCTGAGCGGTCAACAGAGGGACAGATCATTTACAGGGTTAAGTTAACTAAAACTTTTTCTTTACTTAAAATTAAATTATTAACTGTTAAGTACTAAAAATGACAAAAACACTAAAACTAAATTATCAAAAATAGAAAATTAAAAATTAAAATATATATAAAAATGCTTCAGAATATTAATAAAAAAAATATAATAATATCTCAGTGATAGTAAAATAATAAAATAATAATCTAAAATTGTATAAATGACAAAAACAATGAAATAAAAAAATAAATATATATAAAAATAAAAAATGATACAGAATATTAATGAAAAATATAATAGGATCTCAACGACAGTAAAATAATAATGCTCATTTATTTATTTAGGCTATTTCTAGTTAGTTACAATGAAAAATTGATTTAGTCTAAAAATATTTTACTAAATATTCTGTATTACTAAATATTTTATTCATTATAAAAATGAAATAAAAATTAAGCGTGTGTGTGTGTGTGTGTATATATATATATATATATATATATATATATATATATATATATATATAAAAATGAAAATTTTATTTAGTCTAAAAAAACTGTATTACTAAATATTCTATATTATGAAATATTTTATTACTTATTACATTTTATCAAATGAAAAATTGTATTATTTATTAAATGTATTACATCTACAATTTTTAAAAAACATTTTGTTACAAAATATTTTATTACTTTTGTATTTCATCTAAAATTGTATTTAATTTTATTACATATAAAAATGAAATAAAAATTAAGTATATACATATATATATATATATATATATATATATATATATATATATATATATACACACACACACAAAAATGACAAAATAATAAAATTAATATGAAAACTAAATTTAATATGAAAAAGAAAAATATAGAAAATATAATATAAATATATATAAAAATAAAAAACTGATTCAGAATATTAATAAAAACTATAATAGTATCTCAATGATAATAAAATAACAATTTCCATTTATTTATTTAATTGTTTGAGTTTTTTTATTACTTAATTACTTAATTTATTTTATTTAATTTTATTACATCTAAAATTTTATTTCTAAATATTTTTATTACTCAATATTTATCACTTAAAACATTTTATTATATCAAAGAAATATTTTATTCAGTTTTAAATTGTTTTTATTATTTTATCATTTTTTATTATACTTACAACAGTATTAAAAAAAATCTAGAAATTATACAAGTTCTTTAAGTTTGATATTTGATAGAACATCTAAAATGTACCATCTTTCAAAAAAAAAAAAAAAAAAACACAAATGAATATTAGAGAACTGAAAAATGCATTTTTTTTGTCATAATGAAAGAACAATATTATAAAGAATTTGCAGCATTCTCTAATGTAAATTGTTCATCTATAAATCAATGTTTTTCTACTAAACACAAAAAACTAGGATGTTTTAGATGTTTCTGTTTTTAGATAGAATTTGCAATGACTCACGACCATGTTTTGTTTTAATGACACCACTTGATCACCGTAAACGAATGTGAACGGCACAAGAACATAAATATGTTTGTGTATTAACATTAAACACGAACTGAATTGGCTTAAACGTGACTTCATCTGCCTTTCGCCGGACTCAAACTCAACGCAACACAATCTTGGACATTTGTCGTTTCTAAACGGCGAGAGTGAAACCCGAGGACGCTGTTAAGCGCAATCCGAGTTTTCTTGCGATGATTACGAGGCTGTTCTTGGGTTTTTCAGTCCTATAAACACTGTTTTAGTTCTCAGATGAAGGACTCTCGCCAGCTCTGATTAATATCAGCCAATGTTGCTGTAAAAGCCAAACGCATTACAGCCGAGCCATTAGCCAAATGATTCCCAGCTGCAGTGACCCACCGCTGCTCTGGGGAGTTCACTATATAAACCTTAAAGAAAACATCATAAAACTTACAAGACGTAAGGCCTTTTCTGGTACTTAGGCAGGATTTCGTAGAGCACAACCAATGCTTTAATATCTCCAGACGCAAATAAGCTAATTCAAGACGAAATGGTTCTAAAAGATGTTTATGAATGATTACCTTTAATAGTTTCCATATGTTTTCTTAATGCATGATCCATGCCAAAATAAAATTAGGTTGAAAGACCAAGGATGTTTGATTTGAATTATGTCTTTAAGCTCACATTATATATCACATTAATATATATTTTATATATTAAAATGTGAAATATTACATAATATTGCACAACTGATGCATATCTATTAAAATACTCCATCTAAAACTGTTTTAAACAGAATTTTGATAATTATTTTGTTATTTTATGCAGCTTTATTGACAGACTTAAATTAAATTGTTTTTAAACTTGCATTATATTATCTAAATATATATTTTATATACTAAAATGTGAAATACTGCATAATACTACATGACCAATGCATATATATTAAAAAACTCCATCTAAAACTGGTTTAAACAGCATTTTGATAAATATTTCGTAATTTTATGCAACTTTGTTAATTAAAAGACTTGGTTTGAATTATGCATGTAAGCTTGTATTATATATGACTGGTATAACAGCACTTTGGTAATTATTTTGTTATTTTATTGAGAGACTTAAACTAAATTATGTCTTTAAGCTTGCATTATTATACAAATATATATTTTATATACTAAAATGTGAAATATTGCATAATATTACATGGTCGATGCATACATACTAAAATTCTCAAATCTAAAACAATTTTAAACAGCATTTTGATTATTAATTCATAATTTTATGCAGCTTTATTAATTAAAAAAAAACACTTGATTTGAATGATGTCTGTAAGCTTGTATTTTATATTGCATAAATACATTAAAATGTGAAATACAGCATACTACTACATGACCAATGCATATATATTAAAATACTCAACTAAACTGGTTTAAACAGCATTTTGGTAATTATTTTGTTATTTTATTGAGAGATTTAAAATAAATGATGTCTTTAAGCTTGCATTATATATATATATATAAATACTAACATCTAAAACAATTTTAAACAGCATTTTGATTAATAATTTATAATTTTATGCAGCTTTATTAATTGAAAAACTTGATTTGAATTATGTCTGTAAGCTTGTAATATATATTGCATAAATGTATATTAAAACGTGAAATATTGCATAATATTGCATGATGCATATATATTAAAATACTCAACTAAACTGTTTTAAACAGCATTTTGATAATTATTTCGTTATTTTATGCAGCTTTATTGAGAGACTTAAACTAAATTATGTCCTTAAGCTTGCATTATTATATAAACATGTATATATATTAAAATACTCCATCTAAAACAATTTTAAACAGTATTTTGATAATTATTTCATCATTTTATGCAGCTTTTTAAACTGAAAGTCTTGATTTAAATTATGTCTGTAAGCTTGTATTGTATATTGCATAAATGTGTATTAAAATGTGAAATATTGTATAATATTGCATGAAGCATATCTACTAAAATATTCCATCTAAAACAGCATTTCGGTGAATATTTTAGAATTTATATACAGCTTTGTGGCATTTATATTAATTAGAGATTTGATCTGAATTATGTCTTATGCTCACATCATATTACATAAATATATATTTTAAATATTAAAATGTGACATATTACATAATATTGGATGATTGATTCAAATCTATTAAAATACTTAATCTAAAACTGATTTAAACAGCATTTTGATCACTATTTTGTTATTTTATGCAGCTTTATTGACAGACTTAAACTCAGTTATGTCTTTAAGCTTGCATTATACTATATAAATATATATTTTATATATTAAAATGTGAAATACTGCATAATATTACATGATATAACATTAAAATACTCAATTGAAAACCATTTTAAACAACATTTTGATAATTATTTAAGAATTTATGTAGCTTTATTTATTGAAAGGCTTGATTTGAGTTATGTCTATTATATATATATATATATATATATATATATATATATATATATATGTGTGTGTGTGTATATGTTACATGATTGATGCATGCCTACTAAAATACACCATCTAAAATGATTTCAAACAGCATTTTTTTTTTTTTTTGTTTTTTTATAATTTTTATGCAACTTTATTTCATGTATTAACTAGAGATTAATACATATTTTATTAATTTATGAAATATATCAACTTATTTTAAAAGAAATATATAATATATTATAGAAATATATATTTTATAAAATGATTTTAAACAGCATTTGGATAATTATTTTATAATTTTATGCAGCTTGTTTTAAAATGTGAAATATTATGTTACATGATTGATGCTTATCTACTAAAATACTTTATTTACAAAAAAAAAAAAAAAAAGATATTTTACCGTTTTTATGTGAATAGCACATTAAATGAAATTTACAGCAGCTAAAATACAAACTTTTCCTTATTTATTCATACACATATTACCCAAAAACATGCCGATAAAAACTCAATGAACATAAAAACATTCAGATGCGACTAAAACCCCAACAGACTAAGAAACAACACAAGCGTTCACAACCTTTATGAATTTTAATAATTTTTACAGTGTGAAATAGTTCTGGAACAAACTGAGTGGGACGTTCAGTTAAACAAATTTATGAGAAAAAACAAAATCATACATCATGAGCGATAGCGACGGCCATGAGAGAACAGACAGAAAGAAACGAGAACAAAATAAAAAAGCAGAAGATGAGAAATCAGCTGATCAGAAGGGAAATGAATCGATTGATCGTTTCACAATGAAGTTTCAGACAAACATACAGTTACTTAATGATTCGAAACAAAATCAAACAAGACATTTGCATATAAAAGCTGCAGCACCAAATCTCCTGCTGTAAACAAATAAATAAAACAGAAAAAAAAAAATCCTTCGAAAATATGAGAAATGGCCAGCGAGCAGATGATCGACCAAACATACGGCATAAAAGAGGTATTTGTGCTCTGAAATTATTACAAATAAAGAATAACGTGATGCGTTTGTATGCTACCATGATAAAACTCATTCAGACCGCAATTTAGATGGGAAGTCTTTTTCTCCTTTTCACTTCATAAAAATACTAAAAAATATTTTTCCATGTCAATCAATTGCCATCTGAACAAGTTGACAGGTTGTGGTTTCTAGATTTATTATGGTAAATGATAAAATAAGAGCTAAAATGCTCTCAAGGTTTAGTTTGCAGAAACCGACTGCAACCTTAACGATAATGATGCAAATTAATACAAAAATAATGTTATAATACGTTAAAACTCAGCGCTACATTAAACAAACAATGAAATAGATAGTAATTAGTGATTGAATCCTAATTAGCACCAAATCTCAGTGTTGATACCTGATGAAGAACGGTACAAATGTACAGCTACTTCCCACAACAGATCACTAGTTTAACCCTCATAACGCAGTTTGATATGGAAGAGATGCGTCAAAATTTCTAAAAAATGCATGGTCTGTAGTAAGGGAATCAAACTTTGCAAATACTTTGAGACTTTCAAAATAAATATCATTTATTTTTTTCAGATTTTTTACAATTATTTTTTAAGAGATCTAACATGTTTTGTGTTCGGGTCATTTTTGACCCGGATATGTGTGGAGTACCATTACGTGTCAAAGGTACTTATCTATGGAGTTAAGTTAGTGTCAAAAAACATATGTAAAATATATTTAGCCTTTTCTCTGTATGTCACACACTTTTGTGACTGAATTTTGTTGATAAACATATGTATGTCTACTGATGAAGCATTGCAGCATGAAAAAAAGTGAAACTTTTTGCAATTAAAACTAGGGCTACAAACCGATTAGTCACAATTAATCGATTCAAAATAAAAGTTTATGTTTACATACTATGTGTGTGTATTGTGTATATTTATTGTGTATATATAAATACACACATACACTGCCGCTCAAAAGTTTGGGATCAGTAAGACTTTTTGTCTTATGCTCATCAAGGCTGCATTTATTTGATCAAAAATACAGAAAAAAAAAATATATTTCAAAATGTTATTGCAATATAAAATAATGGTTACTTTAAAATATAAATTATTCCTGTGATGCAAAGCTGAATTTTCATCGCCTGTAACTCCAGTCTGAAGTGTCACATGATCCTTCAGAAATTATTCTAATATGATGATTTATTATTAATGTTGAAAACCGTTTTTTGAAACCTCTGATATTTTTTTCAGGATTCATTGATCAATAAAAGGTTAAAAAGAAAAGTATTTCTTTAAAACAGAAAGATTTCCTAATAACATACACTACTGTTCAAAGATTTATGGTCAGTACATTTTTATTCTTTCTTTTTTGAAAGAAATTAATTATTTTTTTTCACCAAGGATGTGTTAAATCAATAAAAAAGTGATAGCATAGATTTACATTGTTAGAAAAGATTTATATTTTGAATAAATGCTGTTCTTTTTAACTTGTTATTCATCAAAGTCCCAAAAAAATATTTGGCAGTAAAACTTTTGGCAACATTGATCATTCTAATAATAAATCAGCGTATTAGAATGATTTCTAAAGGATCATGTGACACTTAAGACTGGAATAATGATGCTAAAAATTGAGCTTTGATTGAACGAATAAATTACACTTTAAAGTATATTAAAATAAAAAAACATTATTTTATATTGCAATAACATTTTGCAATAATACCGTTTTTTTCTGTATTATTGATCATATAAATGCAGCCTTGATGAGCATAAGAGACTTTTTTTAAAAAACATTACAAGTCTTACTGATCCCAAACTTCTGAGCGGCAGTGTATATGTATTTGTATGTAAACACTTGTGTACATAATTTATATTATATATAAACATAAATATTTTACATATAAATCTAAAATACTTTTCCTTAATATATACACATGTATGTGTGTGTATTTATATATACATAATAAATATACACAGTACACACATAAATAGTATGTAAACAAACTTTTATTTTGAATTGAATAATCACGACTAATCATTTTGCAGCCATAATTAAAACAAATGTATTATGTCTGAAAACTTTTTAGTGTAATATTTATGTTATGTTAGAGATAAATGTGCAAGTTTCATAAATTCAGCCTGTTTTTGAGCAATCACGAGTTATAAATTCAAAGGAATTTAATTAAAGTCCATTCACACTGGTAATTTTCTGATTATATATTCTTAGAAATTTCATACAATAATATATTCAAATAAAATTTCTCATCAATATTTAAAAATATATATAAATATTTTGCATCATAGTTTTTTTGGTGTGTTTCATGTGTAATTTGAAATTTCAAAGAATTTCTATATTTTTTAATTAATAAAAATGCAGTAAATGTATGGGTAAATGCAGTAATAACGTAAAATTCAAAACTGACATTTTTTCACATTTACCCATTAATGAGAAGCTGCTGATTAGACACAATACGATTTTAGTTAAAAAAAAAAAAAAAAATCTGATATATAAAATAACGTTTCTGCAAAAAAAAAAAGCATACAGATGTTGAATGCGTTATGAGGGTTAGACAAGGCTGAAATCTTTGGTCGTTTGATTTTATTACATTTCCGCTTTATTGCATGTTGCAAGCGCATTTTGAGACAGAGACTGAACGATGAGGTATTTCTTTCATTTGTCATTTATCAAGTTTTTCTGGAGTGTTTCAGTCCACGTCGAAGTATTGCAAACGCTTGCCAAACTAACTAAAGTGTGGTTATCAATACTCAGATATGTTTATATTCTGCAGCCGTGATTTCGGTTGAACAGTACAGAACTGCAGATCTTTCAAAAACTAATTTCACATCGTAATTAAAATAATAATGCTAACAAAAATTATTTTCCTCTGTACAAGTCGACATCACGAGCACCAGTTTGAAATATTAAATAATATAGATAAGACGAATTGATGATTTTAAAAATACTCATTCTGTACAAAGATACAAATATAATATACAGTAAGTGGCTGCTGGGTAATTGTCATAATAATAATAATAATAATAATAATAATAATAATAATAATAATAATTAAAATATTAAACTCTTATACACAAATATACACTTGTGTTTTTAGATTACAGCTCAAAATCGAGTACAAATAAAATTGCACGAATGATTTCTCCGTTTTTCAGACACGGTTCCTCTAATTTTGTGTGAGTGTGTTTTTAATAAAGAACACACTGTGAAATCTGCTTAGGTGGCCTGAAGATTCACTGCAAAAATGTTTTATTTGTATTTTAATCTTATTTTCCAGGTCAAATATCAGTGTTTCTTAAATCAATATTTAATTGAGACACAAAATGACTATTAAGTTAAGTAAGCTATTAAGTCTTACTTTGCATCAAACTGCATCAAAATTAAACTAGATAAAAAAAAGTTTGCTTGAGAAAGCCTAGCCTGAAAGTTTAAAGCAGCTGAAAAACCGTGAAGTTTCAAAAATTAGATAGAGATTAGCATGTTGCTAGCATGATTAACATGTAGTTAGAATGTTGCTAATCATGTTAATTGTACATGTTACCATGTACTTAACATGTTGCTAATTATGTTGTTAGCATGATTAACATGTAGTTAGAATGTTGCTAATCATGTTAACTGTACATGTTACCATGTACTTAACATGTTGCTAATTATGTTACTAGCATGATTAGCATGTTGCTAGCATGAATAACATGTAAATAGCATGTTGCTAATCTTGTTTTTAACATGATTAACATGTTGCTAGCATGATTAGCAAGTTGCTAACATGTTGTTAGCATGATTAACAAGGTTCTAGTATGATTCTAGGTGATTAGATTAGAATGTTACTAGCATGACTAATATGTACTTAACATGTTGCTAATCACGTTTCTAACATTATTATCATGTTGCTAGCATGTTATTAACATGATTAACATAACGTTAACGTGTTGCTAGGATGTTCCTAGCATGATTAGCAAGTTAATACTGTGTTGTTAACATGATTAACAAGTTACTAGCATGATTTTAGCATGATTAGCATGTTACTAGCATGTTGCTAGCATGATTCTAGCATGATTAATGTTACTAACATGTTAGCATGATTAGCAAGTTACTAGCATGTTAATCATGTTACTAGAATGGCTAACATGTATTTAGCATGTTGCTAATCATGTTGCTTACATTATTATCATGTTGCTAACATGTCATTAGCATGATTAGCACGTTGCTTAACGTGATTAACGTGACATTAACGTGTTGCTAGGATGTCGCTAGCATGTTTAACAAGTTACTAGCATGTTGTTAACATGATTAACAAGTTACTAGCGTGATTCTAGCATGATTAGCATGTTGTTAATCATGTTACTAACATGGCTAACATGTATTTGGCATGTTGCTAATCATGTTTCTAACATTATTATCATGTTGCTAACATGTCATTAGCATGATTAGCTAGGATTGCATGTTGTTAGGACGTTCTTAGCATGATTAACATGATTAGCAAGTTGCTAGCATATTATTAGCATGATTAACATGTTGTTAACATGATTAACATGACTTTAACATGTTGCTAGGATGTTCCTAACATGATTAACAAGTTGATTCTAGCATGATTCTAGCATGACTAGCATGTTACTAGCATGTTACTAACATGATTCTAGAATGATTAACCTTACTAACACGTTGTTAGCATGATTAGCATATTGTTAATCATGTTACTAGCATGACGAACATGTATTTGGCATGTTGCTAATCATGTTTCTTACATTATCATCATGTTGCTAACATGATTACATGATTAGCATGTTGCTTGCATGATTAACATGACGTTAACGTGTTGCTAGGATGTTGCTAGCATGATTAACAAGTTACTAGCATGATGTTAACATGTATAACAAGTTACTAGCATTATTCTAGCATGATTAACATGTTGTTAATCATGTTACTAACATGACTAACATGTACTTAACATGTTGGTAATCATGTATCTAACATTATCATCATGTTGGTAACATGTCATTAGCATGATTAGCACGTTGCTTGCATGATCAACATGGCGTTAGTGTGTTGCTAGGATGTTCCTAGCACGATTAGCATTATTAGCAAGTTGCTAGCATATTATTAGCATGATTAACATGACGTTAACCTGTTCCTAGCATGATTAACAAGTTACTAGCATGATTCTAATATTTTGCTAGTATGATTAACATAACGTTAACGTGTTGCTACGATGTTCCTAGCATGATTATCAAGTTGCTAGCATGATTGTAGCATGATTAGCAAGTTACCAGCATGGTTCTATTTGTTATGCTCATCTAGATAGAAATATCAGAATGAAAGTTTAAATAAGTCTTAAACTCACTTAATTTTGATGCATGTTTTAAGGAAACGTAACACCTAAAGTCATTTTGCTTCTCAAGTAAATATATCTTGATTTAAGAATCTTTAGATATTCAACCTGGAAAACAAAACAAAAATACTGAGGAAGAACATCACTTTGACTACGATCATAAACAAAACAGTAAACAGCTGATCTCTGGCGTTTCTGAGCGATGTCTAAGTGTGTTTTGAACTGAACGTGAACCCCCACGTGTCTGGACGTGACAGACAGACAGACATACAGACAGAGTTGCTATCTATCGTACCGGCTTCCACGGTCGTCTGTGCCAGGAAGCGGCGCCGGGACAGGACTGGCCGTTGCACTGCTCCATGTCGGCCGGTTTGTCCAGCATGTCGCAGTTGTGCTCGTTCAACCGCTGCCCGTTCGGACGCTGACAGACCACCAACCTCGTGCGCTGACCGCCGCCACACGACCGTGTGCACTACAGGACATAAATTATATATATATATTCAAAAATAATAATTATTAAATAAATATAATATCATATCATATATTAAACATAACAATATTTTAAGTTCTGATTAATATTTAATATTTATAATCAATATTTCTCTTTTTGAACTTTTTGAACACACTGTGAATTATAAATTAATACACAATTATTTTAATAATTAAAAACATAATATTTAAAATATACTATTATGATTACTTAAAATAATAATTGAAATAAATATAATACATAAAAATGAAAAATTGTAAAATATTAATAGTCCACATTGAGATTTATTTTGGCAATGAATAAATAATATTCATAAATATTAGTGAATTAAATAATATTTATAAGTTATAATATTTAAGTGTCTCTTGACTTGTGAAACATTGTGGAATATAAAATAATACAGAGTTATTTTAATAATGAATAAAATATGACTATAAATTAGTATTAAAATTAATTATTATTTTATTATTACAAATATTATCATTAAAATGATTTAAAATTAATAATTATTAAATATAAATATAACATTATATGCATATTATAATGAATAATATTTAATAATTATTATTGCAGTTACTAAACCTATAAAATAAAATAGAATTACTCAAATAATAATAATATTATTATTACTTAAAAATATGTAGAGACTTTTAAGTAATGAATTAATAATATGTAATATTTATAATCAAAATTTCTCTTGACTTACTGAACATTGAGGATTATAAAATAATACAAAATTATTTTAATAATGAATAAAAAAAATAATAATTAAATATATTATTATGTTAATATTGGCAAAATAATTATCAAAAAATATTAATTATTAAATGAATATAATATAAAACATATAAATCATAAATATAATAATACTTAGGTACCAAATTAAATTTTGTATTTATAATCAATATTTATCTAAACTTGTTGAACACATTGTGGATTATAAGATAATACACAATTATTTTAATAATTTAAAAGTAATATTTAAAATATATTATTATTATTATTATTATTATTATTATTTGTATTACTTAAAATAATTTGTAAGAATAAATATAATATAATATATTTAAAAAAAAAGTTAAAAACATTAATAGTTCATATTGAGATTTATTTTAAGTAATACAGCTATTTTAATAATCAATAAAATAATATTATAAATTAATATTAAAATAAATTATTATTTTATTATTACAAACATTATCATTAAAATAATTATTTACAATTAAGAATTATTAAATATAAATACAATATTATATGCATATTAATAATTTTTAATATTTAATATATTTTATTGTAATTCCTAAAACTCTAAAACAAAATCCCAATTTTCATCCCACTATTTTAACAGCATTTTAATTAAGTTCAAATTATGTTTATCGTGCTTATAATGTCAATTATGTTATTAATAAATTAAGTTACTATTAAATGAACATTCTATGAATTTAACACGCTGTATTTAAGCTCTGGTGTGTCTGACCTCCCCCCAGATGCCGTAGTTCCAGTGTGGACAGGGTCCAGAGTCGCAGCTCTTTGATTCGTCAGGTTTGACTCTCTCGTCGCAGTGATTGGTGCTGCGTCCGTCTGTGTCCTGACAGACCACGACCCGCCGCTGGAACCCACCTTCACACGTGCTGGAGCACTGAACACAAACACAAACACATCTCAGCACCTCATACATCACCACCAAATCAAAGCAAACACATGGGAAACTATGCAAATTTCCCATTGGGAATTAACAAAGTTCATCCAATCCAATCCATTAAGCCTCATTATGCATTTAAAATTATTTTTATTTTATAAAACAGTCATAATATTTTCCCACTAACACCACATTGTATCTGATCAGTAACTTTTTATTAATGAGTAAATGTGAAAAAAGTTTTGAATGTTACCATGTCTCAAAAAACTGAAATTCTATGAAATTTCAAATTACACATGAACTACACCAAAAAAACTATGATGCAAAATAACTATATATTTTTTGCAACATTGATAAACAATTGTAGTTAAATATATTATCGTATGAAATTTATAAAAACAAATAATCTGAGAATTACCTCAGCATTAAAATGAATGGAATTTAATTAAATTCATTTTGAATTAATAACTCATGTTTGCTCAAAAACATCACAAATTTTGTTTCAGACAAAACAAAAAGTTTACAAACTAAATAAATTAATTTGACTTATATATATAATTTCACTTTCAGATGAATAAAGTGATCCATTTTTCATGCAATAGATAGTATATATTCATGTTCATCAACAAAATTCAGTCCCAAAAGAGTGTGCAATACGGAGTCTAAATATATTTTACAAAAGTTTTTAGACTCAAACATAACTTCACTAATAAGTAATTTTTGACACCTAATGGCATTTCATACATACCCGGGTCAAAAATGACCCGAACACAAAACATGCTGTATCTCTTAAAAAGTAATTGTAAAAAATCTGAAAAAAAAAAATCAGTGATGCATATTCAGAGCATCTTAAAGCATCTGCAAAGTGTCGTTTCTCTTACTAAAAACAATGCAGGTTTTTAAAGTTTTTACGTATTTCTTCTAGGTCAAAACAGACCCGAATGCATTAGTTTTTGCACTGTGCAATTATTTCAATGCCAACTCAACACATTTCACCTTTAATTCTCATTATTGTAGTATGAAAAACACATTGCATCAGTGATTGAGATACATATTATAATGAATCTGCATCTGTAAAGGTACAGTATCATAAACCTGTTGAGTCATTATTGTTCACTCAGAGCAGTTAAAGGACTCTACTCAGCTCAAGAATTGAGGAATTCTTTGAAATGTCAAATTACACATGAACTACACCAAAAAAAAAAAAAAAAAAAAAACTATGATGCAAAATAACTATATTTTTACAACATCGATGAGAAATTGCATTTGAATACATCATTGTACGAAATTTATAAAAACACAGAATCTGAGAATTACTTCAGTATTGGAATGAATGGAATTTATTAAATTCCTTTAAATTTATAACTCATGATTGATAAAAAAAAAATCCCACATTTTGTTTTTATTTCTAACAAAACAACATTAATAGTACTCTGAAAAGTTTTCAAACAAAATAAATTAATTTTACTTGTATAAACTGTCATTTTCTGATGAATAAAGTGATTAATTTTCCATGCTGCAGTGGTTCATCAATAAACATACAGTACATAATCATATTTATCAACAAGACTCCATCCCAAAAGTGCATGATATATGGAAAAAAGGCTAAATACATTTCACAAAAGTTTATAGACACAAATATAACTTCACTGATATGTATTTTTGACAGCTAATGGTGCTCCATAAACATCCGGGTCAAAAATGACCCGCACACGAAACGTTATCTCTCTTACAATTTTTTTTTTTTTTAAAAATCTGAAAAAATTAATTATGCATATTTAGAGTGTCTTAAAGCATCTGCAAAGTTTTATTCCCTTACTAAAAACTATGCAGGTTTTGGAAATTTTATGTATTTCTTCCAGGTCAAAACAGACCCGAATCCATTAGTTTTTGCACTGTGTAATTATTTCAATGCCAATTCAACACATTTCACCTTTAATTCTCATTACTGTGGTATGAAAAACACATTGCATCAGTGATTGAGATACATATTATAACGAATCTGCATCTGTAAACATACAGTATTATAAACCTGTTCACTCAGGGCCATTAAAGGACTCTACTCAGCTCAAGAATTGAGGAATTCTTTGAAATTTCAAATCACACATGAACTACACCAAAAAACCATGATGTAAAATAACTATATATTTTTTACAACATTGATGAGAAAGTGTACGAAATTTATAAAAACTTATAATCTGAGAATTACCTGCATTGGAATGAATGGAATTTAATCAAATTCCTTTGAATTTATAACTCATGACTGCTCAAAAACAGCCCAAGTATTGTTTATTTCTAACAAAACATCATTAATAGTACTCAAACTAGTTTTCAAACAAAATAAATTCATTTTACTTGTATAAACTTTTACTTTGAGATGAATAAAGTGATGAATTTTTCATGCAATAGATGTACATATTCATTTTTATCAACAAAAACACCTTATGGTTTTTCAAAAATGACCAGCACATGAAACGTCATACCTCTTAAAAAATAATTGTAAAAAATCTGAAAAAAAAAAAAAAAAAAACGTAACGATGCATATTTAGAGTGTCTTAAACTATTTGCAAATAGTTTATATCCCTTACTAAAAACTAAGTAGCTTTTACAAATTTTTATGTATTTATTCTGGGTCAAAACAGACCAAATGCATAATTTTTTGCATTGTACAATTTTTTCAATGCCAATTCAACACATTAATCTTTAATTCTCATTATTGTAGTAAGAAAAACACATTGCATCAGTGATTAACACATTATAATGAATCTATCTTTAAACGTGCATTATTATAAACCTGTTGAGTCATTATCGTTCACTCAGAGCTGTTAAAGGACTCTACTCAGCTCATTTTCTCACATATATATCAGCGGGAGGTCGACGTCACACGACTTTCTATATGAGTTTGTGTTCCTGCGGAAATGTACGTCTCTTTACAGCCTGTATTACATCGCATTAACTTCATACAATCCCACAAACCACACTAATAAAGTCCTGTATGAAACGCCTCACACACACTCTGGCACTCATCCAATCCCAGCATGCATCAGTGCTCGCAGCAGCGGATCAAAGCTAATGGGCACATGTGCTAATGAAGGAAATTGCAGTCAGATGACAGAAAGGCTCACGATGAGCATGAAATATGAAACGTTTGACTAAAGCAAACAGACTGTGATTCTGTAAGAGGATCGACACGCGTGTGCTTCTCGCAAAACACATGCGAGATGGAAAAAACAAGCTCTGTTGATGTTAATAATGATCACGCACTTGCAATAATAAAACGTCAATATAATATGTAGATATTTTAGTCATGTTATAATGTTAGGTATGCACTGATATTAAAATTCTGGCTAATACAATAAGTTGTTATGTTATGGTCCATTTCTGATAGATAATTTATTTGTGTAAAAAATGTTAAAATATATAAATAAATATATTTATATAATTCCTTTTAAAATAATAGTGATAATAGTATTTTTTTCTATTTTAAATAATACATTTAAATGTTAGAAATATTTTATTTTGCCTAAATAATTGAAAATAAAGCACTAAAAACTAAAATCAATTTTTAAATTCTACAAGTACATTTAAGCATCGCAAAATTGCAATGTAGTGTGTGAAAAACATGAGATGTGCTTAAAATTACAACTAGTAATATTATTAAAGTATTTAACAATTATAAAATGCATTTATTTATTTTTATAAATTACATTATAAATGTAGTTATTTATTTTATAAATTATATATTATAATTTTTTTTAATATATAATAAACGTTCCATTTATAAAAATATGTAAAAAATATATAAATAAATGCATACATATAATTCTTTATGATAATAGTATTTTTTTCTATTTTAAATAAAAAATGTAAAAAACAGTGTTTTGTCTAAATAACTGAAAATAAAGCACAAAAAACTAAAATCAATCATTTTTAAATGTTGCAAGTACATTTAAGCATCACAAAATTCCAATGTAGTGTGTAAAAAATGTGAGATGTGCTTCAAATTACAATTAAGAATGCTATTAAAGTATTTAAAAATTATAAAATGCATTTATTCTATAAATTATATTATAAATGTATGTATTTATTTTCTCAATTACATAATGAAATGTATTTATTTATTTCAGTATGTAGTAAACTTTCCATATACAAAAATATGTAAAAATATATAAATAAATATATTCTATAAATTATATTATAAATGTGCTTATTTTATTTATAAATTATATAAAATGAAATGTATTTATTTCACTATACAGTAAACTTAAAAAATTATAAAATGCATTTATTTATTCTATAAATTATTTTGTAAATGTATTTATTTATTTTATAAATTATATACTATAAAATGTATTTATTTATTTCAGTATATATAAAATGTAAAATGTATTTATTTCAGTATATAGTAAAAAAAAAAAAAAGTTTTTGTTCAGAAATGTAAGTTATCATGAAGTTAACATGAAGCTGAATAAGTGACGGTGGCACTCACGGCTCCCCAGGGTCCCGTCCTCCACTGGTTGTTTGCCGACGGGACGTTCCAGCTGTGGTGTCCGGGGTGGTTGCCGGGGTCGTAGGGGAAGTAGGGCTGGTTGTTGGGCCAGTGGTAGGAGGATTGGCAGGGGGCGGCCGCACACTCCTGCTCAGTGCTGGGACGCTCGTCCGGGTGACAGAACGACTCGTCCACCTGATGATGGTAGTTCATGCACACGACCCGCCGCGTGGAGCGACCCACACCACACGACACCGAGCACTGGACGACAAACACACAAAACACATCACTAGACAGCCGCCTGCCTAGGCAGCACACCTCAATATGGGCTAAACTTGGCCACAAAAATGCAGTGTTACCTTTCATTAGTTAGCTGATGGGTTTCAATTTTAGACAAAAATTTTGCCCAATATTTGTGTGATGTGCATATTCAAAACATTTGTATTATACTAATAATTTTGTACTATTTTGTGCCATTTTTTCTCTTATTGACCAGCGCTGTTATTGTTAAATCATTTTTTTTATATTTTTTTTAACAAAACCTAAATTTCAACAAAACGCAGCGTTACAGAACAAAAACAAGTGAGGGAATACAGAGGAAAAAAATAAAATAAATAAAACAAAAATGACAATTTACTGAAAAATTGCTCTATAACGCAGGATGTTTTCAAAGCTTTCTGAAGTGAGGACAATAGTATGTGTAAATACTTCACAGTTGGGTTTAAATTTAAGGTAGCTTGCTTTTTTGTGAATAAAATAAAATTAAATAATATAAAATTAAATAAAATATTAGATGACAACAAACTGTAACGAAATCAGTTTATTAGTTAGTTTATAAAACTATTAAAAATGAAATAAAATTAAATAAAATAAAGATGAAAAATATTAGATGAAAAACTTCAACTTAAAAAAACTTTTAAAAAATAAAAATAAATCAATGTTTTGCCTTGGCAAATAACTGTAAAAATTTACTTTAATAGTTTATAAAACTATTAAAAATAAAATTAAAGTAAAATAAATAAAAAAAAATTTGCAAATAACTGTAACAAAGTTAGTTTATTAGATGGTTTATAAAACTATTAAAAATAAAATAAAATAAAATAAAACAAAATAAAATAATATTTTGCCTTGGCAAAAAACTGTAATAAAGTTAGTTTATTAGATGGTTTATAATACTATTAAAAATAAAATAAAATAAATAATATAATAAAATTTAAAAACTTGTATTATATAAAAACACATAATATATTATTATTTATTAATTATTGTAAAATAAAACTATTTATTTATTTAACAAAACTTAAATTTCAACAAAAACACATTACAGAACAAAAACAAATGGGGCAATACAAAGAAAATAAATAATTATAAATAAATAATAAATAAATAAAAAGTAATTAAAAGTTACAATTTATTGAAAAACTGTTCTATAATGCATGATGTTTTCAAGTGAGATAACAGTAAGTGTAAATATTTCACAGTTGGGTTTAAATTTAAGATATCTTGCTTTTTTATGAGTAAAATAAAATAATATAAAATGCATAAAGTCAAATGAAGTATTAAATGGAAACTAACTGTAATAAAGTCAGTTTATTAGTTTAGAAAACTATTAAAAATAAAATAAAGATGAAAATCATTAGATGAAAAACTTTAACTTAAAAAAAAAAAAAAAAACTTAAATTAAAAATTTTGCCTTAGCAACTAGCTATAATAAAGTTAGTTTATTAAAAATACAATAAAATAAAATAAAAAATATTAGCTGGAAAAATTTAAACTTAAAACAACTTTTTAAAAATATGTAACATTTTGAAATAAACCCAAATAAAGTTAAAAGTCGAGGTACTAAATTGACTAAAAATATTCAATAAAACTTTTAAACTAAATAGAAATATTGAAAAATACTGCCAAAAAACACATTAAAAAAGTAAATACAATTTTAACTAAAATTAAACATGAAAATATAAAACTAAAATCTAATACAAAACATTAATAAATACTATAACAGTAAATAAATAATACTAAAATAACATTATTTTCCATGTTTATAGCAGCTACCTCAATAAAATCATCTACTTCAATGGCACAGACCTCATGTTAAACACACATAACAGGACCAAAAGTATGCACTGTGTATTTGCACAGTGTATGTTTTTTATATATAGCCCATGCAGGACTGTAAAAATAAGTGTTTGAGACTCACCGGTGTCCATTCTCCTTCCCTCCACTGACCGCAGGGACTGAAACACACGGAGGAGTCTGGAGGACGAGGAAGATGAGCGCAGGACGACTCGTCAGCTACGCCGCCCTGAGCGTCTCTACAGCTGACGTAGCGCTCCCTCCGGCCCTCGCCGCACGACACCGAACACTGAAACACACACGCGACACATAAACACACACGCTCAGGAGACTAGCTGGAGGTCCTCGTTTCACAGAACTGTCAACTTTGTCTCAGATGATCATTAGAAGAAATAAAGACAGACACAAAAGAGCCAAAAGAGCTCATTTAATGAGAAATGTTACTCACGCTGGTCCATGAGCCATATCTCCATTGTGTGTCTCTCTGACCCGGCTCTGCAGGTCTGGGTGTGTTAAACACCGATGCTGTGCGAGGACAAGCTGACAACTCACAGTCCTAAACACACACAACATGATGTTGGTTATTATGAACTGCTGGTCAGGAATCATTGGTTTGGAATCATTAACATTAGTTAATGTTTTTGAAAGAAGTCTCTTCTGCTCACCAAAGCTGTGTTTATTTGATTAAAATGCAGTAAAAACTGTGAAATATTATTAGAATTTAAAGTAGCTGTTTTCTACATGAATATATAGTAAAATGTAATTTATTTGTGTGATCAAATCTGAATTTTCAGCATCATTACTCCAGTCTTCAGTGTCACATGATCCTTCAGAAATCATTCTAATATGCTGATTTGCTGCTCAACAAACATTTCTGATTATTTTAAATGTTGAAAACAGTTGTACAATTTATTGAAAAAAATTTCTATAATGCAGGATGTTTTCAAAGCTTTTTGAAGTGAGGATAATAATAAGCATAAAAAAAAAAAAAATCACAGTTGGGTTTAAATTTAAGGTGTCTTGCTTTTTTGTGGATAAAATAAAATAATATTTAAATATATAAAGTTAGTTTATAAAACTATTAAAAATAAAATAAAATAAAATAAAATAAAATAAAATAAAATAAAAATGAAAAATATTAGATGAAAAACTTCAACTTATTTGGTTTGGCTACTAACTGTAATAAAGCGTTTTAGTTTACAAAAATATTAGAAATAAAAATAATAAAATATAATAAATTATTAGATGGCAACTAACGGTAGTAGTTATAGTTAGTTTATTAGCTAGTTTACAAAACTACTAAACATAACATAATAAAATGAAAAATATTAGAAGGAAAAATTTTAATTAAAAAAAAAACTTTTTAAAAATGTACAATTTTGAAACAAAGTTAGTTTAAGTTGAGGTATTAAATTTACAAAAAATATTTAAAACAAAAACAAATAAAACTTAATAGAAATATTAAAAAATAATACCAAAACACATAATTACTTAATAATTAATTATTGTTAAATGAAACTATTTACTTACTTATTTTTTTTTTTTTACAAAACTTAAATTTCACCAAAAACACAGCATTACAGAACAAAAACAAATGAGATACAATACAAATGAATAAATAAATAAATAAATATTTTGAAAAAATTGTTCTATAATGCATGATGTTTTCAGAGTTTTTTGAAGTGAGATAACAGTAAGCGTAAAGTTTACAGTAAGGTTTAAATGTAAGATATCTTGCTTTTTTGTAAAAATATAAAATAAAATTATATAAAATTAAAAAAACAATTATTTAATAACATTCAATTAAATATTAGATGGCAACTAACTGTGATAAAGTTAGTTTATTAGTTTATAAAACTATTACAAATAAAATAAAATAAAATAGAGATGAAAAATATTAGATGAAAAACTTTAAAATAAAAAAAAAATTTAAAAAAATTGCTCTGACAACTAGCTTTAATAAAGTTAGTTTATTAGTGGGGGAATACAGAGAAAATAAAATAAATACATAAAATAAAAATTTACTGAAACATTGTTCATTTATTTGAAATCTTTTGTAACATTATAAACGTCTTTTACTGCCTATTTTAACGTATTTAATGCATCCTTCATGTATTAAAGTATCAATTTTAAAGTTTTATTTGAATTCTTATACCAAACTTTTGAATCTTAGAATGATTTTTGCAGGATCATGTGACACTGAAAGCTGAAGTAATGATACTGAAAATTCAGCTTTGATCACAAGAATAAACTACATTTTATAATACATTCACTTAGAAAACACTTATTATTAAATTATAATAATATTTCACAATTTTTAGCGTGTTTGATCAACAAAACGCAGCTTTTGTGAACACAAGAGACTTCTTTCATTAAAAAAAAAAAACCATCAAACAAGTGACCCTGTTTTTATTCACCTGACTGTCTCGAGGTCTGGCAGCTGCGTTACACTCCCTGTCGTCCAGCGTCTCGCCGTAAGCTCCCGACACACACCTGACCGCACGCATCTGATAGCCCTGACCGCAGCTCACCGTACACTAAAAACACCATCATTCACATTCAGAACGTCCGGTGACAAAAACCGACAAGACAAAGGAACCGAACGTCTATTTCTCACCGGACTCCAGACTCCGACCTGCCAGGACGCACATTCGGGAAGCTCACAGCTGCCCACTGCCGAGGGTTTGGCGTTTGGGTCGCAGCGCTGCTCGTTCAGCTTCTCGTCTCCCAGAATGCAAAGCACCTGCCGGTGTCGGACGCCTTTGCCGCACGTCACCAGGCACTGATGTGAACAGATGCACAAATTAACTGTAGGTTGTGCTACTCAAGTCTCAAAGTGCAGTGTTTTTCTAGAATACAAGTCACGTTTATATATGCATTTCTCGTCAGGCATGCAAAACTTTGGTCAGTACCTCGCTCCATTCGCTGGCGCTCCAGTCGGGACAGGGCAAGTCATTGCAGGGTTCGCTCAGGACTCTCTGCTGTTCGTTACACTCTCGCTCCACCAGCCTGCGGCCCAGATTGTTCATGCAGTACGCCTGCCGTGTCCGGACGCCGTCTCCGCAGCTCTTCGAGCACTGCAAACACAATCACACTGCATTACAACAGGAAGCAGCAGGAAAAATCAGGTGTGAATCTACAGATCCTTATATATTTACTTCACTTCTTCATTTAAAGGTGAGACACTACAGGCAAAAACATTATTTTTTTTATGCTCTGCTCAAATGTAAGATTTTGGGCAATTTGGAGTTTCATAACTTGTTATTTTAGGCTAACAGAAAGAAAACACACAATTAAGTGCTTTGTATCATTACACCTGTAATGATTTAAAATACAATACATACGTTTAAAAGTTTGTTTCTCGACTCTCCACCAAATCTTGTGTACGAGCGTTCATCTGCTTCTCCCATTTGCTGTTTTTACATTGACTATCACACTATATAGACTAATACAATCAGATACAATTGCTCAAATATTTATTACAGTATATACTGATAAACATAACACTAACTTCAATGGTATGAGATGACTATGCTTTCAACTGATTTCCTATTAAACTTTCACCAACTGAACTGTAGTGCTCAAACTATTTTAAATATAGTGAATTAAGCTACAAACTCCATCATAATACACAATGTTTCCTTCTAACATGTATTTTCAGCTGCAGCTCGTCATATTATATTAGCGTTTCACTAGTTAGCAGTTAGCGGTTACCTCACCTGAATGTGTTCGTAGATTTGAGTTGGTTGTTATCTTTGGAATGGAAAGAAAAGATGTTTAATTTGTCATACTTTTTCTCTTATTTCAGTTATTGTCATGAAACTAGCGAGCTAAGCCAGTAGTAGTACTGACATTCTCGTGTAAACATGGCTGAAGACGTGAAAGGCGGAGGAGCAGACAAACGAATCAATTGAGTGAACCGCGTTGGTGCCGCTCCGACTGTTTCAAACGCGTGACTGATCATTCATTTCAAGCGATTCACTAGCAAAAACCAGATGAAAAAAACGCATTCGTTTTCGAATTTCGATCGCTTGTAATGATTTTAAAAATCACGTATGGTTATGGATTAAACGGAGCTTTTCAAAACTCCGAATCAATTAAACCATTGCGTCACAAAATGATTCACTGTTTCGAAGCGCTCCAATCGGATCGCGCCTCGCGAATCATTTGATTCAGATCGCGACTTCAAATCTCGTATCACGAATCATTTAATTCGAAACTTCGGAGCTGGTTCGCGAATCATTTCGCAAGTTGAATAATTCGCGTCATTTGATTTGGATCGGGACCTCGGAACGGTTTTGTGAATTTTTTGATTCAGAACGGGACTTCAAATTTATCATGAATCACTTGATTCGTGACTTCCGAAGTCACGTTTTGAAATGATGGTTCGCGAATCCTTATTCAGATGTGACATCGGAACGCGGATCGCGAATCATTTGATTTATATCGGATCTTCAGAGCGGTTTAGAGCGGGACTCGTGAATCGTTTGATTCAGATCGGAACATCGGAGCGGATTCGCGAATCATTTCACGAATTGAACGATTCACGGTTAGCGCTCTAAAGTCACGATCTGAAATGATGGTTCGCGAATCATTATTTAGATAGGACATCGGAAAGTGGCTCGTCAATCATTTTATTTAGATCGGAACTTTGGAGCGGTTCGTGAATCTTTTGATTCAGATCGAAACTTCGGAACGGGTTCGCGAATCATTTCGCGAATTGAATTGATTCGTGTCATTCAATCAATTGGGATTGGGGCGGTTTTGTGAATTTTTTTATTCAGATCGGAACTTCGGAGTGGGTTCGTTAATCATTTCCGCGCTCTTGATGGTTGAAATTGATGGTTCACGAATCATTATTCAGATGGGACTTTGGAATATGGATCGCGAATCATTTGATTTAGATCAGAACATTGGAGCGGTTTCGTGAATCTTTTGACTCAGATCGGAAATTTGGAGCGAGTTCGCGAATCATTTAGTCATGTTCTGAAATGATGGTTCTTTTTTTTTTTTTTTTTTTTTTAATAAAAACAATACAAAATATCAAACCAATACAGTACAGTTCTAAAGACAAAACAAAGGGCAAAAAAAACAACTAGTATACACAAATACAAATAAAAAAAATAAATAAATCGTGGTTTTATTATAGTAAAATGGTAACTATATATATATTTGTTTATTTTTGTTTATGTATGTGAAATTCAGCTATTCCTACATTGTCTTTTGAGTAGTCAAACAATCCAAACAAAACATCTTCAAAACAGAAAGAAAAGTCACTTACAAAATGAGATCAGATGAACATTAATAAATCTGATCAAAATGTCTCTGTATGGAGTGACAAAAACAGGAACTCACATCAATGTCTGACTTATATTATAATTACGTTTATACGCATTTTGTAAAATTTGGAGTAACTCATAAATATGTTGTTTGAACTCCTCATATTTAAGGATCGAGCTATAGTTTCCAAATCACATCGTTTGTTATGAGGGTGTTCATATTTCATTCACACTCATCTATACAACATTTTAATCCAAGAAACATGTTAAAAATGTAGTTTTTTTTTGTGCCAGTTGAAAGAATTTTCTCATAGAGTGATAGAAAGAGAAATCCAAAATTCCATCTGTAAAACCTTTTTTAATTAAGTTGGCTTGAGAACTACAAACTCCAAAAGTTAGTTGCTTTATCTTTTTAGACTGATCAGACTTACAGTTTTCATAAAACCGAAGATTAAAAATCATAAAAATCCCATAGACTTACATTAACTGAGTGTTCAAATGAGCCAAGACTATTCAAACTCCAACTGACAAATTCAAACTTAAACTCCCAGAATCCCTTGAGACTAAATCAAGCTTCTATTCTATGTACTATTTCTAATCAATTCAAACTCATTTAAACTCATCTAATAGTTCTAATCTAAATCATGTTAACAATATGCTACAAACATGTTAGCAACATGCCAGTAACTTGCTAATCATGCTAATGCTAGAAATGTGCTAACAACATAGTAACATAGTAACATGTTAATCATGCTGGAATCAAGCTAACAACAAGCAGGCAATTTGCTAATCATGCTAGCAACAATGTTAATCATGCTAGAAACATGCTAATCATGCTAACAACATGCTAGTAACTTGTTAATCATGCTAGCAACATGCTAGTGATATGCTAATCATGTCAACAACACGATAGTAACATGTTAATCATGCTAGAAATGTGCTAACAGCATGTTAATAACATGTTAATCATGCTGGAAACATGCTAGCAACATGCTGGTTAACATGCTTATCATGCTAGAATTGTGCTAACAACATGCTGGTAACATGTTAATCATGTTGGAAACATGCTAACAACATGATAGTAATATGTTAATCATGCTGGAAACATGGCAGCAACATGCCAATCATGCTAACAACATTCTAGTAACTTGTTAATCATGCTAGAAACATGCCAGTGGCATGCCAATCATGCTAGAAACATGTTAACAACATGCTAGTAACATGTTAATCATGCTAGAATTGTGCTAACAACATGCTGGTAACATGCTAATCGTGCTATAAACATGCTAACAACATGATAGTGACGTGTTAATCATGCTGGAAACATGCTAGCAACATGCTACTCATGCTAACAACATGCTAGTAACCTGCTAATCATGCTAGAAATGTGCTAACAACATGCTAGTAACATGTTAGTCATGTTAGAATTGTGCTAACAACATGCTGGTAACATGTTAATCATGCTGGAAACATGCTAACAACATGCTAGTAACATGTTAGTCATGCTGGAAACACGCTAGCAACATACTAGTAACATGCTAATCATGCTAGAATTGTGCTAACAACATGCTAGTAACATGTTAGTCATGCTGGAAACACGCTAGCAACATACTAGTAACATGCTAATCATGCTAGAATTGTGCTAACAACATGATAGTAACATGTTAATCATGCTGTATACATGCTAGTCATGCTAGTATCTATCAAACATTAAGCTTTTAAAACTTTTAAAACTTTAAACTTTTTCAAACTTTTTCAAACTTTCTGGTCCAGCTTTCTCAAGCCAACTTCAAAGTTTGTCTTGACAAAAAAATGTATCTAGTTGTTATTATATTGAGTTCGGGGTGAAGAATAACAGCTGTAGTGAACGTCACCTGAGACCAGGCGCTGTACTGCCAGCTCTTGAGCAGACAGTCACCATGACATCCCTCTCGCGTCTGCGGTTTGGGCAAGTCTGCGCAGGCTCTGCCCTCCACGCGCTCGCTCAGCCTCTTGTTCTGGCTGTAGCGCATGCACAGCACGTCCAACGTACGGTAACCTGGGCCGCACTTACTGGAACAATCGCTCCGGCCCGCCACGTGCCATCTGAGAACGACCGGGGAAAATCATTAAAACAGAGACTTCGGAGTCTGTGTTCAGTTCTGATTTGTGCAAAGTGTTTTTGTTTTGCTCATATTTATATTTAATTGCATTTTCTGCCAAAAAATGTTCATGCACCTGAGTTCACAGTCAGTATTGCAGGGCTCCGTCGTGGCTCTGAGTCGAGGTAGATTCTCACATCTCTGCTCTGAAACCACCAAATGATCGCTCTTACGAACACACATGGCCTTCCGACGCCGTTCACCTGCAAAAAACACACACAGATGAGATACAGGTGATTTCCGTTCAGCTATAAAGGTGTTTAAAGACAGAAAACCAGGCAAAAGACCCAAACCTTGACACATGCGGCTGCACTCTTGCCAGGGGCCTGACGGATCCCACACAAACTGCTCCCTTTGCTCCTCGATGGGAATACTGAAGGAATATCTGACGTCCGGATTATACAGGTTTCCCACGCACAGAACCTGAGACGACAACAGATTATTAGACAGGAAGCCTGTAAATCTCCTTCAGTTGAGGATGTTTCAGTGGTATTACATTGCAGGTTTATTTTATAAAATCATTTTATTAATAAATTATTTTATTTATCAGTATTTTTGCCTTTTTTTTTCCAGTAAACATATCTAAACATTGTTAAATCAAGACATATTCTCTCTATAAATTCTAGTTCAGTCTTGGTATTATTAACCTAAACTAAAAAAATATAAAAAATATACAATATAAATAAATAAATAAATAAATAAATATTATAAATTAATATAGAATTAATAAAATAACATAAAATAAAAAATATTAAATTAAATATTAAATATCAGTTTAATTAATTGCAAAAAGCTGAAACAAAATAAAAATATCACATGAAAAACAAACTTTTTTTTTGCCTTGTCATCTAACTGAAATAAAGCTTAAGCTGAAGCATTAAAATGACTTAAACTGAAATAAAAAAGGTACATATTTGATATATATTTTAAAAATACATTTTATATAAAATCATGGTTATTAATTTAATTAAAATAAAATAATTTTTATTTTATTTCATTTTATTTATTTTTTGCCAACTAACTAAATAAAATAAAATTTGTTTTACAAAATTACATTTGATTTTTATATAAAATAATTTAAATTAATCGAAAAGCTTAAATAAAATACAATAAATATTCCATAAAACCTCTTTGGAAACAAACTGAAATACCTGAGTTTAAGTTGAAGCCCTAAAATGACTAAAACTGAAATAAAAATAAAGTAAAGCTACATATTTAATTTATTGGAAAAAAAATTTATAAATGTATATTTTATTCTAAAAATACGTTTTATGTAAAATCATGGTTATTAATTGAATTAAGCTAAAATAAAATAAAAAGCACATTATTTGAAGCACATTAACTTGAAGCACTAAAATGACAAAGTGAAATAAATAAAAATAAAGCTATTATTAAAACTAAAAATATTTTCATCAGTGTGTATATGTTTTTACAAAATTACATTTTATTTTTAAAAAATCATTTCAATTAATTGAAAAAAGCTTAAATAAATAAAATTAATATTACATAAAACTTTTTTGGCAACAAACTAAAATAAACTGAGTTAAAGTTGAAGCCCTAAAATAACTAAAACTGAAATAAACAAATGAAGGCTAAATATTTGAAATATTACAAAACCTTTATATATATATATATATATATATATATATTTTTTTTTTTTTTTAATTTATATATATTTGATTTTTATATACAATCTAAAAATGACAAAAGCACGTAACAAAAAAACAAAAATTAAAATTAAAACTAAAAACCTATAAATAAAAGCTCATTCAAAATATGAATGAAAAATATAATAGTATAGAAATAATACTAAAATAACTAAATAATACTGGTCTTATTACCTTGCACAATTTGGATTCTTAGGTAATTTGCCTATTAATTATATTTTTACTGAAAACAAAGATACCAAAAAAAAACTTGCAGTGTGATTTCACCCCAGTGTTGCCAAGTCTGCAGTTTTCCCGCGGAATTGGGCTACCTTAACACTGGTGCCGCGGGTTGTTTTTCATGTCGCGGGTTTAAGAGACCCATATAACATCATATTTACCCCCCCGAATGCAATTTTTACCGAGGGACCCCATCAGAAGTGCTATTTTATTTCATTGTGAGCTTCTTCAGATTGTCCATGTTTGGCGTCAATCGCTTGCCTGCAGCACGAGCTCCTCCTCGATCCGTTGCGTGCAGTTGATCCGCTCAACCGTGGTGTTGGATCCGCTGTACTCGATCTCTGCTCCCTTAAAGGTGATTTCCCTTTTAAACATGGACACCACAAAGTTCCCGTTCAGGAGGAAGTTGGACTGACTGTCAGACAGAGCTGCAGATGAGAAAGATCAGATGTGGACAGTGAACCTCAGGTCACGTCTCATTCATCATCTGTGTGTGTGTTTGTGTTTATCTGGTCTTTTGACTTGAGTGTGAACAGCTACACAAACGTCCTGGACGCACTTTCTCACTTTCATTAGCACCTCAGCGTCTGTCAGTCATCCGGCGTTTGCTTTCCCCGTGACCCCAAATTCCCGGATGTTACCATTGTAATATCACAGCTGGTCTGGACATGTGCCACTGCAATACCATGGTATTCTTCCTTTGAGTACTATGTAAATATCATGGCATGTAAACGTCTGTACTGACTCACCGAGGTAGTTATCGTCTTCTGGTAATCCTGAGTAGCTGACCTGCTTTATATCGATGTTGGTCGCACCAGCAGGAATCCGAACCACAACGTTATAACCTACAATACATGAGAGCGATGAGAACGAGATCAGAAACATCAGAAAATAATAAGAAGGAAGGGGAACACCAGAGAGCAATGAGAGCCAGATGAAGAAAGAGATGAGAAACTCCAGAGAGAAATGAGAATGACATGAGAAAAAAACAGAGAGTGGTAAGATCGAGATGAGAAACACCAGAGAACAATAAAAAACCAGATGAAGAAAGAGATGAGAAACACTAGAGAGTGATGAGAAACAGATGAGAAACTCCAGAGTGATGAGAAAGAGATGAGAAATACCAGACAGCAATCAGAATGAGATGAGAAACTTCACAGATCAAGGACAAAGAGATTAGAAAAAACAGAAAGAGGTGAGAATGAGATGAGAAACACTGGAGAACAATGAGAACCAGATGAGAAACAACAGAGAATGATGAGAATGAGATGAGAAACTCCACAGATCAAGGAGAAACAGCTGAGAAACTCCAGCGAGAAATGAATACGAGATAAAAGACACCAGAGTGAAGAGAAAGATATGAGAAACACCAGAAATTAATGAGAAAAAGATGAGAAACACCAGAAAGTGATGGGAATGACATGAGAAAAACTAGAGAGAAATGAAAACAAGATGAGAGACACCAGAAAGCAATGAGAACCAGATGAAGAAAGAGATGAGACACTAGAGAGAAATGAGAAAAGTTTGAGAAACTCCAGTGAGAAATGAAAACGAGATAAGAGACACCAGAGTGATGAGAATGACATGAGAAAAAAACAGAGAGCAATGAGAAACAGATGAGAAACAACAGAGAATGATGAGAATGAGATGAGAAAAAAAACAGAGTGGTGAGATCGAGATGAGAAACACCGGAGAACAATGAGAACCAGATGAAGAAAGAGATGAGAAACACCGGAGAACAATGAGAACCAGATGAAGAAAGAGATGAGAAACACCGGAGAACAATGAGAACCAGATGAGAAACAACAGAGAATGATGAGAATGAGATGAGAAACTCCACAGATCAAGGAGAAACATATGAGAAACTCCAGTGAGAAATGAGAAAGAAATGAGAAACACCACAGAGCGATGAGAATGAGATGAGAAAAACCAGAGAATGATGAGAACCAGATGAAGAAAGAGATGAGAAACACTAGAAATTAATGAGAAAAAGATGAGAAACACCAGAAAGTGATGGGAATGACATGAGAAAAAAAAACAGAGAGCAATGAGAAACAGATGAGAAACAACAGAGAGTGATGAGAATGAGATGAGAAAAAAAACAGAAAGTGGTGAGATCGAGATGAGAAACACCGGAGAACAATGAGAACCAGATGAAGAAAGAGATGAGAAACACCACAGATCAATGAGAAACTCCAGTGAGAAATGAGAAAGAAAAGAGAAACACCACAGAGCGATGAGAATGAGATGAGAAACACCAGAGAATGATGAGAACCAGATGAAGAAAGAGATGAGAAACACTAGAGAGAAATGAGAAAAGTTTGAGAAACTCCAATGAGAAATGAAAACGAGATAAGAGACACCAGAGAGTGATGAGAATGACATGAGAAAAAAACAAAGAGCAATGAGAAACAGATGAGAAACAACAGAGAATGATGAGAATGAGATGAGAAAAAAAACAGAGAGTGGTGAGATCGAGATGAGAAACACTGGAGAACAATGAGAACCAGACGAGAAACAACAGAGAATGATGAGAATGAGATGAGAAACTCCACAGATCAAGGAGAAACATATGAGAAACTCCAGTGAGAAATGAGAAAGAAATGAGAAACACCACAGAGCGATGAGAATGAGATGAGAAAAACCAGAGAATGATGAGAATGAAATAAGAAACTCCACAGATCAAGGAGAATGAGATGGGAAAAAACAGAAAGAGGTGAGAAAGAGATGAGAAACACCAGAGAGAAATGAGAATGACATGAGAAAAAAACAGAGAGTGGTGAGATTGAGATGAGAAACACTGGAGAACAATGAGAACCAGATGAAGAAAGAGATGAGAAACACCAGAGAGAAAGGACAGAAGTAATTCCTGGTCTGTCATTTCCCAGAATTCACCTCACTACAATCCTTACAAAAGGCATGAGAGCTGGAGAGCAGCGTGGTCCAGAGGATCTCACCGTATTGTGCGTTGTTGAAGGTTCCAGCGAGGGTCTTACATGAAGAGCTGTCTCCTCCACAGACGCCACACTTATCATTTCTTGCCTTTGAGTTCAAAACGTGATCACAACCTGCTTGCTATGACACACACACACACACAATAAGAATGTCAGTTTCCATTTGTTACTCATCCAGTAGCACGGTAAATATCAAAGTACCATAGTATTATCATTTTTAGATGTCCTTTCATACCCGGCAGAGGCCTTGTACGCAGATATCATATGTGTCTGGTCCACATGGGGTTCCATCGACGACCCGATCCCTCAGCTGATAGTACGCCATCGTCCCCGTGGCACGACAAAAGAGTTTACAGCGATCCTTCATCAGAACTGAGAAACAAAAGAGACGAGTGTGAGACTGATTTTGGCATTATTTCAATATTATTTTGTAGTTTCTCAATACTAGAGTTCAGTAGTTCAGGGTCAGTACGGTTTTTTATAATAATGAGAAACACCAGAGAGCGATGAGAAAGAAATGAGAAACAAATGAAAAATATAGCTGCAAGCAGAAATTGCGGGGCCAAGCACAAAAGAGGCAGAATGAGGAGCTAAGCACGGCACGGAGCAACAGACCGACTACGAGTAATTAAAGCCATTTTAGGATGATATCAGTTGAAATGCCTGAAAATTCATAAATCCAACCAATAATAATATGCTTTAATGGTTTATCACTTTTGACCAATAGGTGGCGCTGTTTTCAAATTGATGTGATGTGTTCAGTGTGAGGTGACAACAACACACACAAAGTTTGGTGTCATTATGTCAAAGCTTTACAGAGAAACAGACTCAGAATCATTTTGGCATCATGCCTCAAATGTGTAGTGGCGCTGTACAATAACGGTTTTGTGTATCGACACGAAATCCATAACTTTGTGTCAGCACAGTCTGAAGATGATTTAAGTCAAATTTGGTGAAAATCGGACCAACGGTCTAGGAGGAGTTCGAACAAGTAGGTTTTGTACATTAATCAAAATGGCAGAAAGGAAGTTCGGCCAACTTTGGTATAATTGGTATGTATGTTGTCGGCATGACCCAAGGTATGTTTTGAGACGTTTCATTACTGTTTAATGAATGGTGCATTACTTCTGACCAATAAGTGGCGCTGTTACCAAATTGATGTGGTGCGGTCAGTGTGAGGTGACAATAGCACATATAAAATTTGGTGCAAATATGTCAAAGTTTTGCAGAGATACAGCCTCAGATGTAGTTTGGCATCTTTCCAGCAAATTTGTTAATGCGCTAAACGAAAACCATTGTGTATATTGACACGAAATCCACAACTTTTTGCCAGCAAGGTCTGAAGATGATTTGAGTCAAATTTGGTGAAAATCAGACTAACGGTCCAGGAGGAGTTCGAAAAAGTAGGTTTTGTACATTAATCAAATTGGCAGACAGGATGTTTGGCCAATATTGGCATAATGGGTGTCAATGTTCTCGGCTTGACCCAGGGAATCTATTGAGATCAGTTTCATTACAATAGACTAATGTAAGCAGAAGTTATTAGCATTTTTGTAAATTTCTTTATAACTTTTGGCCACAAGGTGGCGCTGCCCCCAAACTTTTTGAGTACTGTCAGGGCATGGTGTCGAAGACACATACCGAGTTTCGTAATGATACGTCAATGCGTTCGTAAAATATAGCATTTTTTGACAAAATTCAATATCTCCTGACCACTAGGGGGCACTGCGCCGAAACACTGCAGGTAGCCTCAGGTCATGGTTCTTATAACACACACCAAGTTTGGTCTCAATACGCCAAACCGTTGCGGAGATATAGCCTCACAACCATTTTTGTGTGCTTTTTGTAGAATTGATTTGCGCGTTATCCCAGAACGGTTCGACTAATCAACTTGAATTCCATAATTTTTTGCCAGCATGGTCTGAAGATGATCTGAGCCAATTTTGGTGAAAATCAGACAAACTGTCTAGGACGAGTTCGAAAAAGTAGGTTTTACGACCAAAAACATTATAGAAAAAAAACTAAACCTAACGATAAAAAAGAATTTTCCTTCTGTGCCTTACGGTTCAAAAGTTATTAGCATAAAATTACTGAAGTTTTGGACAAGTGGTGGCGCTAGAGAGTTTGAGTTAGAAACTCCAAACTTGCTGTGGTTAATGTTGGGATTGTCCTCTATCAGTGTGCCAAATTACACAACTTTCCCGCAAACGGTTCTATGGGCTGCCATAGACTCAAGAGCGGAAGAAGAAGAAGAAGAAGAAGAAGAAGAACGGCAACGGATACAATAGGTGCCATCGCATCTGCGGTGCTTGGCCCTTAATAATGAGAAAAGATGAGAAACACCAGAAAATGATGAGAAACACCTGACAAACTTGAGAAGAGAAGAGAAACAGCAGAGAACAGTGAAAAACAGTTGAGCTATGGTCACAGGTGTGAAAAATGTTAAATTAGCAGCTTTATGGGATCCTCTCTCATATTCACTCTCCTCTCTCTGTAAACATGTCAGAGCAGCAGGGATGGTTTCTGATCAGCGAGTGACTGTACAGCATTCACTTCAAATAAAAGCATCTGCCAAATGCACGAATGCGGTCGACACACTCAGTGCGCGCTATTCATCAGCGTCTGACGAGCTCAGCAGATTTATTGTGAAGCGCCGCTGTAAGGCTCCTCCATCAGTCCTGCCGGCTGTCTGCGGGTGTGTCTGGCTGTCTGTAGAAAACCATTCCAATAATAGCTGCTGACGCCCATCTGCGTGTGCGTTTGTGTGACGGGTCAGAGGTCGAAGACACTCACTGCCGCTGTACTTCGGCACCCAGCGGACGGAGGGCGGCAGTCCGTTGATGTTGAAGTGCTTCCCGTCGAACTGCGCGCACTGCTCTTCCCTGAAATCCCTCCGGTCGCGGGGACACGGATCCGTGTTACACGAGCGGAACTTCATCCTGCGGCCGACGCAAAACCGGCCTCCGTTCCTCGGCCTGAGAACCAGAAAGATATCTGTGCTGTTACACATCCAAAGAATAAGATACGCATTCGATCAGAGAATTTTGATAGGAAATTATTTAAACAAAAGTCAACAAATACATTTACAGATAATCCAAAGCATCAAAAATAAATATATATATATTTTTAAATCATGTTATTTTAGGCCCAAACATATCAAATTTCAATCTAAAATTAAAAGAAAATGAAGAAATTATATTGTGTGTGTGTGTGTGTGTTTTTTTTTGTAAATAAAACAGAATGTGTGTGGACAAGTTTTGCTGTTGTTTTATAGACAAAATGTATAAAAACAGCAAAGCCTGATCAAATCACCTTAATAACTGAGTCTTCATGTATGTGTGTGTTGATGTGCTTACTCAGGTTTATTGCAGTCTCTGGTTGTGCTGCGTGTTCCTCCTCCACAGGTCCTGGAACACACACTGTAGGGCCCCCAGGGGCCCCATTCACCGTGAACCGGCTTCAAATCCATCTCCTTGTTCACACACATGCCGTGCCTGCAGTACTGAAAACACACACAACACACACACATTACGTCAGAAATTACATTATTGTGTGTCCAGAAATAAACTGTCCACAAACATTTTTACGATTATTAAATATATATTATTTTTTTAAACATATTATTTACTGAAAATATAAGTAAAATACAATTTCTAAGTGTATAAATATATAAATCTAAATTCATATATTTATTTTTGCTATCTCTCTAACTTTTACTATTCCTAAATATGCAATATCATTATTTTTAATATATTATTATTTGTATGAAAATATAAAGAAAATACAGCTTGTAAATGCATAAATATATAAATTCATATATTTATTTTTGATCTCTCTCTAACTGTCCACCAACAATGGTATTAAAAAACCTTTTAAAAATAAAATGACATAAACACACACACACACGGAATTTAAATTTTACATTTTTTAAATAATTTAATAATGAAATTTTACTGTTCTTAAATATATGATGTGTGATATTATTATTATTTTTATGAAAATATAGAATTAAGAAATTATTAAAAAAAAATATTTTTTTTACATTTTTAATAATTACATGTCATTTTTTGTAACTTAATATTTTATAATGTAATAATATAACTTGTATTTAATATACAATATTATTTTTGTAATATATCATTATTTTAATGAAAATGTAAAGTACAACTTATGACTGTATAAATGTATAAATATATAAGTATAAATTCACATTCATTTTTTTCATTCTCTCTCTTTCTATATAAGGAAAAACAAATTATGTATATTATTACTATTAAATATTAAACAAAAAAAAATGTGTATAAAATTTAAAGAAAGTACAATTTATAAATATATAAATATATACATATAATATATAACTATGCATATTCATAAAAATTTGTAATCATTTGTTTTTCATATATATATATATATATATATATATATATATATATATATATATATATATATATATAGTTTTTCTTTTTTTCTATATATAATAAAAAACCAATGTATAATTTCTATTATTATTATTAAATATTACACAAATACAAATATCTGTAAAAAATAAAGAAAATACAATTTATAAATGCGGAACTATATATTAATATAATATATAAATATAAATTCATTCATTTGTTTTTGCTCTTTCTTTAAATATTCATATATATTTTGTATTTTATAAATATATAATTATGCATATTTATAAAAAATACATGAAAATGTATATATATATATATATTCTCTCTTTTTCTATATATAATGAAAAATATATTATTATTTATATTATTATTATATATTAACAAAAAATAATTATTTGTATAAAAATATAAATAAAAATGTTTAAATGTATGAATATATAAGTATAAATTCATATATTTATTTCCGCCATCTCTTTTTTTTTTTTTTTTTTTTGCACACACATGGATTATATCAGTAACTCTGTGTATGTGAAGCTTCTATCAAACACTTGTTCAGATCTCCAGTCCTCTGAGGATCAGTGATGCTGAATGATGAATGAAACGCTGCAGAAGTGCATCATGGATGTTAATACTCGCTCTTTACGGTAATATTTGACAGTACTCATGCTCTGTTGTTGCTGTCATCAGTGCCCAGCCCTCGCTCCAGACAGACACAAACCTGCTGGCAGTGCTCGCGTCTCCGTCCGTAACCGAATCCCTCGCTCCGGAGCGTTGGCTGGAATGCAGGACAGGCTGGCGTCGGTCTCGGCGCGTTACGCCGGCCCGTCGCTGGCGCACGCGCGCACCAGACGCGATAACGAAACCCGAGCGCGCAGATAAGAGCGACAGAACTCATTACAGTCTCCGTTTCTCTCCGTATCGCTCGCGCCGCTGCTTCCTCTCTGAAACACTGTCTGTACTTTTATTCTTATTCTTTTACTTCGATATATACCACGGTACTGAAATACATGTGTCATGGCATTTACATGGTACTAAAAAGTACTTCCAAAAGCACCATGGTGTTACAATGACACATTTTGTGCCAAAAACAAGGTGGTATCATGGTACTTTTTCCAAAGGAAGAAACTATAGTACACTGTAAAACAAACAAACAAAACAAAACAAAAATCCATCTCTTTTAACTTTTAAAATTTTATAATCAACTCAACTTGGTTGTACAAGTCATTTCAACTTAATTTATATTAAACAGACTTAAATGAAGATAAACAGTCCAAAAATTTACTATCGCCAAAAAAAACTTGGATTTACAACAGAACTGTATGTTTTGAAAAACCAACACAGTAAATGAAATAAATAAATAAACAAAAATAAATATATAAAATATGTTATTAAATATTAACTATATAAAAATATATTTTATAAATCTCTCTCTCTCTTTCTCGCTCTCTCTATATATCTATATATGTATTTATAAATGTATAAATATGGAAATTATATTTATATATAAAGAAAAATACTGAAATATTTAAAAACTTAAATATTTGTAATACTGACTTTTTTTTAATAACTATACATATATATATAAATATATATATATTATATATATATATATATATATAGAAATGATATTCATATTTAAGAATATTTATATATAAAGAACAAATATTTAAATATTTAAAAACTTGATTTTTTACAAAAGTTAAATATTTTTAATAACAAAATAAACATTTAAATTTAAATTGAATAAATAATAAAAATATATTTAGTATATTATACAAGTTTTTATTTTCATTTATATGTCATTTATCTTGGGAAGTGTTTTTTCATTTATATGTGATTTAGGAAAAATATGTTTATATATATAAAACACACTTATTAAAAAAATATATTTTTATGTTTTTAAATTTAAATATTTAACTGAAATATTTTTAATAATGATCATTTTTTGAATAAATAAGAATGTATTTTTTTTTCTTTCTAATATATATATTAAAAAACAAATATTTAAATATTTAAAAAGTTAACAAACATTTTTAAGAATGATATATATATATATATATATATATATATATATATATATATAAATGTATTTTTTTTTATTTATATATATTATAATTAATAGATCATTCATCTTGGTAAAACCATATTTTTTATATATAATATTATATATATTGCAAACAATATTCTAAATAATATAAAAGAAATATATCTATCTTGAACATAGTACTATGGTAGTATCATAGTATTCTCTGAAGTACCTACAATTAAGATGTAAAATACTACAGTACATGAATATGGCAATCAATTAGAATATAAATATAGCGATACTACTGTATGCTGTACATCACCGTACCGTGGTACAGACACAGTATCTGACGTCTCCTCTCAGTAACACAATCTGACTCTAAACAGGAAGCACAATTACAGTGAGAATATGAGAGATCCGCTGCGGCTCCTCATGAGCGCTTCATTCATTCATTCATTCATTCATAACTCTGTGTGTGATATTCATCTCTGATTGCAGGCTTCCTGTTTTTCCTCTGATAGAAACCACGTCACACAAGAGCGTCCAGCAGGAATCCACAATCACAGTCATTACACGCGATGAAGAGCGTTTGGCTGAAGCACTTCACCTGCGTCCAGATCACAAACCCCACTCGCTAACCACGGCCAAACGCTCGCTCCGGGATTATTCTACAGCCCCAAACACCTCACAGCGGGAAAATGAGGAAAGGACGGACTAAACACAGACGCCAGACCCGGTCTGATGAGCTGAACCAGAGCGGACGGCCACGTTAATACAGAAATGCAGCAGGTTCACAGTTAAATGTGAGAAACAGAAGGCTGGGTGGATGTGAATGTGGCAGGTCTGCTTGTGATTGTGGTTTGTCTGATGTCGGACGTTGCTGAGAATGAGCTAAATATGGAGTGAAATGGCTTTTCGGAGGTGTCTGACACTCCAAACCACAGCTAAACGAATGCAAACGCTGCTCTGGAGATCTCAGAGACACACAGAAACACACACGAGCACTGATGCGGCTGTTTCTTCAACTTTAGGTGCTGGTGAACTTTTAGAAATGAAACACACTCATAACTCTCACACTAGTTTCATCAAAAACACCGCCATTTCCACCACAATGAACTATACAGCACATTTCATACTGACTATTTAATACATCCTTAATATACACAATTAAATACGCATAATTTGACAAAATTGACAAAATTGCAGCTTGAAAGCACTTTTAACGTAAAAATGTGTTTAAGGTAAATGTTTTTTTTTCCTGTTTTCTTTACATCACATCTCTTATTTCACTAACTGTGGTGTAAGTAATAAAATAAAATTACAAAATAAAATTGTAAAAAAACAGATTTCTATAATATCAAATTAAATGAAATCAAGTTAAGACAAAAACTATGTTAAAGTTGTAAACATATATATATATATACATATATATATATATATATATATATATATATATATTGTTTGTCCTATATTCACTATCAAAAAAAAAATAAATAAATAAAATAAAATAAAAATAAATAAATAATATATATATATATATATATATATATATATATATATATATATATATATATATATATATATAAATACATTTTATTAAATAAGACTAAAGTAAAAATAAATGGTTTGTCCTATATTCACTCTGTTTAAATTATCAGAGATAAAAAATATATATATTTTTATGACAGATTTCTATAAAATCTAATTAAATTCCATTAAATTAAGACAAAAAGTAGATTAAAGTTGTAATAATAATAATAAAATAAAATATAAAATAAAATAAATTGTTTGTCCTACATTCACTCTGTTTATATATATATATATATATATTTTAGGATAGATTTCTACAAAAATAAATAAAATTAATTAAGACAAAAGCTTAGTTGTAAAATAAATAAAAATAAATGGTTTGTCCTATATTCACTCTGTTTAAATGATCAGAGATAAAAAAAGACATTTCTAGAAAATTAAATTAAATTAAATTAGACAAAAACTAGATTAAAACTAGATGTAAAAGAATAATAAAATACAATATAAATTGTCCTTTCTTTTAAGATTAGTTTGTTCTATATAGTTTGTTCTATATTCACTCTGTTTAGATTATCATAGATTAAAAATAATTTCTATAAAAATAAAATTAAGACAAAAATATAGTAAAGTAAAAGTAATAAATAAATAAAACAAAACAAAACAAAACAAAAAAAAAACACCACAATATAAATATAAATATAAAAAAACATAATAATGACAACAACAACAGAATAATAATAACAACAACAATAAAAATAATAATAATACAAAACAAAATCAAATTTAAATGGTTTATTCAGTCTTTGTTCAGATCATAGATTATTAAAAGAAAATAGTTATAGTTTTCTGATGGATTTATTTTAAGACTGAATATTTAGATCTGGAAAAAGGTTTAATCAAATCACATAAAATTAAAATAAATGAAAAATAAAAAATAAAATAAATAAATGATGAAAAAATAAATGATAATGGCATGATAAAAATGTAATGAGTTTTCTTTGAACAAGAAAAACAACCTGTTGATAAAAATCACCCCCTGAGCCTAAAAATGCCTGTAGCTATGTTTACTGAAGAAACACCCGTGTGTGTGTGTGTGTGTGTGTGACGGATTGTAAATGTCCATGTGTGTGTGTGTGTGCGCTGGCGTTCCAGAATAGACCCGGACCACCGGCGAGACCCGAGTGCCGCCCGTGAGAGCCGTCAGAGTCTGAAGTCTGAAGCCTTAAAGGCATTCCACTCCCCGCTGCCATTTTCATGTTTACAGCGCCTTTGTTTAGCTTGAAAAGGTGCTGTGGGAGAGAATCACAGCTTGAAAGAGGCTCCGAGGAGAACAAGAAAGAGCGAAGGAGGGGTAAAGCGCAGTACGCACACACACACTTGCCACATGTATGGGCTGTTTGTTCTGCCAATAGAAGCATCTGGGCCCGTCGTGACCTTCAATTAGACTCGTGAAGGTGTGGAAACGGCCTGAGGTGAGAACGAGCGAGCGAGGCAGACCCACACAGACAGACAGAGAGAGAGAGAGAGAGAGAGAGAGAGAGAGACGTGCTGAGGTGACTGTGAGCTTGTCAAGATTTGCTCTTAATTGAGAATGCACTGAGATATTTGAAGGTCGAGTGAGAAAAAGCAGCCCAGCTGCTGCCAACACGTGTTTTAGATTTGTGACTTTTACACACACACACAAAATGTGCCCACACCACCTCAGTAGACACACACTCATTTAATAAATGCCAACAAACCGCTGGGAATCTACAGCTAGAAAACACTCTCACAACCTCTGCACAAGCATTTTAGGGAATGTATGAAATATAAACTAAATACAAACTATCTATCTGCTCTGTTAAGGTGCTGTATGAATAAAATAAAATAAAATAAAATAAAATTATGTGGGACAGTTATACATATAATAAATAATATATAAATAATAAATTAATTAATTTAATGTCAGAAGCAGCAAAAATTCTGGCCTATCTGCTGTGTGGTTAATAAAATAATAAAATAACAGAAAATATTAAATATTATTAATAATAATAATAATAATAATAATTTAGGCAACAACTGTGGGTCCGTTATGATAAATAATAAAATGAAAATAAAATATAATTATAAAAATAAGTATTAAATAAATTGAGTAAATAAATAAAAATAAATAAACGAAAAAAAAGTCAAAAGCAGCAGAAACACCAATTCATCTATTGCTGTATGATTAAAAATAAAATAAAATAATAAATAAATAAATACAAATAAATAAATAAATGTCAGAAGCAGCAGAAAATGCTAGTGTATTTGCTCTGTGACTGTGCTATATGGAAAATAAAATAAAATAATATATAAAATAAAAATAATTTAGGCAACAACTGTGGGTCAGTTATAGTAAATAATAATAAATTATAAGTAAATATAATAAATAATAAATATATATAATAAATATAATAAAAATGTAAATCAATAAAAATAAAATACGCAAAATATAAACCTGTCAAAAGCAGCAGAAACACTGATTCATCTGTTGCTGCATGATTAATAATAAAATACAATAAAAACTGTGGGGCAGTTATAATAAATAAAAAGAAAAAGAAAGAAAGAAAGAAAAAAAGAAAGAAACTTTCAGAAGCAGCCGAAAATGCTGGTCTATCTGCTCTGTGAATCTGCTCTATAGAAAAAATAAAATAAAATAAAATAAAATAAAATAAACATTTATGCCACAACTAAATATATACACAAATAAATATAAAATATAATTATAAAAAAGAAACAATCAGAAGCAGCAGAAATGTCAGCCTATCTGTGAAGGTGCTGTATGGTTAATAAAATAATACAATAATATAAAATCTAAAATAAAAATAAGTAAGGCAACAACTGTGGGTCAGTTATAATAAATAATAAAAAAAAATAAATAAAAAAATAAAATGAAATTAAAATATAATAAAATAAATAAGTAAATAAATAAAAATAAAATATACAAAATAAAAACTTATCAAAAGCAACAGAAACACTGATTCATCTGTTGCTGTGTGGTTAAAAAATTAAATAAAATAAAATGCATTGTGGGGAAGTATGAATAAATAAATAAATAAATAAATAAGTAAAATAAAATAAAATAAAATAAAATATTCCACAACTAAATAAAAACAAATAAACATAAAACAAAATGTAACTATAAAAAAGAAACAAACTTGTCAGAAGCAGCAGAAACGTCGGCCCATCTGCCGTGTGAAGGTGCTGTATGGTTAAACGTGGCCTGTAATTGTGTGAGCGCTGCGGTGAACACGCATCCATCAGCGCAGCAATGACAGAGGAAAAACACCTCTCGTTCTTGTCCTCTCTCATTTTGACAAGCTCGTTTGCAAAACACATCACCTTACAGGCAGAAAACTTCTCACAGCTCAGGGTCAGAGGTCACGGCACTCACAGAAGGGTTCAATTAGCACACGCGCATGATTTACATCAACGTGACATCAAGATTGACTCTATTTACTTTTTTTTTTTTAATATTTTTATTTACTAATGTCACATCCCACTTTTTATAATCCAATCAAATCTTGATTGAGAAAATAAAGTCCAGTCCTATATAAATTCCCACCAAATATTCTCTAAAAATGGAAATGATATATTAGAAACAATTATAAATAATATAAGTAGTAAAAATACAGAAAAAAGTAATTAAATTAAAAATAAAAAAAAAAAATAATAAAATAAAATAAAATAAAATACATATCATGCACATAAATAAAATAAAATAAAATAAAATAAAATAAAATAAAATAAATACCATACCTGTGCGTACTTTCCAATAATATCACATTCCACTTTTTATGATCCAATCAAATCTTGATTGAGAAAATAAAGTCCAGTTCTATATAATTTCCCACCAAATATTCTCTAAAAATGGAAATTATATATTAGAAACAATTATAAATAATAAGTAGTACAAATACAGAAAATAAACAAAAGGAATTAAATAAAAAAATAAAATAAAAATAAATAAAATAAAATAAATACATATCATGCACATAAAATAAAACAAAATAATAAATAAAATATAAAATAAAATAAAATAAAATAAAATAAAATAAAATAAATACATACCATGCATGTTCGTACTTTCCAATAATATCACATTCCACTTTTTATGATCCAATCAAATCTTGATTGAGAAAATAAAGTCCAGTCCTATATAATTTCCCTAATATTTCTAAAAATGGAAATTACACCTAAAAATGGAAATTATATATTAGAAACAATTATAAATAATATAAGTAGTAAAAATACGGGGGGGAATTTTTTTTATTAAAAAAATAAAATAAAATAAATAATAAAATAAAATAAAAAATAAATAAAATAAAATAAATGCATATCATGCACATGAAAAAAAATAAAACAAAATAAATAAAATAAAATAAAATAAATACATACCATGCATGTTCGTACTTTCCAATAATATCACATACCACTTTTTATGATCCAATCAAATCCTATATAATTTCCCATCAAATATTCTCTAAAAATGGAAAATATATATTAGAAACAATTATATATAATGTAAGTAGTAAAAATATGGAAACTAAATAAATACAATAAATAAAAATAAAAATAAAAATAAAAATATAAAATATAAAATAAAATGAAATAAAATAAAATAAAAAAATAAAATAAAAATTAATTAAAATAAAATAAAATAAATACATACTACGCACCGGAAACATGCAAGTACACTAACCAACTATTGATTTGTACTTTCAAATAATATCACATCACACTTTTCATGATCCAATCAAATCCTATATAATTTCCCATCAAATATTCTCTAAAAATGGAAAATATATATTAGAAACAATTATATATATTGTAAGTAGTAAAAATACGGAAACTAAATAAGTACAATAAATAAAAATAAAAATAAAAATATAAAATATAAAATAAAATAAAAAAATAAAATAAAAATTAATTAAAATAAAATAAAATAAATACATAACTACGCACCGGAAACATGCAAGTACACTAACCAACTGTTGATTTGTACTTTCAAATAATATCACATCACACTTTTTATGATCCAATCAAATCTTGACTTGAATTCCAGTCCAGTCCTACATATATTCCCACCAAATATTCTCTATGGAATGGAAACGGAAAATGTATATATTATAAACAATTACATGTAGTAAAAATACTGAAAAAAAAATAAAATAAAAAAATTATAAAATGAAATAAAAAATAAAATAAAATAATAAAATAAAAAGTAAAAAATTAAAAAAAATAAATTCATACCATGCATCAGAATTATGCAAGTACAAGATTCCAAACACTTCTAGATTTAATGTCACATGCTCTCTAAAATATATCAGAAGTCATTTAACAACAAAACACAAGCCTTGCAATCTCAGTGTCGCCACAAGGGGAGCTGCAGCGTCATTAGTCTTCTTCTATGGTCTGTTTTCTCTTTCAGGGCAACTATTGTACTACTATACATACTCCTACTACATTACAAGTACAGTCAGGGTCCAAAAAACAGATCTAAACAAGCAAAACAGCAGACTACATCTGCTGTACGTTCCTTAACTGTGTTGACAAATGACATGCAAAGTGTGACATGTGAACTAAACAGCTGATCTGCTGAAGTAAATCCCTTCAGATCTTAATGACAGACCTCAGCGTCTACAACAAACCCACAGAACAGGAGGTGCACACGTACAAGACTCACACACATCGAAGAACGCTTGAGGAAAACATACTTTTATCCTCGAAACACACAGGAGTACACAGATGTCACACCGCAAACCACATGTTCAGGTAAAACGGCTCATATGGCATCTTCAAAAGGTTTCCTTGGAGAATCCTTCAAAATACGATGACAACAACAACCTACCTTTCACAGTGTATTTAATAAACTCTTCCAAGCTAGAACTTCGTCTTTACGAAGCACCTGGCCAAACGAGGCATTAGCTTTCGCTACAACTCTAACCTGTGTTTAATTGACTCGCCTGGTTAAAATAGAGGTGAAGCGAACTACGTGAGCCATTCGACAAACAGCATGAATGCACCTCAAATACTTGGCAGTCGCAACTACAACTCATTCGTGAAAATCAGTACTAGACGTCTTGCTGGAAACACACGCAGATTAGCAGGAGAAGTGACAAGCGATCCACATGGAGGAACGAGCTGCCAGGAACAGCAGCCAAACCGGAGAGACGCGGCCAACAAATTCTCCAGCGTTTACAAGACTTCAGTCTTTTTCTCTAACTGCCTGAGACGAGGACAGGTTGAAGGTTCTGCTGAGCCGAAGCTGGGTTAGACACACAATAGCGTCTATTGTACCTCCGGACATAAAAGCTCATTGGAAGAGGAACCGAACACAAGCGCAATTATGATTTGACTTCATTTACCAGCAGATTTATTGGGATGCTACCATACTGTCCCAATAAACGGACTCTATTAAAGCATTAGTTCACTCCAGAATTAAAATATACTGATCATTTACTTCTGCAAGATGTTCATGTCTTTCTTTCTTCAGTCGAAGAGAAATTAAGGTTTTTGAGGAAAACATTCCAGGATTTTTCTCCATATAGTGGACTTCGATGGAACGGGTTGAAGATCCAAAATACAGTTTAAATGCAGATTCAAAGAGCCCAGCCGAGGACTTATCTAGCAAAACGATTAGTCATTTTCCAAAACAAATTAACATTTATATACTTTTATACATATGCGTGACATCTGTGGAAATACCAAAGTGAATGTGCGAAGAAACTCAAACGCCCTTTACAAAAAAGTTAAAACAACAATTTTGGATTATTTTGAAACTGGTGAAGAAAATGATTTGGAGTTTGTCACCCTACCCTCCCTTTTTGAACCAAAGTGCACTGATGAAGAACTAACCGTGTGTCACTTTTCCATCGTGATTACTTAAGGCGTGAAGTCCAGCTAGTGCAAGATGAGCATTTATGGTTAAGTAGTATATAAATATCCCATCGTTTCACTAGATAAGACTCTTATTCCTTGGCTGGGATCATGTAGAGTCTTTTGAAGCTGCATTGAAACTGCAATTTGGACCTTCAATCTATTGGCCACCACTGAAGTCCACTATATGGAGAAAAATCCTGGAATTAGTTCACTTCCAGCATAAAAATTCCCTGAAAATGTACTCTCCCCCAAGTCATCTAAGATGTTCATGTCTTTCTTTCTTCAGTCAAAGAGAAATTAAGGTTTTTGAGGAAAACATTCCAGGATTTTTCTCCATATAGTGGACTTCAATGGAACGGGTTGAAGATCCAAAATACAGTTTAAATGCAGATTCAAAGAGCCCAGCCGAGGACTTATCTAGCAAAACGATTGGTCATTTTCTAAAACAAATTAACATTTATATACTTTTATACATATGCATGACATCTGTGGAAATACCAAAGTGAATGTGCAAAGAAACTCAAACGCCCTTTACAAAAAAGTTAAAACAACAATTTTGGATTATTTTGAAACTGGTGAAGAAAATGATTTGGAGTTTGTCATCCTACCCTCCCTTTTTGAACCAAAGTGCACTGATGAAGAACTAACTGTGTGTCACTTTTCCATCGTGATTACTTAAGGCGTGAAGTCCAGCTAGTGCAAGACGAGCATTTATGGTTAAGTAGTATATAAATATCCCATCGTTTCACTAGATAAGACTCTTATTCCTTAGCTGGGATCATGTAGAGTCCTTTGAAGCTACATTGAAACTGCAATTTGGACATTCAATCCATTGGCCACCATTGAGGTCCACTATATAGAGAAAAATCCTGGAATTAGTTCACTTCCAGAATAAAAATTCCTTATAATTTACTCACCCAAAGACTCATGTCTTTCTTTCTTCAGTCGAAGAGAAATTAAGGTTTCTGAGGAAAACATTCCAGGATTTTTCTCCATATAGTGGTGTTCAATGGGGATCAACGGGTTGAAGGTCCAAACTGGGGTTTCAATGCAGCTTTAAAGGGCTCTACACGATCTCAGCTGAGGAATACGGGTCTTACATGGAAAAATGATCTGTCATTTTCTAAGAAAAATGCAAATTTATCTAGTTTTTAACCACAAATGTTTACCTTGCACTAGCTGGACTTCAAGCATCATGTAATCACGATGAAAAGGTCACACGTGACACAGGCAGATGTAGTGCAAATTCCAGCGATAAAACAACGATGTCAGATGATTTTGAAGTTGGAGGAGAAAATGAGATGGAGAACTAACCGCGCGTGATTTTTCCAATGTGATTACTTAAGGCGTGGAGTCCAGCTGGTGCAAGATGAGCTTTTGTGGGTAAAAAGTATAGAAGTATATATTTTTTTTAAATGACGATAATTTCTAGATAAGATCCTTATTCCTCGGCTGGGATCGTGTAGAGCATTTTGAAGCTGCATTTAAACTGTAATTTGGACCTTCAACCCATTGATCCCCACTGAAGTCCACTATATGGAGAAAAACCCTGGAATTAGTTCACTTCCAGCATAAAAATTTCCTGAAAATGTACTCACCCCCAGGTCATCTAAGATGTTCATGTCTTTCTGTCTTCAGTTGAAGAGAAATTAAGGTTTTTGAGGAAAACATTTCAGGATTTTTCACCATATAGTAGACTTCAATGGTGACCAACGGGTTGAAGATCCAAATTGCAGTTTCAATGCAGTTTCAAAGAGCTCTACATGATCCCAGCTGAGGAATAAGGGTCTTATCTAGTGAAACAATCTGTCATTTCCTAAGAAAAATGCTAATTTATATACCTTTTAACCACAAATGTTCATCTTGCACTAGCTGAACTTCAAGCATCATGTAATCACATTGACACAGGCGGATGTAGTGCACATTGCAAAGACTAAGTCAAACGTTCTTTACAAAAAAAGGTAAAACAACAATGTCGCATGATTTTGAAGTTGGAGGAGAAAATGAGATGGAGTTTTTGCCCTACCCTACCTTTTTGAACCAAAGTGCACTGATGAAGAACTAACCGTGTGCCACTTTTCCATCATGATTACTTAAGGCGTGAAGTCCAGCTTGTGCAAGATGAGCATTTATGGATAAGAAGTATATACATTTTTTATTTTTTGGGGGAAAATATCCCATCCTTTCACTAGATAACACCCTTCACTAGATAGGGGATCATGTAGAGCCCTTTGAAGCTCCATTGAAACTGCAATTTGGACCTTCAACCCATTGGCTCCCATTGAAGTCCACTATATGGAGAAAAACCCTGAAATGTTTTTATCAAACACCTTCATTTCTCTTTGACTGAAGAAAGAAAGACATGAGTCTTTGGGTGAGTAAATTATCAGGAATTTTTTATTCTGGAAGTGAATTAATTCCAGGACTTTTCTCCATATAGTGGATTTCAATGAGGATCAACGTGTTGAAGGTCCAAATTGCAGTTTCAATGCAGCTTCAAAGGCTCCACATGATCCCAGCCTAGGAATAAGGGTGTTATCTAGTAAAACTGTCATTTTCTAAAAAAATTAACATTTATATACTTTTATATATACTTGTGACGTAGGCGGAAGTACCGACCCAGTGTTTACAAAGCGAACGTGCAAAGAAAGTCAAACGCCCTTTACAAAAAAGGTAAAACAACAATGTTGGACAATTTTGAAGTTGGAGGAGAAAATGAGAAAGAGCTTTTCACCCTACCCTGCCTTTTTGAACCAAAGTACACAGATGAAGAACTAACCGCACATGACTTTTTCAACATGATTACTTAAGGCGTGAAGTCCAGCTGGTGCAAGATGAGCATTTGTGGTTAAAAAGTATATACATGTTTGTTTTTTTTTTTAGAAAATTACCGATTGTTTCACTAGATAAGACCCTTATTCCTTGGCTGGGATTGTGTAGAGCCCTTTGAACCTGCACTGAAACTCCAATTTGGACCTTCAACCTGTTGATCCCCATTGAACACCACTATATGGAGAAAATTCCTGGAATGTTTGCCTCAAAAACCTAAATTTCTACTCAAATGAAGAAAGAATAACATGTACATCTTGGATGACAGTGGGGGTGAGTAAATTATCAGAAATTTTTATTCTGGAAGTGAACTAAATCCAGGACTTTTCTCTATATAGTGGATTTCAATGGGGATCAACGGGCTGAAGGTCCAAACTGCAGTTTCAGTGCAGCTTCAAAGGGCTCTACACAATCCCAGCTGAAGAATAAGTGTCTTATCTAGCGAAACAATTGCTAATTTTCCAAAAAAATAAGAATGTAAATACTTTTTAACCACAAAGGCTCAACTTGCACTAGCTGGACTTCACGCATTACATAATCACGTTGAAAAGGTCATGCATGACGTAGGCAGAAGTAGTGCAAATTGCAAAGACTAAGTCAAAAGCCCTTTACAAAAAAGCTAAAACAACAATGTTAGCCCAATTCCACGGGAAAACCACAGACTTGGCAACACTGCATCTCAGTGTTTACAAAGCGAACATGCAAAGACTAAATCAAACGTCCCCTACAAAAAAGGTAAAACAGCGATGTCAGATGATTTTGAAGTTGGAGGAGAAAATGAATGAGTTTTTTGCCCTACCCTACCTTTTTGAACCAGAGTACACAGATAAAGAACTAACCAAGCATGACTTTTCCAACGTGATTACTTAAGGCGTAAAGTCCAGCTAATGCAAGATGAGCATTTGTGGTTAAAAAGCATATACATTTATATTTTTTTTTTAGAAAATGACCAATTTTTTGGGTAGATAAGACTCTTATTCCTCAGCTGGGATCATGTAGAGCCCTTTGAAGCTGGATTGAAACCAGGGTTGCCAGGTTTTCACAACAAAACCCACCCAATTGCTACTCAAAACTAGCCCAAAAGTAGCCCAATCGGATTTAGAGGGGGGTTCCCCTGGTAAAATTAGCTAAATATTACGTTATTGGGGGTCACTTCAACCCACAGACATGAAAAACAGCCCATGGCAACTGTGTTAAAGTAGCCCAATTCTGAGAGAAAACCGCTGACTTGGCAACACTGATTAAAACTGCAGTTTGGACCTTTAACCTGTTGACCACCATTGAAGTCCACTATATAGAGAAAAATCCTGAAATGTTTTCCTCAAAAACCTAAATTTCTTTTCGACTAAAGAAAGAAAGACATGAACATCTTGGATGACATGGGGATGAGTAAATTATCAGGACATTTTAATTCAGAAGTGAACCTATCCTTTAACCAACTACTTCACGTTTTAAGTCGCCAACAGCAAACCTACCAACAGTTCCCCTGCTGAAATGTCTGCATGTCTGACCATGGAGGTTTGTTAGTTGAGCAAGTTAAGAAGCCTAACTGGGACACTAGGATCCAAAAGAAATTCTCCAACCCCAGACATTCACGATCGGAATAATCTTGCGGTCTATGAAGGGTCAGAAAGCTCTTGGATTTCATCAAAAATATCTTAATTTGTATTCCAAAGTTGAACAAAGGTCTTAAAGATCTGGAACAAAATGATGGTGAGTAATTAATGACTGAATTTTCATTTTTGGGTGAACTATCCCTTTAAGAAGCCTGATTGAGATTCCAGGATCTAAAACATAAGATACGCTGGTGGTCTTCTCAACAGGGTCACCGTGCGCCCCCAGTTCTCGTGCTTTTGAAACCCTCCCACAAGCACGTATTCATGCCGGCAGGGCTCTTCAGAAGAGCTTCTGGATTGCGGGCCGGCTCGCCCGGAGATGACAGGAGCCGGATTGACTGCGGCTCTCTCTCGAAACGAGAGAGGGAGGTGTTGGTATTTATAGATGCCAAGTGATGGGATGCCCTCGTTAGCGTAGGGCTCACTGAGCCGGATGACAGACAGGCCGCTGGGGTCATGTGACCACATTACTCACTCCAGCGCCATGCAAGATCGTTCTGGAGGAGAGGGAATCGAGGACAGAGGGAACGAGGCGGGAAACCACAAAGAATCAAAGCAATTACGGTCGCGATCCTCACGCCGGGTCCGTCACGTCGCTCTTACGCATCTCCGCTAGAGCTCATGCAAGCATTTATGCACATAGTGGTCCATTTACAAGCTCAAACGGGATCAAACGACCCGACGTTTGGAGATAAATGAGAGAGAAGAGACAGAGGTATTTTGAACAAGCCTCCGTGAGGACCTTCCCACATTAAAGAGCTGGAGACAGGCAGGTGAGCCGAGACCGAGAGCAGCTTTTCTTTCAACTTCTGCCACTTCAAACGGCCCCATGAGGAGGTGACACCAGGCACTCAGCACCACAAACAAAGGTGCAGGGGCCACGAGGGGTAGAAAGCCCAAGAAAAAAGACCCTTTGTGTCCCTGTTTTTGTAAAGAGTCACGCAGTAGCTATTCCGCTCGGCATGATATACAACGGCGCTCCTAAACTGGTGGGTCACAATCCAGTTCAGCTCTGAACCAATTATACAATACAGTTTGGACAGCAAAATAAACACAATCAGAAATGAAGAAAAGCCATGGAAAAATTTTGGCTCAAATTCATGTCACTTGGTAGCAGTCTGTCAAATTAGACAAATGTTCAAACTATTCAAGCTCAAACTGTCATTTAAAGTCGAGGTCAAAAGTTTACATACACTTGATTCTTAATACTGTGTTGTTACCTGAATGATCCACAGCTGTGTTTTTTTGTTTAGTGATAGTTGTTCATGAGTCCCTTGTTTGTCCTGGACAGTTAAACTGCCCGCTGTTCTTCAGGTCCTATAAATTTTTTGGTTTTTCAACATTTTTGTGTATTTGAACCCTTTTCAACAATGACTGTATGATTTTGAGATCCATCTTTTCACACTGAGGACAAACTGAGGGACTCATATGCAACTATTACAGAAGGTTCAAACGCTCACTGATGCTCCAGAAGGAAACACGATGCATTAAGAGCCGGGGGTGAAAACTTTTGGAATTTTAAGATCGGGGTAAATTTAACTTATTTTGTCTTCTGGGAAACATGTAAGTATCTTCTGTAGCTTCTGAAGGGCAATTCTAAATGAAAAAAATATGATGTTTATGCAAAAAAATGTACACGTCTCCATTCTGTTCAAAAGTTTTCACCCCCCAGCTTATAATACGTTATTTTTTTCTTCTAGAGCATCAGTGAGGGTTTGAACCTTGTGTAATAGCTGCATATGAGTCCCTCAGTTGTCCTCAGTGTATAAATATGGATCTCAAAATCATACAGTCACTGTTGGAAAGGGTTCAAATAAACAAAAATGCTGGAAAGCCAAAGAATTTGTGGGACCTGAAGGATTTTCCTGAAGAATAGCGGGCAGTTTAACTGTTCAGGATAAACAAGGGACTCATGATCAACTATCACTAAACTGGATCATTTAGGTAACAACAGCATTAAGAATCAAGTGAACTTTTTTTTTATAAATTGAAGTATTATTTTCTCCTCTGGACTATATGTACGACTTTTATGTGAAATATCTTATTCAGGTCAGTACTAAATAAAAAATAACATGCATTTTGGTAAAATAATTAACATTTTGCAGATTCTGCAAGGTGTATGTAAACTTTTGACCTTAAATATACATATCTATTTTTAATGACATTTTGGTTTACTTTTGTATGATACATAATTTTAGATCTGTGTCAGATCGCCACCTAATGTAAAATCATCTTCCTGAAGCTAAACCAGTTAAGAAACTTGATAATTCATATTTTTAATTTAAAGGATTAGTTCACTTCCAGAATGAAAACTTCCTGATAGTTTACTCACCTCATGTCATCCAAGATGTTCATGTCTTTCTTTCCTCAGTTGCAAAGAACATAAGATTTTTGAGGAAAACATTCCAGGATTTTTCTCCATATAGTGGACTTCAATGGTGGCCAATGTTGAAGGTTGAAGGTCCAAGTTTCAATGCAGCTTCAAAGGGCTCTACATGATCCTAGCTGAGGAATGAGAGTCTTATCCAGCAAAATGACAGGCCATTTTCTTAAAAAAAAAAAAAAAAGAAATACATTTTCACCATAAATGCTCCTCTTGCACTAGGCTGGACTTCACGCCTTAAGTAATCACATTGGAAAATTCACTTACGGTTAGTTCTTCATCTGTGTATTTTGGTTCAAAAAGGTAGGGTAGGGTGAAAAACTCCATCTCAATTTCTCCTCCAACTTCAGATCGTCCAACATTGTTGTTTTACCTTTTTTGTAAAGGGCGTTTGACTTTCTTTGCACGCTCGCTTTGTAAACACTGGGTTGGTACGTCCACCAGCGTCACATGTGTGTGATTACATAAGGCGTGAAGTCCAGCTAGTGCAAGATGTACATTTGTGGTTTAAAAAGTATATAGATTTGTATTTTTCTTAGAAAATGACCAATCGTTTCGCTAGATAAGACTCTTATTCCTCGGCTGGGATTATGTAGAGCCCTTTGAAGCTCCAATTTGGACCTTTAACCCATCAGCTCCCAATGAAGTCCACTATATGGAGAAAAAAATCCTAAGAAAAGTTTTCCTCAAAAAACTTGGATGACATGGGGGTGAGTAAATTATCAGGAAATTTTTATTCTGGAGTGAACTAAACCTATAATTCGTGTTGTTGATGTAAGGATTTTGAGGCTTTCACAAGCCATTACAGTCACCAGAGCTAGAGCACTAATAGACGTGAAGCCCCAGTCAGAACGGGAGGTCTGTTTCACTAATGAGTAATGAAGCTTAACAGCGACATGAACTCTTTCATGCCCTTGTGGCTTTAATCAGACGACAGTGAGAACAACCAACAAGCGCTGCTTGCTCTCCTTCCTCCGCAGGGCTTCACGTACTGCACGGCAGTCCCACGGTTAATGAGAACGAGAAAGGTTTCTGCTTTCCCAGCCACTAGCCTGCGGTTGTTTTGGTTGGATTAAGACACTGCCCACCTCGGTTAACGTTTGATTTGCTCGGAAAGTTTCCCTTGCACTGAAATGGTTAAAAAGAAGGAAAAACAGACCCCCTCCTCTTGCAGCTCTCTTTTTTGAGTGTAGCGTCTTTTGTGTTGGTCTAAACCCAAAACTCTCTAAAACTCTCTGACCGCTGACCCACTCACCCACGTCGTAAAGAGGTTTGGGGGTCACGGGTTCACAACAAGGTGATCCGCGGGTGGCGTTCGGTTTCAAAGGCTTGATACTTCACCTCGGATCTCAGCTCTTAAATACAGAGCAGCAGTGAACTAAATGCGGCTAATTAGCATAGCATTCAAGAGGCGAAAGAAAACAAGAGAAGGACCGACTCCACAGTTTATGTACGTTCACTATACTGGGATTTCATGAGGAACTGAAGGGTTTTATTTTATAGATTATCTTGTGGGATTAAATAAACATCCCTAAATGAATCTGGCTGTGTGTTTAGGCAGCTAATGTCACGGGCAAGAAGGTAAACCAGTTACACGAGCTCACATTACCATCCTCATCAGCTTTGACATTTCAGTTTAACGCACGACTGAACGCCAGACAAAAACACCAGGCATGAAAGCGTAGGGAAAGTGTCTTACCATGCCATAGCCACATTCGGTCCCATCGGCGAGCGGCATGTGTTGCGTACGACATCCTTTATGGTCGCCCTCCGCACTGGTGCACCAGAGACGCTTGCACTGTTTCTGCAAAACGAAGAGTCGAAGAAATAATGACTTGAACGTTGGTTAATCTAACCCTTCCCAAGTTCTCGAGAGTTTCCATGACTTGGGAACAATCCTAAATACAGTTGAGTTGCTAGTAAGGGCAATGGATTAAGATGGTTAGCTAACCAAACCTTGAGACTACAAGAACTCAGTGACCAGAAGAAGTGATGGGACAGGAGGTTAAAGAAACAGTCTGGTATTCCCTCGTTAAAATAACTAAACAGCCTCCCAAAAGGATGATGGACCAATGTATAAAGGAACCTTGTCTCTCTTTCTTCAGTTGAAAAGAAATTAAGGAAGTTTTTGAGGAAAACATTCCAGGATTTTTCTCCATATAGTGGACTTCAATGGGGTTCAATGGTTTGAAAGTCCGAATTGCAGTTTCAATGCAGCTTCAAAGGGCTCTACACGATCCCAGTCAAGGAATAAGGGTCTTATCTAGCAAAACGATTGGTCATTTTCTAAAAAATATTAACATTTATATACTTTTTAACCACAAATGCTGATCTAGCACTAGCTGGACTTCACGCCTTATGTAATCACATTGGAAAAGTCAAGTGATGTAGGCGGAAGTACCATCTCAGTGTTTACAAAGGGAGCATCCTTTACAAAAAAAGGTAAAACAACAATGTCGGATGATTTTGAAGTTGATTACCTAATGCGCAAGATGAGCATTTGTGGTAAAAAATTATACAAATTTAGATTTTTGTTTACAAAACGAACCGCTGTTTTGCTAGATAAGACCCGTATTCCTCGGCTGGGATCGTGTGGAGCCCTTTGAAGCTGCACTGAAACTGCAGTTTGGATCTTCAACTATCTTAGTTGTTTACAAAGCAAATATGCAATTTGGACCTTAAACCCATTGGCTATATAGAGAAAAATCCTGGAATTAGTTTACTTCCAGAATAAAAATTTCCCTATAATTGACTCATCCCCATGTCATCTAAAATACTCCTGTCTTTCTTCAGACGAAAAGAAATTAAATTAACAAATTGCAGTTTCAATGCAGCTTCAAATGGCTCTACATGATTCCAGACAAGGAATAAGAATCTTATCTAGCAAAACAATTGGCCATTTTCTAAAAAAATATTAAAATTTATATACTTTTTAACCACAAATGCTCATCTTGCACTAACTGGACTTCACGCCTTAAGTAATCACTTTGGAAAAGTCACACGTAACGTAATCTCAGTGTTTAAAAAGCGAATGTCCTTTACAGAAAAAGGTAAAACACTAAAGTCAGACAATTTTGGAGTTGGAGGAGAAAACGATCCTACCCTACTTTCTGAACTGAAGTACACTAACCGCGTGACTTTTCCAACGTGATTACTTAAGGCGTGAAGTCCAGCTAGTGCAAGACGAGCATTTGTGGTTAAAAAGTATATAAATGTTTATTTTTTTTAAAAAAACGACTGATGGTTTCACTAAATAAGACCCTTATTCCTCAGCTGGGATCATGTAGAGCTCTTTGAAACTGCATTGAAACTGCAATTTGGATCTTCAACCCGTTGGCACCCACTGAAGTCTGGAAAATCTGGAATGTTTTCCTCAAAAACCTTGTTTTTATTTCAATTGAAGAAAGACAAGAACATCTTGGATGACAAGGGAGTGCGTAATTTATGATCACTGAGACATTTGGGATCCACTGTCGACGCTTCGTGGAAGTAGACTTAGATGTCGTACCATAAACGGACAGACTTGGGAGCCGGGACCAAACATGAGTTCACACTGCCGGTTGGCGTTGTAGAGTTGACCCGGAAGCTGATTGGGAAGGTTATACGTCCTCCCCGAGGGCTCGTCCAGGAGACATTCACCATAACCAGTGCTAAAAGACAAAAACAGACAGGTATCAACATTGCATCATGGCTTCAAGTGCCTGAGATGCCCTCGGAAGTCTGAAGGAAGTACTATTGTAAAGCATTTACTGTTCCCAATGGATAATATGAATGCAGTCTTTCCGATTTCACCCGGCGTCTGAAGGCCAAGTGTAAGATGGAGCTAGCGGTGGGTGGTCTGCTTTGTTACCTGCTAGTAACTGATTGAATGGACCTCAGCCAACATAAAGGCCGCATTTCACGCAAGAAAAGACAGTGTTCTCGAACAATGGTGGGTCTCCAAGAATCAACTCAACGGTGCCAAACCCAACGTTTCACCACATCAGTCCTCCGGCTCGCACTCGCTCCGGCTACGTCATGACATATACGTCCCACCACACCCTTCCTTTAAAGCACATAAAGGAGCTACAAAAGAGCAGCTGTTTAAGGGAACCGCATTGAAGCTCATTGAATCGTTGGGCTTAACATCTATGAATGGCTCTTTCAGCCTGAGAGAGCAAAATAAACCTTTTTGACAAAGTCCTTTCTCCATTTGCCTGCTCACCTCTCTGTGAGGAAGAACGGAAAACGAGGCTTTTTACGAGTTGTTGATGTTTCTGATTCAATTTGTCCTTGCCTTTGAGACTAAACACCTGCATCAGCTGATTAGTCCTCTCATTCCCACTCCACAACACACCTTTGTCTTTACAAGGGGAAAAACGGACATGTGTCCTTCTGTGGGACTCATTTATCCGTCAGAGTTGAGAAGCGCCATACGCTCTCGTCTCTCCGCACCTCGCCATCAGCACGTAAGAGTTTGAGTTATGAGTTCATAAAATCAGCAAGACTGAGGCTGACAAAAACCCTTCACAGGAGTATGTTAGCGCGAAGCTCTTAAAGAGCGATAAGATTACAGTAAACCGAGACCATCAGATCTCCAAGTATCTCACAGCTACGCTCCAGTGAGTCTGAGTGTGTGAACTCGGGTTTTCGCATGATTAGAACTGCAAATACTGGACAATTTGCATCTTAACACTAGTCTTAAAGGGACAGTTCACACAAAATTGAAAGGTGTGAGAGCTAAAGAAGATTTTGATGGATGTTGGGTTCAAACACCATTGGAACACACTGAAAATAATTACAAAAAATACATTTCTCAAAATATCTTTTCACGAAAGAAAGAACGTCACACAGATTTGAAATGACATGGGGATGAAGTTCCACCTGGGATTTAAAGTTAATATTTTAAATAAATAAATAAGAAGTAATAACATTTTAAATAAATAAATTTAAATAAATGTATTTATTTTAATTTGACATTTATTTAAGTAAATTTTTTTAGTATTTTAAATAAAGCTGAAATAAAATAAAACATAAACACTGAAGAACATAAATATTGACTATAGATGAAAAACTAAAGAAGATAAAAAATGTAAATGAAAATTAGAAGCTTTGGCATAAAAAATAAATACATTTAGGCTGAAGTACTTAAATTGAAATGAAATAAATTACGGATATCTAAAAAAATGTAAAAATAAAAGAAAATAAATAAAAGAACATAAAATAACAAAGGCACATAACAAAATGACTAAAACCTAAACTAAAATTAATACTTCTAATCTAATCTAAAATTTAAAAAAAATAAAATGATTACTTCTAATTCTAATCTAAAAATAAAAGCTAATTCAAAACATAAATAAAACAAATATATATATATATATATATATATATATATATATATATATCATATATATATATAAATATTGACTATATAGATGAAAACTTAAAGTTAAAAATGTAAATGAAAATCACATGTAAACAACATGTCTAAACCAACTCATAACCATCTCCAAACAGCTAAAAACCATGTAAAATTAGCTGGAGTTTCTGGACATTCCTGCAGACAAATCACAAATATTTAAAAAAAAGACTTTAAAAAAGACACAAGGCTGATTAAATAATGCCAGAAGGAAAGGAGGAACTACCCTTTTACGATGCTATTTATGTACCATGGCTTTTATTGCGGTACTTCAAGAAATGTTGCATAGACTTACTATGATGCACATCCAAAAAACCAAATAATACCAGGGTACTTGAAGAAGTGCCGTCAGGTTTCTTTGAGTTCAGGTCGGGCTGCACCTTTCTGGCACAACATTAGGTCCACACCTGGAGATCATTTGGGCGGGTTGGTAAAGGGAGTTTATTAAGGAAAATGACTCACACTTATTATTTTTGAAGGTTTTTTGGACATGTACCATGGTAGCATGGAGAAACAAGTAAATATCATGGTATTTAAATACAGCAATCATTCAGTACCACATAGTATTAGTACCATCTGACGCCATGGTTTTCTCTGTTCAGATGACAGTTAAAGGCTCTTTAATGCCAGACGATATTTTTCCCACTACCTCTATCTGAGCGAGCAACAGTAAGCAAAGGTCAGCCGGCCTCATTTTCATTAGCAAAGTGAGGTTTTGGTGCGGCTCCAGAGGGACTTGATATATTATGAGTTTTAGCATGAGAATCAAGCCACTAACGGCTGATTTGTCCTTGAACAGAGCGAGAACAGAACGAGACGTTTCTCATTTCTCAGACATTCGGCTGCTGCTTTTAAAAGCCTCAATGAACATCTGACAGACTGGGCTAATTGAGCTTTAATGCAAGAGAAGCATCTGAAGTACAGAGTTAGCAGGTTTCTTCAATCATCTACATACGTTTGTTGACCTTGTAGGTCATGGCATGGAAAATTACAAGCTTTTCAATAAATGTAACTTAGCTCAGAATTCCGAGAGAAAAAAAATAATAAAAATTGTGAAATGTAAACTCCAAATCCAAGAAAAAATGTCTACATTGTGAGATGTAAGCTCAGAATTCAGAGAAAAAATGTAAAATTGAGAGATGTAAACTCAGAATTCTGAGAAGAAAGTCAAAATTCCAAGACGTAAACTCGAATTTCAAGAAAAAAAAATTGCGAGATGTAAACTCAAAATACCGAGAGAAAAAAAAAATGTCGAAATTATATGTAAACTCAGAATTCAGAGGAAAAAAACTGCAAGATGTAAACTCAGAATTCCGAGAAAAGTCAAAATTGCAAGATGTAAACTCAGAATTCCAAGAAAATTAAATAAAATTATGATATGTAAACACCGAATTCCAAGAAAAAAAATTGCAAGATGTAAACTCAGAATTCCGAGAAAAAAGTCAACATTCCAAGATGTAAATTCCGAATTCCAAGAAAAAAAGTCAAAATTGCGAAATGTAAATTCAGAATTCCGAGAAAAAAAAAAAGTCCACATTGTGAGATGTAAGCTCAGAATTCAGAGAAAAAAGTACAAATTGAGAGATGTAAACTCAGAATTCTGAGAAAAAAAGTCCAAATTCCAAGAGGTAAACTCAGAATTCTAAGAAAAAAAATTGCAAGATGTAAACTCAGAACTCCAAGACAAAAAAACTGCTACATGTAAGCTCAGAATTCAGAGAAAAAAGTACAAATTGAGAGATGTATACTCAGAATTCCAAGAAAAAAGTCAAAATTCCAAGATGTACACTCAGAATTCCAAGAAAAAAAGTTACAATTATATGTAAACTCAGAACTCCAAGAAAAAAAAATGCTACATGTAAACTCAGAATTCCGAGAAAAGTCAAAATTGCGAGATGTAAACTCAGAATTCCAAGAAAAATAGTCAAACTTGCAAGCTGTAAACTCAGAATTCCAAGAAAAAAAATTGAGATGTAAACTCAGAAATCCGAGAAAAGTCAAAATTGTGAGATGCAAACTGAGAATTGAGGAAAAAAAGTTCAATGTATATGTACACTCAGAATTCAGAGAAAAAATGTCCACATTGTGAGATCTAAGCTCAGAATTCAGAGAGAAAAAAAATACAAATTAAGAGATGTAAACTCAGAATTCCGAAAAAAGGCAAAATTCCAAGATGTAAACTCGTAATTCCAAGAAAAAAAAAATAAAATTATGATATATAAACTCCAGATTCCCAGAAAAAATTGCAAGATGTAAACTCAGAATTCCAAGAAAAGTCAAAATTGTGAGATGTAAACACAGAATTTCGAGAAAAAAAAGTTAAAATTATATGTAAACTCAGAATTCCAAGAAAAAAGTCAATATTATGAAAAAATGTCCACATTGTGAGATGTAAGCTCAGAATTCCGAGAGAAAAAAAATGTTAAAATTATATGTAAACTCAGAATTTCAAGAAAAATAGTCAAAATTGCAAGCTGTAAACTCAGAATTCCAAGAAAAAAAAAGTTACAATTATATGTAAACTCAGAACTCCAAGAAAAACACTGCAAGATGTAAACTCAGAATTCAGAGAAAAAAAAGTCAACCTGCCTCATTTTCATTACCAAAGTGAGGGTTTGGTGCAGCTCCAGAGGGACTTGATATATTGTGCCTCTAACGGCTGATTTGTCCTTGAACAGAGCGAAAACAAAACGAGACATTTCTCATTTCTCAGACATTCAGCTGCTGCCTCTAAAAGCCTCAATGAACGTCTGACAGACTGGGCTAATTGAGCTTTAATGCAGGAGAAGCATCTGAAGCACAGAGTTAGCAGGTTTCTTCAATCATCTGCATTAGTTTGTAGGTCACAGCATGGAAAATTACAAGCTTTTCAGTAAATGTAATTTGTTTTCAGAATAGCAGATTTTCCAGTAACAAGCCTATTTTTGCATGCAGTGATCTAGTTTGTGTATAGCATTGTACAGCAACTTAACAGCTGAGTGATCTGGGTTAATAATCAAACACACTAACTTAAACCGCTTTGGGGTTCTTGAGAAGTCATTAATAGATTAGCTGGCCTATGGTTTGTAGCCAATAATAACGTGCAAATGAGTTGTTTAGATTAATCTCCCAGCTGGATGAAGTGTGTATATGCAGTGTTTTGGTGTGTGTTTGCTCTTTAATCTCCTCACCGGAGAGTGTTGCGTCTAGAAGAGCTCTTGAGACTGAGTGGACAGTCAAAACACAGATGCACTTGAGCGGTTCTGCCGTTCAGAATGACTTTTAACGCTTTACGTCGCTGTTCCCACCAATGAACACAGCTTCTGCTGCAAATGCATACGCTTTCCTCTCATGAACGCATCTCAAAACACGTCTGTCTGTTTATGATCAAACCTTTCAACGTGAAAAAGAAACAACGCAAATGTCAGCATTTTCTCAAAGCTATGAGATTAAAAACAGAGCAAACAGAGACTTTTGCTGAAGTCTGCTTGTTTTCCTCTGAGGAAAGCGGTCATGTAAAGTCATGTAGAGTTTCTGAGAAAAATCTCAACAATATGTCACACATCTCAATAATATTGAAGTATTCTGAGCTATGAAAGAGCAAGTTTGAGTAATAACATTGTCCTCCTACAGAAGAAATTACTGAAACTATCAACCAAAAGCACTTCATATTTAATAAACAGTCCTAAAGTAAACATACATGGTGTCCACAAACCATTTTACTCGTATAATGTGATGCATTTCCAAGTGAAACAGAATAAATACTGAGAAAAAATGACAAAAAATACCAAATAAATTATTTACAGAACAAATTAATAATAAATTATTAAACATAATTATCACAAACCTTTTTACTTTTACAATGTGTTGTAAATAAATAATTAGGAAAAATACAGAATCAATCAATCAGTCACACTCAAAAGAAATATTACTAAATTACCAACCAAAGGCATATTAAAAAACTGTCCAACACTACATAAATATTACATCTCTAAGTTAAATAAAAGATTACTGACGTACATTTTACAAGAAAATATTATTTTAGTTTTTCTACTTCAAAATGCAATGTTTAATTTAATGTTTGATTAATTAATTGTAAAATTATTGATGATTTAAACTGAAAATTCTGAGAAAAAAGTTTATATTATGATGTGAAAAAACATTGCTAGAGAAAAATTGCGAGATGTAAACTCAGAATTCCAAGTTTACAGAGAAAAATGTCAAAAATCACAAGATGTAAACTCGGAATTCTGAGAAAAAAAGTTACAATTATTATATGGAAATTTAGAATTCTGAGAAAAATGAAAAAAAGTTAAAATTATGATATATAAAATCGCAAGATGTAAACTCAGAATTCCAAGAAAAGAAAATGTCAAAATTGCAAGATGTAAACTCAGAATTCCAAGAAAAAAAAATTTAAAATTATGATATGTAAACTTAGAATTCCGAGAAAAACATAAAAAATTGTCAAAAAAAAGTCAAAATTGTGAGATGTAAACTCAGAATTTTGAGAAAAAAAGTCAAAATTGCAAGCTGTAAAAAATTCCAAGATGTAAACTTAGAATTGTGAGGAAAAAAGTCAAAATTGAGACATGTAAACTCAGAATTCCAAGAAAAATAGTCAAAATTGCAAGCTGTAAACTCAGAATTCCCGAAAAAAAAATAAAATAAAATTCCAGGATGTAAACTTAGAATTGTGAGAAAAACAGTCAAAATTGAGACATGTAAACTCAGAATTCCAAGAAAAATAGTCAAAATTGCAAGCTGTAAACTCAGAATTCCCGAAAAAAAAAAAAATAATAAAATAAAATTCCAGGATGTAAACTTAGAATTGTGAGAAAAACAGTCAAAATTGAGACATGTAAACTCAGAATTCCAAGAAAAATAGTCAAAATTGCAAGCTGTAAACTCAGAATTCCCGAAAAAAAAAAAAAAAATAAAATTCCAGGATGTAAACTTAGAATTGTGAGAAAAACAGTCAAAATTGAGACATGTAAACTCAGAATTCCAAGAAAAATAGTCAAAATTGCAAGCTGTAAACTCAGAATTCCCGAAAAAAAAAAATAAAGTAAAATAAAATTCCAGGATGTAAACTTAGAATTGTGAGAAAAACAGTCAAAATTGAGACATGTAAACTCAGAATTCCAAGAAAAATAGTCAAAATTGCAAGCTGTAAACTCAGAATTCCCGAAAAAAAAAAAAATTCCAGGATGTAAACTTAGAATTCTGAGAAAAACAGTCAAAATTGAGACATGTAAACTCAGAATTCCAAAAAAAATTGTCAAAATTGCAAGCTGTAAAGTCAGAATTCCAGGAAAAAAAAAATCCAAGATGTAAACTTGAAATCCAAGAAAAAAGTCAAAATTGTGAGATGTCAACTTGTCTAAGTCAACACAAACAGTGTTTACAAACCATTTAATAAATAAATTAATTGTACAATTAATGATGAAAAATAAGGCAGGGGAAAGCATAGGATGTTACCTACAAATGTAGTCTAAAATATTTGGACTTTTTGACTATTAGTTAAAATATCCCAATATGGAGAGATGTAAACAAAAATCAAAAACAAAACAAATGCTTTTTTTTTTCTTGTAAATAATGCACCTATTAATCACTTAATCACATAAAACCAGGAATATGTATTAAAAAAGTAAAAAATCATTTTGTCGACTAAAAAATGTATATGTTTAATACATATATTTCATGCACTCCTAAACAAACTTTTCTAGTCCGCATAACCTGTCGATTCACGATCCTAACCCATATCAGCAGGCCTTTGACTGCTGGAGCCGCTGGAGCGCAGACGAGATCAAAGGGTCACGTCCAGAGAAAATCTAATTATAACTGACACTTCCTGTCTTAAAGGGAAGCCCTTCAGCTGCGTCTCCCTCTGCTCCGGACGGCCTCAATGAGCCGTCGCCCCGAGTTACGGGTGCCGAGGGGCCAAGAACGTCGGCGACTAAATGACTGTTTGTCCGGCTCCCCGAGAGAAAGCAGACAGACTCAGATGAGAGTGGGACAGGAAGAGCTCCTCTCAAAGGGGAAGTGCAATTTTAAGCTCTAAGGAGCGTGACCTGTTGAGGATTTGCTCAAAGGTCATTTTAACTTTAAAACCACAGCGCTGACATCTGACATTAGCACAGCGACACACAAACCACCAACGGCCTGCTGGGAAAACTATGTCATAGCAGCTTGAAAACGGTTGTGTTTTGAGAAAAGAGAAATGTTTTAAAGCAAACTTCAAACAGAAAATACTGTGAATAAAAATCTTAAATGGGAATTTCATTCATATTAACCAGGAATTCCCATGCCTTTTTTGTCAGACAATCTCCCAAGACATAAAAAATTGACTTTAATTTTAAGTTAATATTTTAACTCATGGCAGATGTAAGCGGGCACCTACTCAAGGAAATCCGTGATGTATTTGCGACTGCATTTGGACCAGGACCAGGGGCTGGTGTCGTAGTTGAGGGTCGGGGCCATGACGTGGTACTGATGCTTGATTCCCGCCTCGCGGCACTTTGGACTGTCATCATGGGGCATGTTGAACCTGAAACACACACATAATTTACAGCAGAGACTTCAGCAGAGCCTTCTCACATCAGGACATTTAAGTTCTTCCACATACGAGAATATGAGAGAGATGAGAAATGATGGTCGTAGTATGGTAACTAGATAAATTCAGAATTCCGAGAAAAAAGTCCAAATTGCGAGATGTAAACTCAGAATTCCGAGAAAAAAAAATCCAAATTGTGAGATGTAAACGAACAATTCCAAAAAAAAATAAAATCAAAATTGTGAGATGTAGACTAAGAATTCCAAGAAAAAAGTCCAAATTGCAAGAAGCAGACTCAGAATTCCGAGAGAAAAGTCTAAATTGCAAGAAGTAGACTCAGAATTCAGAGAAAAAAAGTCTAAATTGCAAGAAGTAGACTCAGAATTCCAAGAAATATATCCAAATTGCGAGATGTAGACTCAGAATTCCGAGAGAAAAAAAATGTTAAAATTATATGTAAACAATTCCAAGAAGAAAATCCAAATTGTGAGATGTAAACTAACAATTGCAAAAAAAGAGTCCAAATTGTGAAATGTAGACTAAGAATTCCAAGAAAAAAGTCCAAATTGCAAGAAGCAGACTCAGAATTCCAAGAAATGAGTCCAAATTGTGAGATGTAGACTAAGAATTCCAAGAAAAAAGTCCAAATTGCGAGATGTAAACTCAGAATTCCGAGAAAAAAAATCCAAATTGTGAGATGTAAACTAACAATTCCAAGAAGAAAATCCAAATTGTGAGAAGTAGACTAAGAATTCCAAGAAAAAAGTCCAAATTGCAAGAAGCAGACTCAGAATTCCGAGAAAAAAAGTCTAAATTGCAAGAAGAAAAAAAAAAGTCCTAATTGCGAGATGTGAACTCAGACTTCTGAGGAAAAAAAAATCTAAATTGCCAGATGTAAACATAGAATTCCGGAAAAAAAGGCCAAATTGTGAGATACTGACTCCAAGAAAAAAAAAAGTCCAAATTGCGAGAAGAAGACTTAGAATTCCGTGAAAAAAAGTCCAAATTGCGAGTTTGCGTAATGTACACTTAGAATTCTGAAAAAAAAAAAATTCCAAATTGCCATAAAATCCAAATTGATATAAACTCAGAATTCCTAAAAAAAGGCCAAATTGCAAGAAGACTCAATTCCGAGAAAAAAAAAAATCCAAATTGTGAGAAGTACACTTAGAATTCAGAGAAAAATTCCAAATAGCGAGATGTAGACTTGGAATTAAGAGAAAAAAAAATCCAAATTGCCAGATGTAAACATAGAATTCCGAGAAAAAAAAAGTCCTAATTGCGAGATGTAAACTCAGAATTCCAAGAAAAAAAAAAGTCCTAATTGCGAGATGTAAAATCAGACTTCTGAGGAAAAAAAAAAATTTAAATTGCGTGATGTAAACTCAGAATTCAGAGAAAAAAGTCAAAATTGTGATAAGTAGACTCAGAATTCCGAGAAATAAGTACAAATTGCGAGATGTAAACTCAGAATTCCAAGAGCCTTTTGTGAGAATTTTTTCTTTAAAATTGTTATATATTGTGTTATAAACTTTTGTGAGACAATTGTAACTTACAAACAATTTATAAACAATTATAAACAAATGTGAGGAAAAAAAGTCCGAATTTTTTTTTTTTTAAATTATATAATATAAAAATATAATATTATATAAATATTATATTTAATATTTTTATTCTGTGGCGGAAATAAGCTTCCATAATTTTGTGTCAGTGCCGTAATGTATGTGACTGTCAACAGGACATGAAACCTCTATGAATAGTGGAAAGGAAAAGTCCAGCAATAAAATCCCTAAATAAAAGCCGCATTGATGCGAATCTGATGTCCAGAATAGAAACGCAGTGATGTCAGAGTCCAGAAACAGCTGTGAAATCAGTCACACGACAGCAACAGCACGACGTGACAACCTGATAGGAACGCAGCTGTGTTTATGCAGATCCTTCAGACTCCATCTGTGAAGCTTCATTTGCACGTTACACACATTGCACAGTACATTTGTGAAATACTTGGACTGTCTAAATCGGTTTCATTTCAAGAACGTCTGTAGCGCTGATCAGAAGAGCTGTTTACACACCAGAATCAGGATTTTGTTTTGGACAGGCTGAGTCTGAGGTTTTTCTGTAGGCCATGTGTTCTACAGACCAAATCTGAGCAACAAATGAATCTTATGTCATCATTTATTTAAACCTAGTTTCCCTCAGTGGACCACAAAAGGACAATGTTCACACTGCTTTTAGGACAATTTTAGTGTTTTATTTATTTATTTATTTTTTTGGAATCCATATCCGGTTTTGTTGTATGGAAAAAGCAGGTTTGGAACAACATGAGGGTGAATAAATGATGACAGAAGATTTATTTTAAGGTCTTCTCTTGTTCTACAGAGTCAAAGAGCTTGTCAAAATGTCAAAGTCTGAGATGCCAGATGTTCTGCACAATGTCAAAAGAAAAGGCTTTTCAGCTATGAAACAAACAAGAGATGAAGTGTTGCAGCCAAACTGAACCATTTTTCAGCATTAAGGAATCATGAATCATTCTTAACAGATCCGAATCATATCTTGTTTAAGTGTAAAATGACTTAATTTTAATGATACTTTCAAAAATTTTCAAAAATACTAAGTACACTACAAAAAAAAAAAAATAATAATAATTAAAAAAATTGAGTTGTGTTTTCCAGTACTTATATCTAAACATCAGGATACAGGCAAAATGACATAGGATATAAAGTCTTGTTTTTAAAAAAAAAAAAAAAAACGCATCAAAAAAAAAAAGTTACAATTATGTAGGAAAAACTGCAAAATGTAAATTTAGAATTCCAAGAAAAAAAAATTACATTTTCAAATTCAAATTTATGATATTTTTGATACGTAAATGTATCAATTGTTATGATACGTAAACTTAGAATTCCGAGAAAAAGGAAAAATTGCAAGATGTAAATTTAGAATTCGAAGAAAAAAAGTCCAAATTGCGAGACGTAAACTCAGAATTCCAAGAAAAAAAAATGTACAATTATGATATGTAAACTTAGAATTCAGAGAAAAAGGAAAAACTCCAACATGTAAATTCAGAATTCCGAGTAAAAAGTCCACATTGCAAGGTGTAAACTCAGAATTCCAAGAAAAGTTACAATTATGATATGGAAACTTAGAATTCCAAGAAAAAGGAAAATTTGCAAGATGTACTGTAAATGTAGATTTCCGAGAAAAAAAGTCCAAATTGTGAGATGTAAACTCAGAATTCCAAGAAAAAAGTTACAATTATCATATGTAAACTTCGAATTCAGAGAAATAATATAAATATAAAAAAATATAAATTTAGAATTCTGAGAAAAAAAGTCCAAATTATGAGATGTAAAACCAGAATTCCAAGAAAAACTGTTACAATTATGATATGTAAACTTGGAGTTCGAAAAAAAGGAAAAATTGTGAGACGTAAACTCAGAATTCCGAAAAAAAAAGTCCAAATTGCGAGATGTAAACTCAGAAAAGATTAATTTACACTTAAAACAAGAAAAAATGGGTTCAAAATAAACCTCAAAGAGAAACGAGTAACACCATTTTTCTTAAAAAAAAAAAAAACTTTTCATAATTTTTCAGTCTTACAATGTCCTTTTGATTCTCAAGTAAATGCATTTTGATTTAAGAATGTTTAGATATTTTCCAAAAAACAAAATAAAAATACTGAGGAAGAAACTCAATTTTGATATTCTTCGAGAAACAAGACTTTGCATCTCAAGTAAATGTATCTTGAATTATGATACTTGATATTCGTACTGGAAAACAAGTCAAAAATAATGAATAAGAAGATCATTTTTTGCAGCGAATACAGATTTAATCTGGAGGACAGACTGTAAATGTTACTGTACTGTGCTGTGCTTTGGCTTGGCTTCTGGAAAACTGAATTCGAGCGGCGGTTTGACCTCGTCGTCCCACTGCGGCGCATGAATTCCCTCCGAATGAGAGGCGGCCGAATATCTGTCATTCTTCCACACACACGGATCCACACTACATTCATTTATACGACAACAACCACAGCGAGAAGCGGACCACACGCTCTTACGGCTCTCTGTTATTGAAGCACCGGCTCTTTATTGCACACGTTTTGCACCTGCGAGGGTCTTTGGGGCGACTTACACGTGTCCGAGCTCGTGAGCGATGGTGAAGGACGCGCTCAGGCCGTTCTCTTCGCTGATGGAGCAGCTCCGGTACGGGTCGCACATGGTTCCCAGCTCCGCCAGACCTGCATTCACACACACGGAAAGACAGAGCATGACTTTATCTGACGCTTTTTCATTTTTCAGTGATTTTCAGGACCTGAACACCTGCTGGGGCCCTGCACAGGTGGCTGGGACTCATTCAGGACCCGCAGCTGGTCCTATACGACACGCTGATGACAGTCAAATGAAGCACAGCTGACAGACTTCCTGTAGGGTCTGGTTCTGCTTCAGGAACCTGATTTCAATGACCCGAGAGACTAATGAAAGCGCCCTGTGTACTGACTGCTATTTATTATTTAAAACACGCTATTTAATTACATTTAAAACACATACAAAACAGTATATTGCTGCATAAATGTTGCTCTCATTGTTGATCTACATGACTACGCAGTATTTAACTCTGCAACATAAAATGTTATTTTACATTTTAAACCATTTTTTGTTTTGTTTTTTATTTTTCAAAGAATGAACCAAAAAAAAAAAATACAGTAGAAATACAAAAATATATATACAAAAATAGTTAATTTTATGTTGATTCATACTAATTTTATGTAAAAATTGTGCAAAAAGAGAAACAAATATAAAGAAAAGGGTTGAAAAATATTTTTAAAACTATTTAAAAACTGAATCAAATGTAATTGAACTTGTATGCAGCAATAACTATTAGTGTATCGTGACCTACTTATTCAGGAAAAAAAGAAAATAAACAGTTATTTTGTATTTGTAAGACAATTTTGTGTAAAACCTCTGGCAATCTGATCAAATAATGAGTCAAAAAGGAGAAAAAAAATAAAAATTACGATTAATTTAGAAAGAAAAAATAATAATAAAAAAATAGATTTTTGACATTTACAAGGCAATTTTTTGTTACAGAAAAAAATAGTAAGTAAGGAGGGGGAAAAATTAATTAGATATTTATTTTTTAGTAGATATTTCACATTTTCAAACCTTTTTGTTAAAAAAAATAACAACAATAATAATAATAATAATACATTAAAAATAAATCGTACTTTGGCTTCGTTTGAGTCAAAAAGGAGAAAAAATTATTAAAATGACTGATAAATTCAGAAATAAAAAAGTAAAATAAATAGATATTTTACATTTGCAAAGAATTGTTTGTGAAAAGAATAATAATAATAATACATTAAAAATAAATCGTACTTTGGCAGTCTGATCAAATAATGAGTCAAAAGGAGGAAAAAAAAATATTAAGATTTAGATTCATTGATAAAGAAAAAAGTAAAATATGTAGATATTTCACATTTTAAAGCCTTTTTGTAAATTAAAAACAAACAAACAAAAACAAACAAAAACAAAATTTTGGCAGTTTAAACAAATAATGAGTCAAAAATGAGAAAAAAATATTAAAATGACTGATTGATAATTTAGAAAGAAAAAAGTCAGATATTTTACATTTACAAACATTAATACGATTTAAAAATAAATAATACTTTGGCAGTTTGATCAAATAATGAGTCAAAAAGGAGAAAAAAATATTAAAATGAGAAATAAATTTAGAAATAAAAAAGTTACATAAATAGATATTTCACATTTGCCTAGAATTGTTTGTGAAAATAATAATAATAATAATAATAATACATTAAAAATAAATCATACTTTGGCAGTCTGATCAAATAATGAGCCAAAAAGAGAAAAAAACAAATATTAAGATGACTGATTAATTAATAAAGAAAAAAGTCAAATATGTAGATATTTCACATTTTCAAACCTTTTTTGTAAATTAAGAAACAAACAAACAAACAAAACATTTTGGCAGTATGACCAAATAAGATTAAAATGACTGCTTAATTGACTGATTAATGAAAGAAAAAAGTCAAATAAATAACTATTTCACATTCACAAACCATTTTTGTGGAAAAAAAAATCATACTTTGGCAGTTTGATCAAATAAAGAATCAAAAAACAGCAGTTTTTGGCAGTTTGAGGCAAGTTAAAGAACAACAACAAAAAAACTTAATATACAACAGTATATTCCAAAACAGCTAATTTTATGTTAAACAAATTTTATGTTAAAAAAACTAAAAAAAACTAAATTAAAAAGAAAAAAAAAAAGAACTAAAATAGTTTAAAAACACCTACAAGACTACATTGATGCTTTATTCAGAAAGTACAAAAAAAAAAGAAAAGAAATTGTTATTTTGTATTTTTTTTAAAAAAAAAAAACAAGTTTGTGTAAAACCTCTGGCAATTTGATCAAATAATGAGTCAAAAAGAAAAAAAGAATAATAACAATGTGAGAATTCTCGTAATATTTCTACTTTATTCTCGTAATTTTGACTTAATCTTAGATTTTTTTTTTTTAACGTGGCACTAAAACGGCGTCATAAAAACGGTGAAAATTTTTTCCAAAATTGAATATGAAACTTAAACTACATGCTCACTCACATCCATACATCAGAAGTAATCCATCAGAACAACAGTGTGCTCGTCTCAACATATCAAGAGAGAGTGTAAAGAAATCTTACCTAACGTGTCACACTTGTCTTTTGCTCGGCAGATGTCCTCTCTGCGAAACACACACACACACACACACACACACACACACACACATGCCATAATAGTGTTAATGCTAAAACTCAGCGTACTCAAAGCAAAACCAGACTTTAGAAGGCAGAGGTCATGAGGTCAAAGGTCAAGTTCAGGTCACCTGGTTATAAGCAGCGCCGTGTCATGATGCCCCGGGTGGCTCTCGTCCAAAACGTTGTGGCTCTGCTGCCACATGCAGAAGTTATGAAGCGTGGCAGTGGCATGGAAGTTTACATTCGGCCCTTCCTGAGGAAAACACACACTTTAATATACAAAACAAAGACTTATAGAGGAATGCTGCTCTTTCGTGTCTCTGGACACGCAATGCATTATTTCAACACAAACGGATTACAAGTCATCATTCGGTTCAAGTCCAGAGCATTTGATGAGAAATGACTGAAATAATATTCATTTAATTCTGCAAGGAAAAGCTGTTATTTTGCTTTTTTAACCTATTTTTTGTGTACATTTTTTGACAAAATAATGAGTCAAAAAACTATTTTAAATGACTGAATATAAAAGAGCAAGAAAAAATCATCAAAAAAAATCTGCTTTTTACTTTTTGGTAGTTTGATGAGAAGTCAAAATAGTTAAACAGGAGAAAAGCTATTTTTAAAAACCTGAATATTAAACACTGCGAATTCAGTAAGAAAAACTTTTAGCGTTTTCAAACTAATTTTGTGTAAAAACTTTGACTCAAATAAGGAGCTGTGTTATTTTAGCATCGAGATACTATTGTAGTTTTTGCTAATATTTTAGATTAGATTTTATTTTTATTTTCTCTGCTTTCAAGTTAAACTAAGTTAAGTTTTAGTAATTATGCTGTGTGTTTTTGTCATTTTATTTTTGTCATTTTTGTTGTTTTTAAATGTCTAAAGTATTTATTCATTTTTAGATCCGTTTCAGTTTTAGTTATTTTAGCACATCAAGTTAAACGAAATGAAAATTAGAAATGTTGCCTTGGAAACTATCTGAAATAAAATAAACTTTTTTATATCTTATTTCAGTTAACATTTATTTTATATCAAATAACAAAAACTTTTAGATAATTAAAGAAAGAAAAAAAAAAGCACACAAAAATGTTTAATTGTTTAAAAATGTTCAATTAAAATAAAAATAAATAGTTAATTTGCATTTTAAATTTTATTTTGTAAAAATGTTGGCAGACCATTTAAATAAAGATATATATATATATATATATAACCAGCTAACTCCATCTGACGTCTTTGTTTAAAAAATGCATTTTTATCAGGCTCAGATGTATGGGTTTCTATGTAAGTACCGGTACTTCTGATTGGGCTGAGGCTGCTATTTTAGCGAGTTTGAAGAAAAAGTATCTGATGGATGTATAATATGTCTCGAGGGCATTCACTCAGCATCATTATCTCATTTTTGACTGAGATGGCTTTTATGTGGTTTTGCATCTGAACCTTTCATATTATATATACATATATATATATAAATTCATTACATTTTATTAAATGTATTCATAATTTGAAAACTGAATGTGAAACTATATAGTCATAATCTTTATTGTCACATGACCTACATTTATGTTTAATTTAGAAAGAAAAACATTTAAATAGCAATTTTGCATTTCTAGCAATTTTGAATTTTGAATTTCCAAAACTTTTATTTGAGTCTTTTTTTTTTTTTTTTTCAGGAGAAACACCTGAGAGTTCAAGAAAAGCCTCCATTCAATCTCATTGATCTTAAAGACCCCATGAAATCAAAATTAAAGTTTTGTGGCTTTTAGTAAGAATATGTCAGTCTTAAAGGAACACTCCACTTTTTTTCAAAATAGGCTCATTATCCAACTCCCCTAGAGTTATACAGATGAATTTTACTTCAACTCTGCATCTACACAAACTTAGTGCCGGTCACTTTCAGGCGCTGCGTAATATCATTGCGCCTGCTGCACCCATGGTACGGCAGCAAGGTTCCTTAATTATTACGCCAGAATGAGAGTATAGTTCCTAGCCATATCGGCCTATAAAATCACAACTTTTAATTTTCCGCCAGTCTTAGTACACGATGCAACTACAGAAGAGTCAAGTTTTAAATGGGAAAAATATGGAAACTCTTTAGTCATTTTATAGTGAGATGCTAACGGTCTAATCGGATTCAATGATTTATGCTAAGCTATGCTAAAAGTGCTACCGCCAGACGCGGCGATCGGCCGAATGGATTCAAAAACGGTAAAACTCAACTGTTTAACTCTAGGGGTGTTGGAAAATGAGCCTATTTTCAAAAAAAGTGGAGTGTTCCTTTAAGGTAATCTATAAGCTTGTGTGCTTAAAATAACGACAAAATATGCATTTACAAGATATTAGCATTCAAAACTTACAGTCTCTCATATTTCCACCAATAGGAATCAACGATTCTGATGACATCACCCTGCACTTCAGCTTCACATCAAACTTTCTGTCCAATCAAATGCTCTCTAGAATCCGTAGCGTCCCGCCCCCTACACTATAGATAGACTATTTTGTTTTAGTAAGAGTTTCATATTGATCTATTAGACTGTAAGCTGTATAATGTGAATTTACAGAGATCAACGGCTCTGGCCCGAGCAGATATAAACGAAACGCTATTGGCTGTTTTAAAAAGGAGGCGGGGCTGCTTAATATTTCAGTGGACCTTTAAAGAGACGTCATCCGTCATTCTTGTTTTTCTGCTGTACCTGTTCGTTATGTATGACGACGAGTTTGACAACCATGATGTTGATGAGGTTTCCTACACTGGGGTCTCTGTAGATCGCAGCCACCTGAAGGCACAGAGAACAGAACGTTCAGTCAAAAACACCCACAGTAATAATAATAAAAACAAAAGTGCTGATTAACTTATCAGCCACAGAAAAAGTCAGCATGGGACGTAATTTGGCAATGTTTCTGGCTCGTCTTGATCAAAAGACGTCCGACCGTCCTGCTCTGGATTTTCTAAACCGGTTTATAAAGAGCAGGTTTTTAGGAAGAACATCCAGAGCAAAATCCTGTCACATGATCTAATGCTAAACTCCCGAGGCCAGCCTGAAGTCATTAGTTGACCATAAACACTGAGTTTAGAAGAAGCCGAAGGGAAAAGCGCAGACAGACGCCTGCATTACAGACAGAAACCTCTCGACTGTACATTACACACTAATGCAGTCTTCTGATTGGCTGGGAGGACACGCCCACAATTCTATGACATCATCAGCACACGGAAACCCAATCAGATCACATGATCAGACCAGGTAATGGCGAACGATTACCTCGACCAGGGTTATAGTCGTCTACGTAAAATGTACACTAAAAACATTTTTTTATGTGTGTTTATAAAAATTTTATTATCTTTTCTTTTAATTTTATTTGTAGTTATTTTATATATATATTGACAAGAGTCAAAAAGTAGAAAAACAATATTTAAAAAAAGGGTGTCACATGATCTACAAGACAAGATGGATAATTAGGTCAAAGAAATACATTAAATGACAGAAAGCTCTCGTCTGCAAATCACTGTGTCAGACACACTAATGCAGTGTTCTGATTGGCTGAGAGAACCACACCGCTAAAATATATTAAAAAAAGATTACTAATATATTATTGCAGCTAGTTGGCAAGGCAACATTTGTAATCACTTGGTTTAGTTTAACTTGAAGTACTAAAAAAATGTAAATAAAATTTAAATAAAATTAATAAAAACTATATAAACATGTAAAAAAAAAAAAAATACTGTTTGTAATTATTATTGTAATTATTGGTCATGAAAAAATTTTTTTTACAAATGTTGTCACATGATCTATATGAAAAAAGAAATAAAAATACTAAAATTAAAAAGACAAAAACAAAAATAAATTGCAAAAATTACTGGAAATCAGATCAAATAATAAGCCAAAAAGTTGAAAAAATATTAGTTAATAAAGGCTGTTACATGATCTACATGACAAGATGTTTAATTAGGCAAAAAAAAGAGAAAGAAAGAAAATTAATAACAAAAAAATTATAAAATTGCTAGCAATCAGATTAAATAACGAGTCAAAAAGTAGAAAAAAAATATTTTTTAAAAAATGTTGTCACATATGATTTACATGACAAGAAGATGTTTAATTAGGCAAAAAAAGAGAAAGAAATTAAATTAATAACAAAAAAATTGCTAGCAATCAGATCAAACAATGAGTCAAAAAGTAGAAAAAATATTATTTGAAAAATGTTGTCACATATGATCTACATGACAAGATGTTTTATTAGGCAAAAAAAAATAAATTAAATTAAAATTAAAAAATTAAATGAAATTAATAACAAAAAAGACAAATATATATATGGCAATCAAATCAAATAATGAGTCAAAAAGTACAAACAAATAGTTAAAGTTTCTTACAAAGAGTTTTGGAAAAGAGTTAAAAAAGGTTCTTGCATGATCTACATGACATGAAGAAGTTTAATTAGGCCAAAAAAAAGAAAAGAAAAGAAACAAAACTAATAACCAAAAAAAAAAAAAAAAAGTTTTTTAAATGACTGACAATCAGATCAAATGAGTCAAAAAGTAGAAAAAAAAATATTAGTTAAAAAAGGTTGTCACATGATCTACATGACATGAAGATGTTTTATTGGGCCAAAAAAAAAAAAGGAGACAAAAACATTAAAAAAAACAAAACTAAAAAAAAGTAAAAATTACTGCCAATCAGATCAAATAATAAGCCAAAAAGAAGAAAAAAATATTAGTTAAAAAAGTTGTCACATAATCTACATGACATGAAGATGTTTCAATGGGCCAAAAAAAAAGAAATAAAATTTAAAATAAAAAGAAAAACATAAAAAAAAAAAATTGTAAAAATTACTGGTGATCAGATCAAATAATAAACCAAAAAAGTAGACAAAATATTAATTAAAAAAGGTTGTCACATGATCCGCATGACATGAAGATCATTAACTAGACCAAAAATAAATAAAATTAAAAAAAAAAAAAGACAAAAACATTAATTTAAAAAGTTCTGGCAATCAGATCAAAAAGTCAAAAATTGGAAAAAAAATATAAGGTAAAAAAGATTGTTACATGATCTACATGACATGAAGATGTTTAATTAGGCAAAAAAAAAAAAAAAAAAAGACTTCAATGACCTGAATTCGGCCCGAAGCTTCAGTGTGAACGTCACTCTCTCTTACTCTCAATAAAGTACCACATTCTCGTCCAAAATAACAAATATGGTAATAATTGCACATATGAAAGCATCGTCATGATGATATTTCTGAAGCATCATTAAGTGCAAATACTGTCCATCTGTTGTTTTGACTCATTTCAATGTGGATTCAAAGCCCAAACTGGCTCACGAACTCAAAATATATGGAGCGGAGCCGCGCGGGTGGTCAACACACCCCGTGATGCTTCACAACAAAGCACGGCCTTGTGGGTAAAAGTCCAGCCAAGCCTATTAGAGAGTAAATGACTATCACACACACACGAGGGATGGAATCAATTATTGATTAAGTACCGAAAACCATTTAATGCGCTTCAAACGGAGCAACGGCAGAGTCACGAGCTCACAAACACAAATATAAATCATAATTCACGTCTGACGGCTTATGAGAGAGAAGTGAATGAAAGGATAATTTACTTACTACTGACATGATTGTGAGGATGTAGTGCTCCAGGTTGCGTCCGTGATGGTGCACCATCTTCACGTCGGCCGTCACCATGAGCTCCACGAAGCGCGGGTACGACAGGAAACGCTTCCTGCGGGAGCGAGAGCCGTCTTTGAGAGTCGCGCGCTCGCGCATCGTTTCCTGTATCGACCTCACTTCCTCTTCCAGAGTTCTGTTGCTGTGGAGACTGATGTGATCGTGATCGGGATGATCTGCGGGAACAGAAACAGATCTTCATGAGCAAAAAAATTACTTTGATTATGTTTTATTGTTTTTTAAAATAAATAAATTAAAGGCAGTAAAATTTAAAAATATAAATATAAAAAATACATTTAAATCATTGTCTAATTTTACTAATATAATAATAATAATAATAATAATAATAATAATAATAATAATTTATTTTATTTTTGTCTAAAGATATAAAAATCTAAATCTAAATAATTCATATTAAATACAAACATCTTCATAAATCCTTTTACTGTATTGCAGGACAAATCACTTTTTTGTGTTTTTTTTTTTAGTCTGCATAAATTAAAGGCAGTCAATTTTTATAAAAATACAGAAGTAAATAATAGAAGTAAAACACAACAATAATGAATATTTCAATATATGAATATACTAAAACATAAATAATATTTAATATAATCTTTAAAAAAATAACATTTCATTTATTATTAATAATATAAATATTACATACAATTTAGAAAAAAAATACTTTTAATTATTATTCATTAAATTGCTTTAATTATTGATTTTGTTTTATTTTTCTAAAAATATTAGTCACATTCATAAAATGTAAACTTTCAGTTACATTGCAATATTAAAAATAGTACAATATATTATGAATAATAATAATAATAATAATAATAATAATAATAATAATAATAATTTATTTAACTTTTGTTTAAAGATATTAAAATATACATAAATGTATAAACATTAAAAATGCAAATACATATTTTTGTCACATTGTTCTGTGGGAAAAGAAAATTAAAAAAGAAAATTAATATATATATATATATATATATATATATATATTAAGTCTGCTTAAATTAAAGGCAGTAAATATTTGTAAAACATATATATTTAGCAAAAATTTAACTAATACCTTTAGAAGTAAAACAAAACAATCATAAATATTTCAATATATTTAATAAACTAAACTATAAATAGTCAATAAGAATTAACAAATTTCAGTTTATTATTAATAATATTATAATAAAACAAATATTAAAATATACAATTTAGTAATACATATTTTGAATTATTATTAATTTAACTGCTATTATTATTAATGTTGTTTTATTATATGTATTATATTAGTCACATGTATACAATTTAAAAATATTTTAGTTGCATAATAATATTATTAATAGCACAATATATATTATAAACAATAATAATAATAAAAAATAATAATAATAATAAATTTGCATTTGGATTTTGCAATAACTTTATTTAATATTTAGGTTTTTTTTTTAGTCTGCATAACTTAAAGACAGTAAATTATTTCTAAAAATACATATGTAGTATATGCTATTACATAGAATGTACATATGCTATTATTATCAATGCTGTTTTATTTCTAATAATATTAGTCACATTTATAAAAAAAAATATTGAATTATAATATTATAAATAGTACAATACATTAATAATAATAATAATAATTATTATTATTATTATTATTATTATTATTATTATTACTATTATTAATATTATTTTATTTTTTAAATATATATTAGTTGCATATATAATATTTAAAAATATATAAATATAAAAAAAGTTTCACTATATTATAAATACTACAATATATTTATTATTATTATTATTGAAACTCTGACGTTTCTACTTCAGATGATGTGTTTTAGACAAACATCAAGCATCAATGATTTTCATGAGAGCCTTAAGGAGTGTTTCTGTCCTGCAGAAGGAGATGTGATGTGTGTTTTTCGAGGATGTGAAGCGCGGCTGATATACGGCCACATGTGGGGTTACGTCAGAACGGCGAGCGCTGGAATAAAGCCACGTCTGACGCGCCGCAGACCGACATCCAGGTGAAACGCTCACAGAAAATCCTGCAGCATGATGTAACGGTGCAGTGCTGGCGCGGGGATTATATCATAACACCACACTATAACACAACATCCACTGTGCGGACGGGAGCCTTCCTTCTGATCTCCGGGTTCGTGTTTGTGCTGCCAAACGGCAGACGAATCAAACAAAAGACTTCACTCAATTGACAAATGTGTGTACGGGCGAGAGAAACAGGAAGAGAGAAAGAGCTCAGCAGGCGTTTGGACCGAAGCCCATTAGAGACACTTCCTGTGCCGTCAGACCAGCACAGTCCACTTCCTCTCAATCAATGAATGAATCAACTGAAGATAATGGAGCGCAGGAGCAGCGTTCACACACAACCAATTCACACACAAGTTTCATTTAAATTAAACTAAATAAACTTAACATAAGAAAAAACTTCATTTACTTTAGCGAGTTGCCCAGGCATTCCTCATTTTCATTTACTTGAACTTTATGTACTAAAAAAAGCTAAATAAAAAATTAAATAATGAATTATAAAAAGTTACAATAATAAAAACCATATAAACATATTTTTTGAAAACTAATAAAAATTTCAGTTGCATTATAACATTATAAATATTACAAAATATATTATAAATAATAATAATAATAATAATAATTATTATTATTATTATTATTATTATTATTGTTAATGTTGTTTTATTTCTAAATATATTAGTTACATATATGAAATATAAAAATTGTATTTCAGCTTCATTACATTATAAATATTACAATATTACAATAATAATACATAATTATAAAAAAATAATAAAAACTATATAAACATTTTTTAACTAATAAAAATGACCAAAACAGAACAAGTATTAAAAATGTAACAAAAAAGGTGAAAATGGAAAACAAATGATCAAATTATTACATTTTCATTAATTATTATTATTATTATTATTATTATTATTATTATATATTTTATTGCTATTATTATCAATGTTGTTTTATTTCTAATAATATACTCACATTTATAAAATATAAAAATATTTTAGCTGCATTATAATTTTATAAATACTACAATATATTATAAATAATAATGATAATTATTATTATTAGTTGTTTTATTTCTAAACATATTAGTTACACATATAACATTAAACTTGCATTTCAATTTCATTATATTATTAATATTACAATACACTTATAATAATAATAATAACAATGAATAATGAATTATAAAAAATTATATTAATAATAAAATATATACACATTTAAAAAAAACTAATAAAATTACTAAAAAAAAGTGGAAATGGAAAACAAATTATCAAATTATTAACAAATTGTCATTATTATTATTGTTATATATTTTATTGCTATTATCATCAATGCTGTTTTATTTCTAATAATATTACTCACATTTATAAAATATAAAAATATTTCAGTTGCATTATAATTGTATAAATAGTACACTACATTATAAATAATAATAACAATTATATAATGTATAATATAATAATATAACATAATATAATATAATATAATAAAAAAGCTAATATATTTGGCCTTAAAATGTTTTTTTGTTGCTTACATTAATTTAAATGAAATAAAATATTTAAAAATATAACAAAACTAAGACTGAAATAAAAACTATATAGACATTAAATAAACCTAAAACTAACAGTAATAAGAAAAACAGTAAAATTACTAAAACTTTAACTTTAAAATTAAAAAAAAGGAAAATATCAAATTAAAAACTAATTCAAAATATTTATTAAAACTATAATATATTTACTATAAAACTCATTTTTGTTACTTAAAGTTCAACACTTCAACTAATATATATTAGTGATGATGATGATGGGAATTGGCCTGACCAAACACAAGTTGGACTTTGATCCCAGTGAGATTTGGGGTAAAATCTCAAAAGTCGTGTTGGTTTTGACCCAGAGAACTGAACCGCTCTCGCACAAACTGAAGTCAGGTCTTTCGCTAATGATCAGAGAAACTGTTTCCTGGATTACGCTGGTTTTAAAGTCCAACTTGAGGTCGGTTCAGGCCACTTCCCATCATCATCATCATCATCACCATGATGAGAGAGCTCTGAACAAACTCCAGCAAATGAAAATGAGAGAGTTTGAGACGCAGGACCTTACGAGGCCATCTGTGCCTGTGTTTATTCACACGGACCGGACGAAAGCACACAATCACACACAATCACACAGTCACACACACAGACTAGTGTAAACCAGCCTTTGACAGCAGCGGGTCAGTCCTGATGCCGTTTGCTGATCTTTAACACAAACCTGCATGTTTGCCGCTCATCTAAACACTGACACAAACCAATAAATCATGAGAAAGAGGGTTTATGTGAGACCAAACTCCAGTAAAAGTCAACAGGATAGGACCATAACACATGACCTGAACTGTAGCTCATACTGTAGATATGCAGACTTGGTGCAAAAAAAAAAAAAAAAAAAAAAAAAAAAGATTAATAAGAAATACATAGATTAATAAATTAAAAATAAAAATTAAAATATTTTAAAAATGTAAAATTATTTAACAAAATGAATATATAAATTATGTAATTTAATACACCAAAAAAAATATTTACTTATATATATATATATATAATATATATATTTGGCAAAAAATAAATTCATTAATAAAATAAATATTCAAAATAAGGTTTAAATATTCTGGCAAATGAATATATATATATATATATATATATATATATATATATATATATATATATATATATATATATATAAAAAACTGTATTTAGAAAAAACATAAAACAAAATAAATAAAATAATAAATAATAAATCTTTACATAGATATGTAAATGAATAAATAAATAATGTTATAAATATTATAAATAAAATAAATATTTAAATAATATTTTATATTAAATATTTAGCAAAAATAAAATTAATTTATAAAAAAATAAATGTATAAATAAAATAAATATTTAAGTAAGTTTATAAGTTTCAAATATTTTGGCAAATGAATATATTATTATTATGTCTTTAAATCTGAAAAACATATTTAGGAAAAATAAAATAAACAAAACAATAAATAATAAATATTTAAATAAATATGTAAATGAATAAATAAAATATGTTAAGCAAAAAATAGTATAAATTAATACAATAAATAAAATAATAAATAGTAAATGTTTAAATAAATAAATAAAATGTTAGGCAAAATATATTATAAATTAATAAATAAAATAAACATTTAAAAAATATTTTATATTAAATATTTAGCAAAAATAAAATACATTTGTAAATATAAAAACATTTAGCAAAAAAATAAAATGTGTAAATAAACTAAAAATATTATATTATATTATTATATAAAATGTATTATCATACATAAACAAAAAACGTTCCAGAGAAGTGGACAAAAACAAAAAACGTTGCAGAGAAGTGGTGGTGTACTGTACTGTACGTCTGCAGAGAGACGAGTGATTCATCATCAGACTCATTAACATTCTTGAGTCGTTACGATCTGACCTCAGCAGCATCAGCAGACGCTCTTCTTTACCAGGTTACGTCTGAAAGCCGCAGACTAGTAACTAGTAATTAACCGCAATCCATCACTAGACGGAGGGAAACACTGGAGATGATGCTGAAGATCCAGACGTTTCACTGCAAACTTCAAAAGACTGATGCAACGTCTCGCTGAGCTTCACCTGCGGCCGTCTGTCTGCTTTCATCACAAAGTCTGACTGATCTGGACGCTCTTCAGTCTGGTTTTATCATCCATCAGGTTCAGATCATTTACAATCATTCATACTTACTCTAATGAGGCTGAATTTCACTAGATTTCATTTTATACTTTCCATTTTTATTTTTATTATATATTTTATTTTTATATGAACTTTAACTTTAATTTAACTTAACTAATTTAACAAATTTTAAATGTAAAGTTTTTATCTAAATTATTAAAATGTAAACATTTTAAGTTGGCTTTAAATTTTAAAAGTAAAGTCTTTATTGAAATAAAAAAAATTATTGAAATAAAAAAAACTTGTAAAATGCGTTTGTCATTAAGTTTTGTCCTGTTGTAGGCTTTTAAAATGTTTTTATATAGTTTTTACTACATAAAGTTTAGCATAGTTTTAAAAGCAGCTAAGTTTTATTTATTTTAGTACTTTACATAAAAATGATAAATTTTGCCTTGGCAAGTAGTAGAAACAAAACATGATTTTTAAAAATCTTTTATTTTAATTCAGTTAATTATAATTTTAATTCTGTTAATTAATAATTATTAGTTGATTAATATATTTATTAATTTATAATATTTTTTTTTATTTTTGCTTAATATGTTATTTATTTCTTTTTAAAATATTTATTTACATATTTATTTACATATTTATTATTTTATTTTAGAATATATATTAACTAAATATATGACAATATTTAATATCAAAATAGTTAGTCGTTATATTTTATGTTTTGCCATTTTATTCGTTTTTCTTGATTTGGATGATAGAATTTTTATCAGATCAGATTTTGTTATTTTAGTATTTTAGCTTAAACTAAATGAAAATAAATGTCCTAAAATAAGTTGTATTTTATTTTATTTTATTTTGATATTTTCCATTTTCACTTTAATTCTAGCTAAAGTTGTATTAATTTTGTTGTGTGTTCTTGTCATTTTTAGTAGTTTGTCTATATAATTTTTCTTCTTTATTTTTTAGTTTTAGTTATTTCAGTAATTAAAGTTAAATTAAAATGAGAAATGTTTATTCATATTCATATTATTCATTTATATTATTCAACATATTTTATTTATTTATTATTTAATTTAGATATTTATTTAAATATTAATTATTTATAATTTATTATTTTATTTTATTATATTTATTTACTAAATATATGTCAATATTTAATACCAAAATAGTTAGTATTTATATTATAAGTTTTAGTAATTTGTTGTCTTGGCATTTTATTAGTTTTTCTTGACGTAGATGATAGAATTTGTATTAAGATTGTGTTATTTTAGTATTTTAACTTAAACTAAATGAAAATAAATCACTTGGTAACAAGCTAAAATAAAATATGTTTTTTTATATATTTATATTTTATTAAATTACAGTTCATTTTAAATGTAAAAAAAATATAAAATATTTAGGGTTTCTTTGCAACATTTTGTTATGTGATTTCATTTTAATGTTTTCCATTTTCACTTTAATTCTAGCTGAAGTTTTACTAATTTAGTTGTGTGTTCTTGTCATTTTTAGTAGTTTTTTTTAAAATGTCTAAATACTTTCATTCATTTTTTTTAGTTTGAGTTATTTAAGTAATTAAAGTAAAATTAAACAAAAATGAGAAATGTTGTTTATTTATATTCATATTATTATTTTAGACTATTTTTTGCATATTAAACTTAATTTTAGTATATTTATATTTTAGTATATTTATATATTTATAAGATTTTGTTAAGACTGTTAATTTAGTGCTTTAACTTAAACTAAATAAAAATAAATGTCTTGGCAACAAGCTAAAATAAAATAAGTGTTTTTTTTAAATATTTTATTTTAATTTCAGTTAATTTGAAGTTTTAAAAAAATTATAAAAGACTTAAATTTAAAGTAAAGTTTTTACTAAAATAAAAAAATAAATACATTTAAAAACTTTGACATTTAACTTTAAATTTTAAATGTAAAATGCACATTTGTCATTACGTTTTGTCATGTTGTAGGCTTTTTTTAAATGTTTTTATAGTTTTTACTATATAAAGTTTAGTATAGTTTTAAAAGCAGCACTATTACCTTTTATTTATTTTAGTACTTTACATAAAAATAAGAAATTTTGCTTTGGCAAGTAGTAGAAACAAAACATGATTTTTAAAATCTTTCATTTTAATTCAGCTAACTTTTATTTTGTTTAAAGAAGTGAACATGTTTTTATGCTTCTAACTGTAGTTAATATTTGGACATGAAATATTTTATATATATTTATTAATTTATAATATTCATTTCTTTATTTTTGCTTAATATATTTAATTTATTTCTTTTTTAAATATTTATTTATTTACATATTATTTTATTTTATAAAATATATTAACACTTTTTTTTAAATATGTCTATATAGTTTTTATTCATGATTTTTTTTTTTATTTTAGTTAGTTTAGTAATTAAAGTTAAATTATACGAAAATAAGAAATGTTGTTTATTCTTATTCATATTCACATTATTCATTTACATTTTAGTTTGAAGTAAGGAGAATGTTGTTTTATGGTTTTAGTTGACGATAACAACCCTGATAAACACCAAACATGAGCAAAAACAATAGTGTCGCTTTAGTAAACACAACAAATGGAAAACATGTAAGAAATGGACTTGAACGAGATGAAACGACCCGTATCTCCTCAACCCTCATCTCCATCCGTCGACCACCGGCGCAACAAAGAGCCGCCGACGATAACGCCTTCAAATATCCAGACATCTGAAGGACCCCACCTGAAACCGCCGCATGTGACGTTAAAACTCAAAGAAAACGACACCGGACTCCGACGCGGCTTTCAGCTTTTGATGAAGCGCTTTAGCAGCCCTTATTATGGAAACGCATCTCTCAACACGTCTCAAGACGAGCCAGACGCGAGATCAGCGCTGAACTCGCGCCACATCGATATCCGTCAGGAGCAGGATTCGGGATCTAGTGATGACAAACAGCACCGGCCGTCAGCAGTGAGTTTCTGGAGACGGTCAGAAGACGACGACGACGCGCCGTCGGTCGCAATCAGGCCATCTGAGATCCAACGAATCCAGACCCGTATGTCGTGCAAACAATCACGGCAGAGATAAACACGCCGCTTGTTCTGTTTGAAAAGAGCGCTCATGAGGAGAAGACGAGCACAAAACACCCTCATCAACTCATCCAGCACAGCAGACACAAAAGACAGAACCACAATCACACAATTATGTCTCAAATGATTGTACTAGAGCACAATGAGGATTTTAATGGAGATGTTCACCGACTGATGTGCACTTTTGGACTTGACAAAATGATTAGAAAGTAATAAAAAAATGTCAAAAATGAAACTTTTTTGTCCTTTTGTCCTTTGTGTGTACACACACACACACACACATACATATATTCATTATTTACATCTAAAAATATTTTAATATTTTAAAGAATTTTTGTTATATACATATATATATATATATATATATATATATAATATTTAAAAAAAATTACCTCTCAATTTTATATTATATATCAATATATATCATTATAATATGATTTATTTATACTAACAATAAAATAATACATAATTATATATATATATACATATATATATATATATATATATATATATATATATATATATATATAAAGCAAGAGAATGTCTAAATTAAATGAAATTTGTATTCATAACTGATATCTTAAATGTAAAAAGAATTTATATATATATATATATATATATATATATATATAAATGTATGTATATATATATAACACACACACACACACACCACACACCTCTTAATATCTATTTTAAATATAAAAGTATTCACAAATATTTAAAAAATATTTATTAATATATAAAATATTATTTAAAAAAATACCTCTCAATTTTGTATTATATGCTTTAAATGTTACATTATAATAACATTATAAACAAATTATATCTTTATACATTATATAATTTATTTATAATAATAATAAAATAATAATTCTTATTTTAAATATATATATAAAGCAAGAGAATGTCTAAATTGAATGTAAATTTGTATTCATTAATTATATTTTAAATGTAAAAAATATTAATATATAAAATATTTATAAAAATTATGAGAGGGAAGAAAGTCCCAATTTAAAAATTATTATTATAATAAAATTATAATACAGGTATAATGCATTATTCATAATAAAATTTATGTATATTCATTCATTTATATATATATATATATACACATACACACACTGAATGTAAATTTGTATTCATTATTGATATATATATATACACCCACACATTTTTACAGAAAAATTATGTAAATTTGTATTATTGATATTTTAAATGTAAAAAATATTAATATATAAAATATAATACAATATGAGAGGGAAGAAAGTCTCAATTTAAAAATTATTATTATAATAAAATTAATGTTATATGTATATATATATATATATATATATATATATATATATATATATGCACACACACTTTAAATCATTATTAATATTTTAAGTATAAAAATATTCTACATATTTTTTTAAATGTTTATTAATATATAAAATATTATTTAAAAAATTACCTCAATTTTGTATTTTTTAAATATATATTAAATTATTAGAATAACATTACTGTAAACAGACTATATATTTATATATTACATAATTTATTTATAATAATAAAATAACAATAAATAACTGTAAATGTATATAAAGAAAGATAATGTCTAAATTGAAATGTAAATAATTTGTATATATTATTGGTATTTTAAATGTAAAAAATATTAATATATAAAATATTTATAATAAAATTACATAATAATAATAATAATAATAATAATATAAAACTTTAATAATTTATTGAATTATTCTCCTGCTTCTCAGATGCATCTCTTGATAAAAAAGACCTCAGTAATCTCACATGAGCTTCAGATCTCAGTAATGTCTCAAACTATTTAAATACGTAGATATTTAATTAAATGTATTTAAAATGGTTCAAAATGTAGATATTTAAAAAGTGCCGTCAAATGCCAGATCTCAATGTGATCTCAATGATTTTTCATCAAATGATCTGAATGACGACTAGTGACTCACTTGGACCTGATTTTGGAGTTGATCATAAAAGCCAAAACATACTCATGAACTTTAAATTAATTCAGTGAACAATGTTCAGTCTGAAACCGCACCAGGTGATCATAACGTCACACTCGCCATCCTCCTCCTCCTCCTCCTCCTCCAAACTGGGACGGCTGGCTGGATCCGAACACGTCCCATCTTCCCTCTCATCCTCCTCTGTCTCTGTCCAATGGCAGCGCGGCCAGGAGCTGTGATTTAACACAACACTCCTCTGTCAGGGCCGACATAAAGCAGCGCAGGCAGCGGCCGCGACAGCACCGACCCGCACAAAGACGGCCTTTATGTGCCGCACAACCTGCTCAATCCCACAGACGGAGCCGCCGGACCGTCCTGAAGCGCTTCAGAGAGCAGCGCACCGGACCAGCCTCATAAATGATCACGAATTATCAACATATAATCAGAAGACATCACGCATTTCATGTACGGATTAGTTTTCTAAACAGGGTTTGAGTTACAGTAGTACTGTATGTGTAATCTGGAATAAACAAGACTTTTACACACTGCAAAAATATGTTTTTAACTAGTCTTTTTTGACTCGTTTTCCAGTAAATATATCTTAAAATTATTGAAACAAGATAAATTTACTTACAAGTACAGTTAGTATACACAAGTTAACAAGCATAAACAAGTAAAAAAAAAAAAAAAACACTGTGTACAAAAAATGTATACTGACTATACTAGTTTTATACTAACTGTATGTCTTAAATGTTGTGTCATAAGTAAATGTATCTTTTTTTCAAGGAATAGTAGATACTTTAACTAGAAACGTAAGTATATATGGAAAAAAATATTTTTTTTCATATAGAAAATAAATGTACAATATTTTTATAAAATATAAATATAGTATATAAAAATGTATAAATATAAATAACAAATATAATTAGATAAATTATAATTACTGTAAATATGTACTTACAGTTGTATTTTTACAATTATTTATTATTATTTTATTATTTAGTTTTATTATTTTATATAGAAAATACATATAAATATATTATTTACAATGTATAAATATAAATAAAAAATATAATTAGATTTAAAAATATAACTGTAAACATGTATTTAGTTATATTTTTTAAATTATTTATTATTATTTTGTTTTATTATTATATATAGAAAATACATATAAATATATTATATAAAAATGTATAAATATAAATAAAAATATATAATTAGATTTAAAAATATAACTGTAAATATGTATTTACAGTTATATTAAAAGTATTTATTATCATATTGTTTTATTATTTTAAATAGAAAATGCATATAATATTTTTATAAACTATAAACATATTATATAAAATTTATAAATAGAAATAGAAAATGCAATTAGATTTAAAAACATAACTGTAAATATTGTTATTGACATTTTTAAAATTATTTTTTATTATTTTATTATTTTATTTTATATATTGAATATTTATGACTTCATCCTGCTTTTTTGGATGAAGTTTTATATTATTATAATTACTTTATTTTAAATATTTTACATATTAATATTTTTTTATATTAAAAATATCAGTAATGAGTACAAACTTACATTCAATTTAGACATTCTCTTGCTTTATATATACTTGAAATTATTTATTATTTATTATTATTAATAGATTATATTTACAATTATATTTAAAAATATTTTATTTTTTATGTTATATAATATAAATCAAATAAAAGAATTGAAATATAAGGAAAGTATTAATTTTATTTAATTATACAAAATATAAATATGATATAGTATTATTTATATGTTTTATTTATATATATTATGTATACAAAATATAAATAATATATCATGTATTATTTTTGGGAATATGCATATGCATATATCTGTATAGATAGATATAGATAGATAGATATTAAATATATAAAGATATTAAATATTTTTATTAAATATAAATATTTTACAATTCACAATTATTTTAAAAAATATTGTTAATATATGTTACATAATATGCATTAGATAAAATAATTTTAATATAAGAAAAGTATTTAATATTACTTAAATATATAAAACTTAAAGAATATGTGAATATGTGAATATGAATGTTTTAAATTCCAACATTTCTCAACTTAAAGTGCTAAAATAACTTCAAATAAAATAAAGCGCATTTTTTATAAAATGTATAAAAAAACATATACAAATAAAAAACTATTAAAAATGACAATATTGCATATGCATATGTTAATATAAACATTATACAAAATTTACATCATACCTGATGCTCTTTTTAACTTGTTTAGTTCACATTAATAATTCGCATTATTTTCACACTGTTTTTCATCCCTCTCATGTGTAAATAACTGTCTAAAACTGTCTTGTTTGCTGATAACCGTGCAAATACATAGCATTTGTCCCATTGCACATTTGCACATCCTCCAAAGTCTCTCTTTATGCGCTCAGATCCAGCTGTGTTTCATGCACAAAAACAATTACCAAACTACATGAAGCGTTCTCCCCATAAAAGCCCAGAGATCCCAGTTAATCTGTCGGGCTTCGCGGCGTTTATCTGGAGTTCTGGCACTTCTCGAACACAAAACAAACAGAGCGGCTGTGAAACTGAGCTCTCCTGGCTCAAACTCTGCCGGATCCAGTCCAGACGCCGAGCGCTGCCATATTTAGGGTGCGTGTGCCACAACCGAACCGCCGGACTCGAGCGCTCCGGCACGGATCTCTGGCGTCGGCACCGGCTGATTGGCTCGGGAAACAGGTGATCACACTCACAGATACACAACACAGTCACACACACACACACACACACACGCTTCACTGATGATGCCTTCAGGACACAAACTACAAAAACACGAGTCACTTCAGACGAGATTAACAGCAGATCCGGGTCATGACGACACCATTAGATGATTCACAAGACAAATCACATGTCAAATTCACTCTTTAACACACAAATACAGTTTCTCCTAAAAACAGAGATACATTTTTTGAATTCATTTTTTTATACACTACCAGTCAAAAGTTTTTTAATGTTTTTTTAAAGAAGTCTCTTCTGCTCACCAAGCCTGCATTTGTTTGATCCAAAGTACAGCAAAAACAGTAAAATTGTGAAATATTTTTACTATTTAAAATAACGGTTTTCTATTTGAATATATTTTAAAACGTAATTTATTTCCGTGATCAAAGCTGAATTTTCAGCATCGTTACTCCAGTCTTCAGTGTCACATGATGACACTTTCTTCAGGATTCTTTCATGAATGTAAAGATGCAAAGATCAGCATTTATCAGAAATAAAAAGCTTTTGTGACATTATACTGTACACTACACCATTTAAAAGCTTGGAGTCAGTATATATATATTTTTTTAAGAGAAATTATAGAAATGAATACTTTTATTTAACTAAATGTTAAAATATTAACTAGAATAGAAACTAAAACCATTAAAACACTGTTGCCAATACATTTCTTATTTTCAGTTAAAGTTTAAATAACTAAAACTTAATAGAAATTATATAGATATTAAGAAAAACTAATATACTACTAATAAAATTCCAAAACAACAAAATTATTAAAACTTTAACTAAAATATATAAAAATAAAATCTTGTTTCAGTTTGTTTATTTTATTTTTAGTTATTATAATATAATATATATAATATATATAAATTCATTTATTTAAAGTTCTCTTTAATAATTCATGTTTTGAATCATTTTTTTTTATTTTAATATAGTCTGTTTTCTTGTTAAGTTTATTTAAAGTGTTACTAATTGTATTATTTTTTCATTTTTAATAATTTTTGTCATATATATATATATATATATGTTATGTTTGTTATATATTTTGTTATATACTTTTTTTGTAGAATAATTATATATATATATAATTATTTTTTTGTCTTTTTTTGTTTGTTTGTTTGTTTTTGCAAAAAAAACTCTTCAGTTATAAAATCTTATTTTATTTAATTTTATTAATTTCAAATGTTGTCTCATTAATAAGCTAAAATAATAAAATAAGATTATAAATATAAATAAGATATACACACGCACATGCACACATATTTACATATAAATATATGTAAATATATATATAAAATCTTATTTTATCAATTTCTTTAGATTATTGAATAATAATTATTAATTACTAATTATTAAATTATTAATGATAATTACCTTACAATCAAATGTTCTCACATTAATAAGCTAAAACAATGAAATAAGATTAAGTATATATATATATATATATATACACACACACACACACACACACACACACACACACACACTATATATATACTTAATCTTATTTTTTATTGTTTTAGCTTTAGTTAATGATAATTAACTTACATTCAAATGTCTCGTTAATATGAGTTTAAATATTTATCAAATCATCTCAGCTGCTCCACATTCATTTAACAGCTCCATACAGCTGTTTTATAAATTATTGTAATATTATTTACATACTATTATAGTATGTATATTTTGTGTGTGTATATATATATATAAATATATATATTTTTTATTATTTTTTTTTTTATTAATTAATTTTAATTTTGATTTTTTACAAATATTTCTATATAGTTTTAGCTTTATTAGTTTAAGTACTTTAACAAAGTTATTTTATTTTTTAAATTTATACATTTTCATTTTCACATTTTCAAATTCTAGTTTTTTTGTGTGTATTTATATATATATATATATATATTTTTTTTTTTCAATTTAAAAATAATTAAATAATTAATTTAGTGCTTATGTCATATTTAATAGTTGTTTTTTTTTATTTCTATACAGTTTTAGCTTTATTAGCTTTAGTACTTTAACTTAAAGTTATTTTATTTCATTTAGCTCCAAATACATCTTAAATTTAAATTTTCAAATTTTCAAATGTAAGTTTTTCCATCTAATATTTGTAATGTATTTTATTTCAGCCTTATTCCAATTCACAGAAATGATTTTCAACAGTTCTACGTAACAATAACAGCGCTGCTCTGCACTCTCACTGCATGACAACTACTATCTTGAATCTGTTTTTATCTCTCCTGAGGAATTTTAAGAGAAACATCTGAGACAAAGTTGATACTCAACCTAAACACGAGCGAGATCTCCATTCAGCACTGAAGGAGCGGCGTGAGATACGGCAGCTATCGCTGTTTATTTCAGGACGTGGAGGTGTTGAGCGGCAGACGTGTCGGGGAGCAGATCGAGTGACTCATTAGTCCGGCCGTGACACGCAAAGCTGGAGAGATTTTCCGACAACACCCTGCAATCCAGCACACGTTCAGATCTTTGCACCTCTAATCGCTCGTTCTTTATAGTGGCACGCTTATTGAATCGTGACCTCATTTTTCAGTCGACATCACAGGTGTTTCTTCAGTCAATCACCACTAGCACTGACTCTCATAGTCATCAATCTATAAAAAAGTAAAAGAAACCACCTAGCAATGACCCAGAACACCCTAGCAACCGCCTAGCAACCGCATAATGTAACAACACACATCAACATCAACATCTGACCGTCAGTCGAGTTTCTCATTACGTTTTTGCTCTTTATGCAATCTCAGGTTAATACTGCAGCAGATTCATGCTGTTCAAAGCATTCGCCATCTCAGCATCAAACTCGCACTGTTATCAGATTGAACCAAAGGCAAAGACACCTTTAGTCGAGCTCTTTTCATCCTCAAGTCTTTGATGCCTGACCCAGATCCAGCGTCACATCTTCACAATGGAGATGCGGATGCTCCTTTCAAGGAGGACTGCAGCCAGAAATCAACATCTACCCACTCTAATGAGCTCCTAAAATCATTAAAGCAACATAAATGTATCATAACCAGAGGTGGAAATGAGCGTTTCCATAATAATAATTGTTAAAAATGTCAAATAATGCAATTTTATGATGCCGCACCTCACTCTTGTCAAATGACAAACTGCTTCAATAAATAATATTTTTGGATAATACAGAGAAACTACTTAAATTCAAGTAAATTTATAATTTAATAATAAAAATCTAATTTTAAAATAAATACAAGAGCACAAAAACAGTAAAACTGAACCGTAAATAAATTAAAAAAAAGAATAGTAAAATACTAATAAATAATAGCAAATAAAATAAAAAATAAATAATAAACGTGAATAAATGGTCAAATTAATTAAAATTAATATTTTAAAAAACAGCACATAAAATAAATAAGATACGTTAATAAAAATAAATAAAGCAATGAAAAGTATAAGAATAAATAAAAACTGAAAAGTAACAAAAACAATAGTAAAATACTAAATAAATAGTAAATGAAATTAAAAAACAATCATAAATGGTCAAATTATTTAAAATGAATATCAAAATAAAACCAAAAAGCTTGGTATATAAAATAAATAAAACAATGAAGAGTATAAAAACAGTAAAACTAAAACAATGGTAAAATACTAAATAAATGATAGCAACAAATATTAATATTAACAAAACATAGTACATCAAATAAATAAGAGTAAAAAAATTCATAAAAATAAAAAAAATAAATAAAACAACGAAAAGTATGAATAAAACTGAATAGCAAATAAACTAAATAAACATAAAAACAATAGTAAAATACTAAATAAATAATAGTGAATAAAATATAAAAAAAAACAATTACAAAAGGTAAAATTAATAGTAAAATAAAACAAATTAAAAATGCATTTTTAAAGAATAGTAAAATACTAAATAAATAATAGTACATAAAATAAAAAACAAAACAACAATAAATGGTAAAATTAATTAAAATGAATACTGAAATAAAACAAAAAATATATGGTACATAAAATAAATAAGTATAAAAAATAATAAGTTAATAAAACTAAATTCAGTGTACGAAGAGTACAAAAATAAATAAGAAAAAACTGAACAGTAAATAAACTAAAAAAAACTTAGAAGAATAGTAAAATACAAAATAAAAAATTAAACATTAATAAATAGCAAACTGAATTAAAACAAATAATAAAATAATAAAATAATAAAATATATAGCTAAATAAAACAATGTACAAAAAGAGTACAAAAATAAAAACTGAATAGTAAATAAACTAAATAAATTTAATGAATAACAGTAAATAAAAATAAACAATAAATAGTGAATGGTAAAATTAATTAAAATGAATATTTAAAAAAACAGTACATAAAAAAAGAGTAAAAAATAAGTTAAAAAATAAATGTACTATATAGTATATAGTTAAAAACAATGAAGAGTACAAAAATAAAAACTAGTAAATAAATCTAAAAAGAATAGTAATAGTAAAATACTAAATAAATAATAGTATATAAACAAAATGACAATTAGAAGTGGTAAAATTAAACTTAATTTTAAACTAAAACAGCAAAGCAATTAACAGTACATAAAATAAAAAAAGAGTAAAAAAATGTAATATATGTTAATATAAAATAAATTTAGTATATAGTATATTGTTAAATAAATAAAACAGTGAAGAGTACAAAAATAAATTCAAACTGAATAGTAAATAAACTAAAACAATTTAAAAAGAGTAGTAAAATACTAAATAAATAATAGTAAATAAAAAAAGCAATAATAAATGGTAAACTAAATTAAAAAGAATATTTAAAAAAACATAGTACATAAAATAAATAAGAGTTAATAAAATATATATTTTTGCATATATTATATACTAAAATAAATAAAAATAGTAAAACAAAATAAATAAGTTATTTAAAAAAATAAAAGCGTAGTAAAATGAAAACAAAAATGAATACTAAATAAAATAAACAAAAAAAAAAAAAAAAAAAAAAAACAATTTAAAATTAAGGTTGCAATGGGGCATTTTTGCCCCCTTATCTTAAATTTCAGGGGCATTTTTGTTTATTTTGGTGGCATTTTTGCCTCAACCCCCATTAATTTCTGACCCTGATCATAATAGTAGTTCATATAATTCATGCACTATATTTCAGGTCTTCTAAAGCATTACATGAAGACCCAAATCTAAGACATTCAGAGGAACAGCCTTACAGAAAACAGCACACATGTCATACATATATTCCAACTGATAAAGCATAAAGGACTGAATGACACAAGAGTGAGTAAAGGATGACAGAAGTTTTTTTGGGTGCATTATCACTTTAAAACCCCGCTAAATGGAGGTTATGGGTGGGTCGGTTAATGTAAGTCAGAGTTGCGGAGCGGCTGGAGTTGATTTACTTTCATTAAATGAAGAATTCCAATAAGCGGCTCATAATGAAGACACTAATCCTCACAATAAGAGCCATGCCAACGCACACGCTTAAAACCGCACCGCTTAACGATGGAAACAGCAGCATTCATAAAGCACATGAAGCCGAAGCGTTTACCCGAAGCGCTGCACGGCCGCGTGTCCCGTGACTTCCTGTTGGCGTCGTGTCTGTAGAGCAGGTGAGGTTTGTTGTGCTCTTCCTCATACTCGTCTCCATCAGCGCTCAACAGCGGCTCCAGGAAGAACTGACCGCTGTGTGTCGTGAACGTGCCGATCTGAAGAAAACAACAAAACACCACAGAATCAGATGCACAGTTTTCATCCGCTGGAGTGATGAAATAATAATGCTTTATTTTAGTGATTTAAATGAATGATGAAGTAAGCAAATTTCCAAAATAACAATAATAATCTAATTTTCAAAAATAAACAATAAAACAAACAAATTGTAAAAAATAAATAAACCAAAAAAATAAATAAATAAATAAAAAATAGTAAAATAAATGAAAATGTACTAATTAGTAAAATAAAATATAAATTAATATTAAATTAAAACATAAATCAAAGCAAAAAAAAATTAAATTAAATTAAATTAAAAAATAAATGAAATTAAAATTAAATTAAATTCAAATATAAATTGAATTATAGTAAAAAAATATTAAATTAAATTAAATTAAAAAATAGATCAAATTAAATAAATCAAATCATAAACAATTAATGGAACCACCCACAAATGACAACTGAAAAAAGGGCAAAATCAATATATAAAAATATAAATTAATCTTAAATTTAAACATAAATGGAATTAGAGTAAAAAAAAAAAAATAATTAAATTTAAAAAAATAAAAAAATAAATAAATCAAATCATAAACAATTAATGGAATCACCCACATACGACAACTGAAAAAAAGGTCAAAATCAATAAATAAAAATATAAATTAATATTAAATTAAAACATAAATCGAATTAGAGTAAAAAAAAATTTTAATTAAATTAAAAAATAAATAAAAATAAATAAATCAAATCATAAACAAATAACGGAACCACCCACAAATGACAACTGAAAAAAAGGTCAAAATCAATACATAAAATGACAATGACCATTTACTAACTAGTAAAATAAAATACAAATTAATATTAAATGAAAACATTAAACTAAATTAAATTAAAGTAAAAAAAAATAATTAAATTAAATTAAAAAACAAATCAAATCAACTGAAAAAAGGTCAGAATAAATAAAAGAATGAAAACGACTATTTACTAATTAGTAAAATAAAATATAAATTAATAATAAATTAAAATATATCAAAATAAAATGAAGTAAAAAATTAAATTAAATAAAAAAATAAATACAAATAAAATAAATCATAACCAATTAAAGGAATCACCTACAAATGACAACTGAAAAAATGTCAAAATCAATATAAAAAGTATCATAACACTAAACACTAAAATTAAAACATATCAATAATTCTTACTACAATAAGATAAACATAAATAGTAAATAAATTAAATAAAAATGTATAGCAAAATATATAAATACATATACAAATATTAAAGTAAATAAATTAAACTTGGCAAAACACATTTTAAAATAAAATAAACACTAAAATAAAATATATTAATAATTAATACTACGATAAAATAAACATATGTAAGTAAAGTAAATAAAAATGTATAGTAAAATAACAAAATAAAAAACATATTAACATAAAACATAACATTAAAATAAATTAATAAAAAGGTAAAATAAATAGAAGTAACTAAAATAAATAAAAACGCATACACAATATATTAAATAAACAAAAATAAATCGAAATAGATAAATAAAAATAAATAGAATTTTACAATTAATATCTAAAATATTATTAAAACACAAAATACTACAAATTTACATTAAAATAAATTAATAAAAAAGGTAAAATACATAAATAAATAAATGGCAAAATATTACAGTAAAAGAATTAAAATTAGCAAAATAAAATAGAAACTAAAATAAAATATATCAATAATTAATACTACAATAAAATAAACATGAATAGTAAATAAAGTAAACAGAAATGCATAGTAAAATAACAAAATAAAAAACACAGTAGTAAATACAATAAATAGAAACTAAATGGTAAATTAAATGAACAAATAAAAAAAATAAATAATGGATACTAAAATGAAAAATCCTAAAAAAGCCATAAAAATAAATAAATAAATAAAACTCAACATTAAAATAACTAAACAGTATATATGTGACTTACATACATCATCTGAAAGCTAGATAAATAGATGCATAGGATAATATTTGGTAGGAAATGTACAAAATATCTTCATGCAACATGATCTTTACTTAATATCCTAATGATTTTTTTTGGCATAAAAGAAAAATTTGACCCATACAATGTATTGCTGGCTATTGCTACAAATATACCTGTGATACTTAAGACTGGTGTTGTGCTCCAGGGTCACAAATTACAATAAATGAACAGTGAACATAAGTAAATAAATAAATAGGCATGATGATTGACAGTCACATGACCTCATCTCTGGAATCATGGGTCATCACCACGGCAACAGGTTCAAACACATTCCTGCATGGATTGGGAACGTGAGCGCTTACATAAGAACAAGATTTATGATGCTGCACGGAAAACATCCGACGCAAACACACCAGCAAATAATGAAGTGGAAAAAAGGCTTCGGTCTGTTTGAACCAATGGAAACATGTTTGACTTGAACTCAGTGAGTTTTCCAGCAGATTCCCCGTGAAGTCTGTCATTCCACACTCTCTTCATGCTGGATAAACGTGACGGACGAGCGGATCGCAGTCGCCGTCAATTACATCACTATTCATCCTGCCCTCACAAACACGTGACAAAATGCCATTTCTGTGTCATTTCTCCCACAGCGTGGCCTTTCAACACCCCACGACAAGAGCTCATTCATTCAACACGACTGGATATTAAATCAAATATTGATTATTAGATCAAACCTCGAACAGTTAAAGAAACAGACCACCCACAAACGACAACTGAAGAAGACCAAAATCCCTTTAAGATGCATCTTAACAATAATCTGTGATTGATAAAAAAAAAAAATAGCGAATTAATTAAATAAAAACAAACATAAATTAATAATAAAGAAGTAAAAAATAAATGAATCATAAATAAATGAAAAATAAATTAACATTACAAATAAGTAAAATATACGGATTAAAAAATAATAGTAACTAAAATAAAAATACTTAGTAAAAAAATACACAAATTAATAAACAAAAAATATAGAAATATAAATAAATAAATAGAAAATGGAGTATATCTAAATAAAATGAATAAAAATAAATAGAAAATAAAATAAATCTTAGAGTTAATATATAAAAATTGTTATTAAAACAAATGACTAAAAATTACCATTAAAATAAATTAAAAAAGGGTAAAATAAATAAATATAGTAACTAAAATAAATAAAAATACATAGTCAAAAATAGAGTAATATATTAAATAAACAAAAATAATTAGAAAAATAAAATAATTTTAAAATTAACATATAAAAGATATTATTAAAACAAACAAATCACTACAAATTTACATTAAAATAAATTAATAAAAAGGCAAAAATAAATAAATAAAAGTAACTAAAATAAATTAAAACGCATAATCAAAAATACACATTAATATATTAAATAAAATAATTAGAAAAATAAAATAAATCTAAAACAGAAATCTACAATATTATTAAAACAGACAAATTACTACAAAATGAACATTAACATAAATTAATAAAAAAGGTCAAATAAATAAATAAAACAAAAAATGTTCA